>JAUNZM010001294.1:0-457880 GCA_033459285.1 Clamator glandarius
TACTTGTAGAACCAAGCAAGATTTTTTTCTAGACACAGCTGTGGTTGGGGTTTTTTTTTCAGTGAAAAGAAATAGGATGGTATTTAGCACCTACAAATGATGCTGGATGTAAGACCACTGTCCTCTGACCATCTCTGTGCTCATTCTTTGAAGGCAATTCAAAGCCCATGCTTTGGAGAGGTAGATGCTCAAAACAACCACCCTGGATTCTCTGCATAAATCCTACACTGTTCTTTGTGTCCTTTGCAACAATTGGATGTGAGCTACGACTTTAGTTGGAAACCCTGTCATTAGCAATTAGAAATAAACATGTCTGATTGATTAGATATTCACAGTTGACTCTTCTTTCTCTCTCTCAGCCAAAGAGACAGCAGAAGAAATTTTTGAATGCCAAATGTTTATTCAGTAATATCCTTAAGTCTTTTATTTTGTTTTGATCGGTAGCAGAATCTCTGTATATATAAAGGCTTCATAACCATCCTATTTCTGTCTGGAAAAAAAAGTTAATTTTCTTCTTGGTAGCTGATGCATTTCTATGTTATGGATTTAGGATGAGAGCAATTGACACAACATTGGTGTTATAGTCATTGCTAAGCAGTGTTTTCTTTAAATCAAGGACTTTCCAGCTTCTCATATTGCCCTGCCAGCAGAGGCTGGAGGTGCTCAAGAAGCTTAGAGAGGACACAGCCAAGCCACTTGACAGCTGACCGTAACTGGACAAAGGGATATTCCCTGCCATATAGGGCTATGCTCCACGTATAAACTGGGGGGGTCTTACCTGGGGGGAAAGAGTTGCTGCTTGGGAACAGGCTGGGCATCATTCAACAGGGTGGTGAGTAATTGCAATGTGCACCAGTTGTTTTGTATAGTCTTTTATCACCACCATCATCATCATCATTATTTTATTCTTATTACTATTTTGTTATTGTTGCTATTTTCCCTTTCCTTTTCTGTCCTATTAAACTCTCTTTATCACAACTGATGAATTTTACATCTTTTTTTCAGTTGTCTTCTTTATCCCACTAGGTGAGGGTAGAATGAACAGTTGTGTGGTATTCAGCTGCCTGCTGGCTTAAACCACAATAAATCAGTATCAAGGCTGATGTCCTAATATCCAAAGAGATATAGATGGTTCTTCTTTTGTTTTGTCACATACACATATTTATATGATACACAAATAGGTAACCTTTCCTTCCAAATATATTTCTACTTGAGAGAATCACATCTTCAATAGTCTGGGAAGGGCAAAAATTTTCTTCCTTGGACATTGAACCTACAAGTTTGCATAATGTTATCTGAAGTTAAAAGATATTTCTCTTCATCTTTGCACTAAAATACATCATATTCCTTCTCGCAAATTTTCTTCTCCCATGTCAGTTTAACCCCAGTGAGAGGCTGAGCACCAGCTCATTCACTGTTTCCTGTGGGATGAGGAAGAGAATCAGGAGGGTTGAGATAAAGACAGTTCAATAAGCAAAACAAAAGCTACATACAAGTAAAGCAAAATTATTTATTCACTGCTTCCCATTGGCAGGCAGGTGTTCAGCCAAATCCAGGAAAGTAAGGTTCCATCACAGGTAATGGTTTCTTGGGAAGACAAACACCATCACTCTGAATGTTCCCCCTTATTTCTTCTTCCTCCAGCTTTTATTGCTGAGCATGTTGTCATATGATCTGGAATATCCAGCTGTCACAGCTATGTTGCATCCCAGCTTGTCCACCCCCAACCAACTTGCTGGTGGAGTGATAAGATAAGCAGAAAAGGCCTTGATGTTTTGTATGCACTGCTCAGCAATAGCTAAAACATCACTGTATTATCAACACTGCATCACAAACCCAAAACATACAAGCATACATAATCCTATACAAGCAACAATGAAGAAGTTTCATAGAATCATAGAATAACCAGGTTGGAAGAGACCCACTGGATCAGTTTAATAGTATCCTGGCCAAAACCAATACACCCCATCATCATGCTTGATAAATGCCCAGATCTGTCCAATATTACTTCCTAATAAACAATTTAGGAAAGGCTATTTGTCTATATAAAATAAGAATGGCAAAAGCATGTGAATTTCCCAGGATGGTGATTTTCCAGCAAAACCAGATTACATTTTAAGAATTGCATGATATTAGTGCAACCAAATATTAATCTGATTGGAATAGAAAGGATATTTAGGGACTTCAGTGCCTAACAAATAAGAATTTGAGTACTTTCAGATAGTTTTGTGCGTGTCATAAACTTGCAGCACAAAACAAAGCTAAAGGATTACAGAGACAAAGAGGAAGAAAAGAATGAAACATTGACAATTCCAGTGACAGTAATTAATGTGATCCTTTTCCAATTCATGGCACTTGAACTCCTGAAGGCTGAAAATAGTTCCTATGGAAACAAGATACAACAGAAAGAACAGCCTAAAGGCCAATCGCAGTGATAGCAAATTAAAACCAGGAGACCTGAGGATCACAGAATAGGTTCTCTGTAAATAACTCAAGCCAAGAAATTGTCAAATGCAACTTATATTTCATTGCCCTTTCCAGCACACTTCCTATTGCTGAAGTTTGTTTCCAGGAGCTTTGTGTTTCTGGCTTCTCCCTCTGGTTTAGGCTTTAGCTTTCAAAGATCCAGAAGGAACCATTTCCCTTCCCATGCCTCTCTGCATGCTCATACACACTTTTTTAAGAGGTGCAATGACAAGCCACCTTTCTATGCTGAGCAATTAGCTGGTTTTAAGTCAAAGCATTTTGAGATGATGCTCAGTGGGACAATCTGGCCTTGGAATTTCTCCTGACTCGGCTTCTCTGCTGCTAAAGGACACTGAATGCCTTTGTGAGAGTTGAGCCTGATGTGACTGCACTGTCAGCTCCTGGTAAATTCATATATGTTTAAGCACATTAAACATCTGCTGAATTAGTTCTGGGAGGACTGTTCTGTTAAGCAAACTCTCCTGCCCTTGAGAAGCATATCACAAGACAGCTTACACTGTGCTCTGACATTGCATGCAACCAAAGGCAACATCGGCCTCCTCAAAATGATGGAGGAGACCTGACTCTATGATACAAATTGCTGACATTATATGTCCTAGACAGTATAATGAAGCCCTAACCTTGCAACACTTTTTCCCTAGTGCATATCCAATTAGACTCAGTCATGCCCTCCATTGTGTAAAGAGCAGTCCAAGCTGAACCCTTCTTGTTGCCCCAAACTCTAGGTGGAAGAGAACAATAGAGGATATTATTTGCAAGGTGTTTCACTACATTGGAGAACCTAAATGGCACTGGGTATGTATTCAATGCTCCAGGTTTTGTAAACCTACAAAGTTCCTATGTGGACTGCCAGGATACTACTCTTAATTGCTGGCATGAGGCTCATGGAAAGCTAGAAAGTGATACATAATGGACTTTTTCAAATTTTTACATGCTTATTTCTATGGTTCCTAAGAAACATAATTTCCCTTTGAAATACTGTCCACAAACATGCTAGAGCTACAGCTGGCAGAGAATTGGTACTTGAGAGAGACTGGCCAGGCAGGATGGAGATTGGGCAAAGTAGGTTACACTGTGGGTATTTCAGGGAATATGGCAATCATAAGCAGTTATGTTGTGTCTATATCTCAAAGCAGCAAAAGTATAAGTTGTGCAAGATGCAAAATTAACAGGTGTTTGAGTTTCCTGTACACACTAGGGTAGTAGCTTGCCAGCTGTTTCCAACATCTGCACATTCTTTAACAGCTGGCAATTAAAAACCTTTTTTTTTTCCTAAACTGAACATTTAAGTGGAAAAGCTAGTGCTCTATTTTTTCATCAAAAGAGCTAATTTTGTGATCCAAATTATGCCTGCAAGTGCACATGAATATTCATGTTGTTACTGCTAGGTAGTGCACTTGAAAAGTTCTTCTTCACACCCACAAAAGACCACAGAAGAACAATTGGAGGTAAAGGACCTTAATCAATACCCTGCCTCGGCTGCTCCCAAGTTCATCACAGGAACCATCAGCTCATAAAAGGACAAAGAACAATCTCCCCACATAAAGAGAAGTCAATTGGAAAAAGGGCCACAGGAAAAGCACCAGTTATCTAGTCAAGAGACTTGAGCCCCTTCTTAGAGACACACACAGCTGTCTCAAAGGGCTCAATGGGCAAGGGTCATCTCACAGACTAAGAAGGGTCACCACCTTTGGGATATGGGAAACATTACAGGATGCAGAAAAAGAGTGTTTTGTGATTCCACAAGTTTTATTATGGGATATTCAGGGGGAAAAGCTGTGGATGGGAAAGGAATAGTTTCAGGTGATTTGGAAAGGAGAGAAACAAGGGGATTGAAAGGCACGTATATGTCACTCTGTAATTCAAACACTGTGTGCCTGTGTATGTATTTTTGTTGGGTGCATTGGATTCTGTATCATCATCTAATGTGAGAATGTGTCCTCAAGGGCTCATATGTCCAGGTGTGGGAAACTGAGGAGGCTGAGACCCAGGGGAGCTGGATCTACAGTCTACATGTGCATGCATATTTAAATATAGATAAAATGCTTATACCTTCAACTAAAAATTTGAATAAATAAATAATTTGCCTTCTACCAACAAACCTTCATCCTGAGCTGCCGAAGGAGGGCAACAGGACAAGTTATGGATGAGGATGTGACTGTCTGGATATGTGTGGAACCATGGATGGATGGATTTACGAGTTATGTATATGCTTACTGGGAATATATGCTTAGCTTGACTACTGGCTGGACTTGGGGGCATGTTTCACCCTGTTCAGGCTACTGAATTTCACAACTCCCTAAAGAGTATTTAGAAGGCTTCCCAGATTTTCTCTAAATGATTGTGTAGTCACATTAGTGGTCTGTCTCAAATTAATCAGTACATTTTACCTGTCCTAGCTTCAGTCTTATGATATCTGTCTTAAAAGAGAAAGCTCAAACCAACTCAGTAGTTAAGATAAGTTTTAAAAGTGTTCAACAAGCCAGGAAGTAATTCCTTTGGAAGTTCTGGTTCTTTTAACATATACCAGTAAAATGAATATGATTTTTGTATTTGGCCTTTGATCTACTATAATCCCTAGATTCTTTGAAAGAAAAAAAAAAGGTCTACTTTGCCAAGTGTTCTCAAGTGTTCTTCAGCTTGCATTTTGGCAATCAGTTTTACCAAAAATGAGGATTTGTACTGATTCAGAATAATAAGTAGCCATATTTTTTCCAGGTAATTTCTCACATTTGTCAAGACTTAATACTATGTTCTGCAACATGTAGAGCGTAGAAGGCCTAAAGCCATTAAAAGGGACTTCAAGGCTCTTGGGAGAATGATAGAGGGCTCTGGGGCACAGGTAATATTCAACTCCATCCCAATACTAAGGAATCAGGAGCAGGAAATGAGGAAACAAACTGATTAATGAATGGCTTAGTGACTGGTGTGAGAAGAGGGGCTTTGGATTCTTTAATCGTGGGGAGGCCCACGCACCCCCAGGCTTTCTTACTAGGGATGGGACACACCTGTCTCCTAGGGGGACAAAAGCCCTCACTAAAACCCTAGTTAAGCTCATAAATTGAGCTTTAAACTAGATGTGAGGGGCGAGGGGATGGAGGCCAGGCAGGATGGGAGTGAGACCGGAGGTGAGACTTTAATGGCAAAGGGGTGGTGTGCTGGCAACGCCTGCCAGTATATCACCACTAAGCAAGAGGGGGTGAGTGCAGCTGAGGATGGTAGGCAGCAAACTGGCACTGTGGCCTTAGTTAACCCAAGGACCACTCAATTGTGAAGAAACCCTATTACGAGGGCTGTAGCTTCGCCTGCCCAGCTGAAGTACATTTACACCAATACATGCAGCATGGGAAATAAGAAGGAGGAGCTGGAACCTGTGGTAGGGCAAGGAGACTACGATGTCGTTGCCATTGTGGAGACGTGGTGGGATGACTCGTACAACTGGAGCGTACCCATGGTGGGGTATAAACTCTTCAGGAAGGACAGGAAGGACAGAAGAGGAGGCGGGTAGCCCTCTATGTTAGAGAGGGCTTTGATACCCTTGAGCTGGACTATGGTCAGGATGGGACTGAGTGCCTGTGGGTGAAAATCAGAGGAGCCCATGGGCAGGCAGGTATTGTGATGGGAGTCTGCTATAGACCGCCCAGCCAAGAAGAAGCAGCTGATGAGGTCTTCTTCAAACAACTGAGTGCAGTCTCAAGAACGCTACCTCTAGTCCTCGTGGGAGACTTCAATTTCCCAGATATAGGCTGGGAGTATAATACAGCAGAAAGGAAGCAGTCCCGGAGGTTCCTGGAAGACAATTTCCTCACACAGCTGGTGAGCGAACCGACAAGGGATGGCGCCCTCCTGGACCTGCTGTTTGTGAACAGAGAAGGACTGGTGGGGGATGTGAAGGTTGGAGGACGCTTGGGGCAAAGTGATCATGAGATGATAGAGTTCTCGGTGCTGGGTGAGATGATGAAGGTGGAGGTTAGCAGAACAGTAGCCCTCAACTTTCAGAAAGCAGACTTTGGACTGTTCAGAAGGCTGGTCGGAAAAGTCACATGGGAGGCGCTCCTTGAAGGCAAAGGTGTCCATGAGGGCTGGGCGCTCTTCAAGAAGGAACTCCTAGCAGCTCAGGAGAAAGCCGTCCCCAAATTCCGGAAAAGTAGCCTGCAGGGTAAGAAACCAGCATGGCTGAGTAGGGAGGTCCTAAGAGACATCAATAGGAAGAGGAGGGTCTACGACCTCTGGAGGAAGGGGCAGGCATCCTGGGTGGACTATAGGGAGGAAGTGAGAATGTGCAGGGAAAAAATCAGGAGGGCTAAGGCCCAACTAGAAATGCGATTGGCCAAGTCTGTGGACAACAAAAAGTCTTTCTACAAATACATCAACAGCAAAAGGAGGACTAGGGAGAATCTCCAGGCCCTAGTAAATGCAGAGGGAACAAGAGTAACAGGGGACGAAGACAAGGCTGAAGTGCTCAATGCCTACTTTGCCTCAGTCTTTAACACTAAAGGAAAATTTTTCCCTCTGTGCACAACCCCAGGGGTTGGAAGAGCGGTATGAGGTCCCCATGATCCAAGAGGAGGTGGTTAGAGATTTGCTTGCCCATCTAGATGCCCACAAGTCTATGGGGCTGGATGGAGTCCACCCAGGAGTTTTGAGGGAACTGGCGGATGTGCTGGCCAAACCCCTTTCCATCATCTTCCAACAGTCCTGGATGACTAGGGAGGTACCACTGGACTGGAGGCTGGCTGATGTCGTGCCCATCTATAAGAAGGGGCACAGGGAGGATCCGGGGAACTACAGGCCTGTCAGTCTGACCTCAGTACCAGGGAAAGTGATCTTGACTGTTATCAAGAAGCACTTGCAAGAGAACTGGCTGATCAGGCCCAGTTAACACAGGCTCATGAAAGGCAGGTCTTGCCAGAGTAATCTGATCACCTTCTATGACCGAGTGACTAAACTCTTGGACGAGGGAAAGGCTTTTGATGTAGTCTTCCTGGACTTCAGAGGTACAGACTAAGAGAAGCCTGGCTGGAAAGCTGCCAAGAGGAGAAGGACCTGGGGGTGTTGGTTGACAGCCGACTGAACACGAGCCAGCAATGTGCCCAGGTGGCCAAGAAGGCCAATGGCATCTTGGCCTGTATCAGAAATGGCGTGATCAGCAGGTTCAGGGAGGTTCTTCTCCCTCTGTACTCGGCACTGGTGAGACCACTCCTCGAGTACTGTGTTCAGTTCTGGGCCCCTCACCACAAAAATGATGTTGAGGCTCTGGAGAGAGTCCAGAGAAGAGCAACAAAGCTGGTGAAGGGGCTGGAGAACAAATCTTACGAGGAGAGACTGAGAGAGCTGGGATTGTTTAGCCTGGAGAAGAGGAGGCTGAGGGGAGACCTTATTACTCTCTACAACTACCTGAAGTGAGGTTGTAGAGAGGAGGGTGCTGGCCTCTTCTCCCAAGTGACAGGGGACAGGAAGAGAGCGAATGGCCTCAAACTCCTCCAGGGGAGATTGTGGCTTGAGATAATGAAAAATTTCTTCACGGAAAGGGTCGTTAGGCATTGGAAGAGTCTGCCCAGGGAGGTGGTTGAGTCACCTTCCCTGGAGGTGTTTAAGGCGAGGCTGGATGAGGTACTTAGGGGCATGATTTAGGGATTGGTGGGAATGATTGGACTCGATGGTCCGATGGGTCTCTTCCAACCCGGTTATTCTATGATTCTATGTTAATAGCCCTTCCCACATTTGTAGTTAAAAACAGTAATTTCAGTTTCAGCACTCAGGACGCCAATAACAGGGCTAAGCTCTACCCAGCACAGATGTCACAAGAACCTTATTTGATACAAACATCCACTTGTCAGTACAACTTTGTCATTTACTCAGCAATGAAGTTTTACTCAGCTTTGCCTTCCCTTAGAGTAATTTTGTTCAGCTCACATTTCCCTGTCTTACTTACGGGATTGTCATGTCATACAGTCACAAAGCTCCATGGAAGAAAAGTACTGAAGGATTTTCCCTCCCTTCACAATACTCCACAATGTTTCTTATCTTGCCATACAAGGGAACTACACAGGTTTCTTGTCAAATCCATCTTCTGTATATTTAGATATTGTTTGCTCAATTTTGTTCCTTTTTTTTGATAAGAAATGAATCTTTCTCCACCTTCCCACTCCACTCATATTTATAAAGAGAAGCTTTGTGCTCTTTTCTTTTCCAGTCTCCCTTTATTCCACGAAGTCTTAAAGAGCTGAGATAATAGCAGCCAGGGAAATAAATTACATAGAATGAAGTTCAATACCTCTAGCTGATCTGAAAAAAAGTTTAACTTCCTTGACTAGTCTTTGATGCTGTTTTCCCATTATAATCTGAGAGTTTGGTTTATCATGTTGGTATTTATTAAACTAGTCACTGCTCACAGATGTCTTTTTTAATGAAGACTAATACCCGAGGAAGGTACACTTTAACTTTTCTGATGTTATCTGCTGACGATTTATTCATCCCACAGCATGATTTAAGCACACTGAGCACTTCCCTTATTTTTGCTATTACTAATGGTGCATTCACAGAAGTTTTCTTTTTTCCCCACAATGTCTTTTGATAAATTAGTTCATTTATCTATGTGCTTTTCACATTTTACTCACTGTATACTCAAGTTATGAGGAGTAAGATTGCCAGAGTTGGCTCAAAACGCTTTTTCTCTAGTAGTTGTGTTTCATGAGCCTTTTCACCAAACTAGGGTATGTCTTCGCTGTTCCTTCTGCTGTGCCTATTAATGTATCCCTAGACTCGTTGCTGGCTCCCTTATTGGCATCAAGTTACTTATAATTATTAATTTAGTCATCCAGTAATAGAACAGCAGAATTAGCTGTGGAAATATTTTTTTATTGACACTTTCTGTTCCTACACTAGAAATTGTATATCAAGATACACAGACTGATAATAATTTTTCAGTTGTACTCAGCTTGAAAAATAGTTAGAGCTCCTTGTGAAGACTGACACATTTCAAGAGCATTAAATTGACTCAGTGATGCTATCGTCCACATGGACCATGTAGGTATGAGCCCATCACCAGGTAGGAACACACAAATATTTCTTTTGTCTGTGTTTGTGCTGGAATTGATTAAATTCATGGAGTGTCTTGATGGAAAGAATTGAGTTGAATTGATAGGAAGATGAGGTGTGATTTGTCTAATCACCTCCCTGAAGAATGAATTTCAGTTAGGAGTGAATTCATTATCAAACAGCAGCAGCAGAATATAGATGCTTTTATTATCTGAGAGACTTGCTGTTCAAAACTTCAATATTGAATCATGATATGACTCTTTAAAGTAATACCCATCTCTACCTTTGTCTTAAGTTACAGGGAAGGAAAACCGGTACCTGAGAGCTTACATTTTGGAAAGATCTTCCCAGGAGAGTACAGTACTTGTGATGCTCTTCCTTTTAGTATTCACAATTTGTACAGCAAATAAAACTGTAAAATCCTAGGCCATGGCCAGAGATTTGAGGTGCTATAATGATAAAATAAAACCAGTGAAGCCAGCTGTCACACAATCTGTAAGCTAGGCTTGATAAGATACTACGAGCAATGAGATTTAAAAGCATACAGAACATAAAACCAGCCAGATCAGGGCAGACCAAATAATATACTAATTTGGATGCTTAGAGGATGGCAAGTATGCTATGATATTTTCCTCAAAAACCTTTCCAAAACTCCAGCAATTTGCAGCTCATGGACTCCTTGAGCCAGAGGTCATATCTTTGTGTTTATTAGTCCTTGGTGAATTATGACTATTACAATAGTTTGAGACATTTTTATTGTTCTACATTGTTGTGCTGTTATTAATAATAAATGTTAAATCTTCCTGAGCCAACAAAAGAGGATCTGTAAGGCTGTACAAATGACTGCATATTATGAAAAATGGTGTCCATATAATCATTTCCACTTTATTTTGATTCTTAGCAGGACTCAGATTAAATCCATCATTCCACAGAGAAAGGTGTTCAGAGAGAGTGATATGATTCCAACTGATCTTTTTAGCATTTTACTGTGGCACTCAGTACAATAACATCCAATTCAGGTTTTGTGATACTATTGTGATAATAAACCATGCCCTACATCCCTTTCACTCTATCAGGGACTCTTGCAAAAACCAATCGCAAAAGTATATCAGAAAGCTGCCTTTATTCCTCCCACCCCTGTAATCATTTGACAAAAGAGAACCCTTTATATTGATTCAAAATTGTTCTTAGAATCTATTCTTGTCTGAGGAGAACCTGATGCATTTTCACATAAAATTGATTCTCTCCCTAAGAAAAATAAAAAGTCAATCATTTCTCATGTGGAAAACATTTACTATTTTCAGCATTTCCATACGTGTCTGAGTTTATATGGGAAGGGAAAGGATTTCCACTTTCTCTTTTGTCATTGCACAAAGACAAAAGAGAAAGTGGAAGAACCTAAACCTTCCTGTCCTTCCCTGAAACACACTGCAAGATTGGAAGGGATGAAATATCCCCAAACAAAACGTATCACACAAGTGCACTGTAAGCTGTATGTACAGTAGGCACAGCAAAAGAATTAATTTTATTTCAACAGAACTACCCACTATCAAAAAGGTCTAGGAGCGCAAGGAAAAGTCTCCTGAACTCCACTAGTGATTCTGAATGTAGAAAATCGCATAGCTTATTCATCTCCAATACTGTAACAACACCAGCTCATCTTGTAGTACTTACCCTCATGGCTTAGGCTTTTTACATTTCATATTCACTAATTTATAGGTTTTCAGCCCAATGTTTTGCTCTGGTTTTGACCTCTGGATATTTTATGTTGTTAAGATGTTTTGGAGACTCTGTGCTCCAGTAGCTAATCCCAAAGGAATGTATTCCTGAGACAGTTTTGATCAGCTGTAACACTTCACAAGTCAGGCTTAGAGCACGGCATTCATGCTTTAATGTCACACAGACATATGTATCTTCTGCTTAGTTTTTTGCTCCTTTCTCTCAGTTCATGGAAAAATGATTTGTTGTCATTTTTAGCAGTGGACAAACAAACAAGAATAAAAGAAGACTGGATGCAGAAGCCTAAAGAAGAGCAAGAAAAGAAGGAATTAAATAGGGCTCAGTGAGAAGCAGTGAGTAAGCATCAAACAGGAGTCAACCAAGATGGAGTAGTCATTTTCTGAGATTACATTCTGTCTTCTTAGACAATCACAGAATCACAGAATAACCAGGTTGGAGGAGACCCACTGGATCATCAAGTCCAGCCATTCCCACCAATCCCTAAATCATGCCCCTAAGTACCTCATCCAGCCTCACCTTAAACACCTCCAGGGATGGTGGACGAGGGCCCATACCCAGGCTGCAGTCCTTCAAGGACAACCTGATCCTTCCTGGCCTCTCTATGGCTGCAGCTTCTACAGGAAATATCCCCCTGCTGCAGTCTAGGTCTCTGCTCTAGCTGGGTCTCTCCAGACATGCAGCACCTCCTACCATCTTCCTCCTCCGGCTTAGTGTTCCCTCTACTGTTGCTCCCTCTTTGGCTTCCTCCTCCTCTGACTATTCTGCCTTTAGCCCTTTCAGAAACCTGTTTTTCCCCCAGCACACCCAGCTTGGCTGAAGGGCTCAGCTATGTCCTGCAGTGGAGCCGTTGGAGCCAGCTGTGACCACTGGGACTGGCTGTGTCCAGCACAGGGCAGTCATGGTGTCTCCATGAAAAGGACCTTCTGCAGGCCCTGCTGCCAATGCCTGGGCGAGGACACTCAGTACAAGTTGTCAAAACAGACAATTCACAAGCCTTGCAATAAAAGCAGCCACAGTGGTCTCTCACTGATGTTTCACTGGGAGAGCACTGAGCTAGGAAAAGCTAGAACCCATATTTTGCTCCCTGCATTTGGATTAGAATCATAGAATCATAGAATCATAGAATCATAGAATTGTTTGAGTTGTAAGGGACCTTTAAGACCATCTATTTCCAATCCCTCTCCCAGGGCCAGGCACACCTTATACTGGATCAGGTTGCTCAAAGTCCCAACCTGGTCTTCAGCACATCCAGGGAAGAGGCATCCACTGCTTCTCTGGGCAACCTCTTCCAGTGTCTCACCACCCTTATGGGAAAAAAAAATTATTCATAATATCTAATCTAAATCCTGCCTTTTTCAGCTTATAACTGTTACCCCTTGACCTATCACTGCACTCCCTGCTAAGGAACCCCTCCTCAGCTTTTCTATAGGCTCTCTTAAAAAGAAGGCTACTAAAAGGTCACCCTGCAGCCTTCTCTACTCTAGGCTGAACAACACTAACTCCCTCATCTAGAAGATGAGAATAATCCTCTGATAATCTTCATGACTCTCCTCTGGACTTGCTTGTGCTGATCTACATCCTTCCTGTGCTGATGGCTCTAGAACCGAATGCAGTATTCCAAGTGAGGTCTCATGAGAGAAGAGTAAAGGGGAAGAATCACCTTCATTGAGCTTCAGTTGACACTTGTGATGCAGTTCAGGATACGTTGACTTTTTGGGCTACAATTTTACATTGCTAGATCATCCTGAGCTTCTCACCCACCAGCACCCCCAAGTCCTTCTCTCCAGTATAGTTTTAGTATGTAAGCAGAATTTGAGCTATGCGCATTCCTAAATCTAAGCCAGAAAATGCCAATTGGCACATACTGTCAAAACTAGGAAATGTCAAGAAAAAGGACACGCATAAACACTCAATTTCTATACCATAGCAAGTATGACAGTGGTAGCTGGTGAAAGAGGAATAACAGAGGCTAAACTCTGTCTTGTGGATCACTATTGTCGGTGACATATATTTTAAGAATTAGGCTGGATTCCCATTGCCACACATTTGTCTGGGTGTTAAGGGGTACATTCCTTGAGCAACATAGTTGTGTGGTGGCAGCAGCTTCCAAATAAAAGGCTTATCTGTGCTAGTGAGTTATACAATTACCATAACCAAGGTACATTTACTCCAGTGGTTAAAAGCACAGTTTGTTTGCGTAGCTGCCTCCTCTTCTTAGAGCTCTTTGTCAGTCCATCATACTCTTAAGAGTAGTCTCTTAGGTGTTGACATTATCAAAGGTGTGGGCTTTTGAAGCAGGTGGAATTCACTTTCTATTGGAGCTGCAATTTGCTCTGACCTCATCTCCTCCCTCCTCAGGCAATTCATACACTCTCCACTACCTCCACTTCATGAGAACACCCAATTAATTATACATGGAGAGCAGAGGCCTTTAAACTCCATTGATTTCTTGGGTCTAGCTCTTGATTGCATCTGGTAAACTCATTCCTGTTTAATGGCATTAAGTATTTTTAATAATTAATATGGTAATTCATCCCAGGCTGAGGAGTAAATGTTACCTTCTGCTGGGAGGAGTGTTGGAAGGGGAATATTCTTTAGGGCACTTTTCCCAATTCCGAAAATGTCAACATGGTACTTAAAGTAAGTGCCTGCCTGACAACTACTTGCTTCTGTGAGACTCCAGTGTAAGCACAACAATTCATTCTTACAGTATGCTTTTAATGGGCTGAAAAATAAATGAAATATCAAAGTAACATCAAATATAAAGGAAAAACAAATCAATCATGGTCTTCTCAAATCAATGGAAATTTTTATTGTGAGTTCTTCAGGAGCAGAACTGAACCCCTGGATCCAAACCCTGCTAAGAACCCTATTAATATTTTACATTGTATTCTTGGAAGTTTAATCTATTTTGGATTTAGCAGATTTAATAATGACTTCTAGGCCTTCTTGTCCAACCCAAAGGAAAGCAATCCCTTCCCTAATATGTATCAACATTGGGACATATTTGATCTTTCTCATTATTTCCATTATAATGCATCTAATGATCAGAATCATTACTTACTTATGGTTGCGCTTGCTCTCTGTCCCATTAAGGGAAAGGCTGTGGATGTGGTCTTCCTGGACTTCAGTAAAGCCTTTGATACAGTTTCTCACAGCATTCTGCTTCGGAAACTGTCGGCCTCTGGCCTGGACGGGTGCACACTCTCCTGGGTGAAAAACTGGTTGAATGACCGGGCCCAGAGGGTGGTGGTAAATGGTGTTAAATCCAGCTGGAGGACAGTGACAAGTGGGGTTCCCCAGGGCTCAGTCCTGGGTCCAGTCCTGTTTAATGTCTTTATCAACGACCTGGATGAAGGCATTGAGTCCTCCCTTAGCAAGTTTGCAGATGACACCAAACTGGGAGGAAGTGTCGATCTGCTGGAAGGTCAGGAGGCTCTGCAAAGGGATCTGAACAGGCTGGACTGCTGGGCTGAGACCAACGGCATGAGGTTTAACAAGGCCAAATGCCGGGTCCTGCACTTGGGGCACAACAGCCCTAAGCAGAGCTACAGACTAGGAGAAGCCTGGCTGAATAGCTGCCTGGAGGAGAAGGACCTGGGGGTGTTGGTTGACAACCGACTGAACATGAGCCAGCAGTGTGCCCAGGTGGCCAAAAAGGCCAATGGCGTCTTGGCTTGTATCAGGAACGGCGTGACCAGCAGGTCCAGGGAGGTTATTCTCCCTCTGTACTCGGCACTGGTGAGACCGCACCTCAAATAATGTGTTCAGTTCTAGGCCCCTCACCACAAGAAGGGTGTTGTGGCTCTGGAGCGAGTCCAGAGAAGAGCAACAAAGCTGGTGAAGGGGCTGGAGAACAAATCTTATGAGGAGCAACTGAGAGAGCTGGGGTTGTTCAGCCTGGAGAAGAGGAGGCTGAGGGGAGACCTTATTACTCTTCACAACTACCTGAAGTGAGGTTGTGGAGAGGAGGGTGCTGGCCTCTTCTCCCAAGTGACAGGGGACAGGATGAGAGGGAATGGCCTCAAGCTCCGCCAGGGGAGATTTAGGCTTGAGATTAGGAAGAAATTCTTCACAGAGAGGGTAGTTAGGCATTGGAATAGTCTGCCAAGGGAGGTGTTGAGTCACTGTCCCTGGAGGTGTTTAAGGTGAGGGTGGATGAGGTACTTAGGGGCATGATTTAGGGATTGGTGGGAATGATTGGACTCGATGATCCAGTGGGTCTCTTCCAACCTGGTCATTCTGTGATTCTGTGATTCTGTGATTCTGTGATTAAATTCTTTTCTAGACTGCTATTTTTACGTTTTAGATACTCATGTCAGAATCCCCAGATCCTCAAGTCATCAGTAAACCAAAATGTTACACAAACTAATCAAACACCTTAAATCGAAACAACTCTTCCTTTGATTTGCTCCTGGATGTGAAAACTATTCTTTGCCTTGTGAAGTTATGCCAATACTAAGCATTCAGACTCTGGAATAAAAGTCATAAGGGCAAAGATGAACTATTAAATCACTTTTCATTAGAAAAATGTGTTAAAGAATCAGGTTGCCTCCTAAAAAACAGACTGAAATAACCAGTGGTGTTTATATACAAAAAGTAAGCTTAACTTCAAAATATTTTCCATTGTTTGTTGACTTCCTTTTGAAGGTTTGGCTTCTGCCAGAGGTTTTTTGTTTTGTTTAAATTGATCTCATCTTCTCTTCACTTATTTTTATTGACCCTTGAGTCTATTTCTGACCTATTTTCTTAAGGACTGTGTATGGGGTTTGAGAGCAGAAATAAGAACTGAAGAGACCATTTATTCTTGCAAAACTACAGAGATGGAAGTGATTTAATCTTCCCTTACTATTGGATATGTCCTTCCAGACAAGATTTGAGCCATATTATTTCTGAATTTTGACAGCAATACCTCATGTTCAACTACAAAGCTTCGATGTCATCCAGTGCTTACAGAGTAGTTTCAGTCCCATGGCATGGCTTCACTGCAGCTAGATCTGAAGCATAAGATTCAGCTAAATGGTCATCTTTTTGACCTGGAGCTAGTTGTGAATTGCAGATTATATTTGTCGTTGCTTGATAGTTAAAATCTTACAGTCTTCCAGCTCATGCAGACCTCTATTCTGTCACTACTTCATCCAGGGGCAGAAGGGTATAGTCGGTGACAAAAAATCATAGCAGGTTTAGGCAGATCTGAAGGCATCTGTGTCTCCACATATCTTCCAGCATTGTTTCTTTGCTACAGGATGCCCAGTTCTTTCCTAGGATGCCCATTTCAGAGATGGATTCTGTTGCATAAACAGTTGAACTGTGAGGACATAGACATTAGGAAAAAAAAATTCACAGAAAGGGTTATGGGGCACTGGAATAGGCTACCCAGGGAAGTGGTTGATTTATCTTCCCTGGAGGTGTTTAAGGCATGGGTGGACGAGGTACTAAGGGGCATGGTTTAGAGTTTGATAGGAATGGTTGGACTCAATGATCTAGTGGGTCTCTTCCAACCTGGTTATTCTATGATTCTATGACTTCCTACCTAAAATATTCTGAGGGTCCTATTAGAAAGTAAAAATCCTGAAAGACATCTATTTGGCTGTCTGTCCACAATTCAAAGCATTTATTATCTAGTGCTATCTAAAATAATTCATCTAAAATAATTCATTGGTATTTGATATGCTTAATGCCTCTGTTCAGTGTGCCCATAAATGAGGTTAAATGAGATTCCTGCTGATTTCTTTTGTTGTTTTAAACTCTGAGATATATGTGTTTTACCACCCATGAAAACAGCATCGGGGAACAAACGCCTTTTAGTCAGTGAAATGAGTGAGAGGCATTTTCTTCTCTCTGTAACAGTCAAGATAGTCTTTCCTTTTTAACCTTACACGTTTCTTTGAATTACAGAGAGTGAATTTCTATGACCAACAGGTCCTTAAGGACCAAGCTGTGAGGATCAGCTGAATGTCTTCAAAATTCAGCTTAAAAGAGAGCTTTCAACAGTATATGTTTCTATGTATGCATATGTTTGTTCTGCTAAGCAGTTAAATAAAATAGATGTCCTAAATTATGAGGAAAAATTAGAAAACTGAAATTCAAATAAAGGTGAATGACTGACTGACTGTCTTCATTTAAACAGTGTCTGTCCCACTGGATACACAGGGTATGTGTAAATGAATATCTAAACATTGACCACATATGTTGCAAATATTTCAGCCTGTAGTTTGTAGCTGTCCAGAAGGAGCATAATAACTTTGCAGAGAGACTGCAAAACATTTCCTGTCTCTTAACCTATTCCCCTCCTCACTCTCCTTAGAGCTTTCCTAATAAGGAACATGATCCTTGCACAGGACATTTTTTAGCCCAGCATCTTGTTCCTGATTTCACATGTGGCTTGTAATTAAATATGGCTACAGAAGGAAAAAGAAGACATCCTTGGCAAGGTTCACTAGGAATAATGAGAAGCACAGTGTACAGGACAATAATAATACATACTGGAAAGGACCTTTGTAGGTCCTCTTACTGAAAGGTTAAAATACGCAGTCTGCCCACCTCCTTCTATGGATCCATCACTTGGTAACTCAACATCTAAGCTGGGGTGCATCTCTCACATATGAAGCTACCACCACCTCCAATGCCAGACTGAGGAACCAGGCACTCACTCCCTGCATTGTGAGACTTCAGTCACTGCGTTCTCCATCTAGAGCTCTGGCTGAAACCAGGGAAGAACTTGCCAGGAGGAAAAGGCTGAAACAGTTCTTCCATCTGGTGCCAGAGACCATATCTGTGTAGACTCCTTCAAACCCACACTGTCTTAATAAGCAATTCAAGGCCAAATGCAACACTGTCTGCCAAAATATCTGTTAGACAATCCTGAGAACTGTGCTTCTGCTTAGCAGTTATGTATATGCTTTCCAGCAGGGCCTGGATAAGAACCCTGATACTATCTAATGAGGAATTATCTGAAGTTAAAAAGAGTGGGCAATCCTTAATCAGAAAACAGCCAAGGGGGAAACATCAAGTATAATCTATTAACAGCATTGAATTCTACATGCAGCTCCATAAGCTGCAATTAAGCTGCATCTATCAGAAGAAAAAAAATTGCTGTGTTACGTGCCACAGTCCTCCTAAGCTGGTCTTGTTCACTGTACTCTGTCTAATAAGATTCAGAAGACAATCTGTAAGAGCAGCTCCTGTGCCATCGGCTATTGAAAGACAACCTTCAAGTTGTACTGTAAATATCAAGATACATATACCTTTGGTGTTTATTTACATTATGTAATGTGAGATTGATACTGTTCCTAGTATGTTCAACACCTAAATTACTGTCCTTTCAAAGTGGACTCCATAGAACTTCCCATACACTAGCACCCTATACTGTCTGTGATGCGTTAAGGTATCAGAAACATTGGCACAAGATGACATTCAATAAAACAGGACTTAAAGATACCTAGAAACATCTGATGCAAGAGTGAGGAACCAGACAGAAAACCTAGATTATCTTGTCTTATCATGGCATTGAATGTCATTCCATTTAAAGTTACAGTATTGTTCCTTATTGCTTTCCTTATTGAGAAGTCATAGAATCATAGAATTATAGAATCATACAATGGTTTGAGTTGGAAGAAACCTTAAAGATCATCCAGTTCCACCTCCTGTGCCACAGGCAGGGACACCTTCCACTGAATCAGGTTGCTCAAAGCCTCATCCAACCTGGCCTTAAACACTTCCAGGGATGGGGCATCCACAACTTCTCTAGGCAACCTGTTCCAGTGCCTCACCACCCTCACAGTAACAGATTTCTTGCTAATATCTTATCTGAATCTCCCCTCTTTCAGCTTAAAATCCAGTAGAGAGACTGTAAACTACAGAGATCTGACTGTTAGGAACTCTGTTACGTGTTGTTTTGGGAAAGAAAAGTCAACTTACATTGGGAACACATGGCTTTTACAGACAAGCTGTCATAGTTTCACTACGTAGTTTAATCATGCTTTGTTTTATAACTGAATTACAAAAATTTAGATATGTGTGTGGGAATTTAGGGAGTCTGTCTATATATCTTTAAATGAGTGTAATAAACACAAGAAAGTTCTGTATCATAGAAATATGGGTATCTTCATAACAGTTTTCTGAGTAATATATGTATATTTCATATATATATATATATAAAAGGCATCTATGTTTCTTTTCTATAAAGTGAATTACACAAGAAAGAGTTGTTGACTTTTGATAATTCCACAATAAAGCAAGAATATGAGATGTTTCTGAGACAGCTAAAGCATAAGAAAAACAGGTTAGGCAAGTCTTTTATGGGTATATTTAAAGTGAGACAATTGTTGCGAATACAGCCAAAAACCTTGGATATTACCATGTGTCACCATGTGAAGAAAACATTTAGCAAACATGAATACTTTTTTTCCTAATGTGATTATAGTCAAAATAGTGAAGTTAAAAAGTGAGACAGGCTGTGACTACACAGAAGCCTCAATAGCATTCTGGAATTAACTGTACGATAAATTACACCAGTTTTATAGTAAAACAGGGAAAATACAGTCTTTGGAAAGCTAAAATAATTTTATGGGCAGGAACCAAGACAGAGAGAAGAGACAAACATTCACTTATTGCTGCATTCAAAAACTGAAAAAAAAAATGCAGTCTTGATTTTGCTCTAATGGTAACATTTGCTTGGTGCTTCTACTATGAAAATCCAGTGATGTAAGTGATTTGTTTTTTATTATTATCAGACATTTCCTATCTGAACAAAAGTCTAATTTGCTGAAGCCTGACTCCAGCACTTTCAGTAAAAGTTGCCAAGGGTAGGGGTGGAATATAAAAAATAATTTCATCCCCATTTTACAGGTAATAAAACTGAGGAGATAAGACAGTAAGTAATTTATTCATAACAACATAGAAAATCTAAGATGGGACTGAAATAAGACCTCTTGAATTCCCATTCACTGCCACAGTGATTAAAAGATAAATAAATAATAAATTAACTACAAATTAACTAATAAATTACCAAATAAATAAAGTTTTTCAGGAAGGCATTTTGTTGACAATAGTTTAGCACTGAGATCAACAAAATAATTTTATTTTTAAATGCTAATAAGAATATGATTGAAATTTCAGTAGTATTCATCATTTCAGCCTTTTTAAATATGACTTTATAAAAATATATTTAAAAGACAGAATTTCTTTGACTAGTAACTATCCATGCAGCATTTTCCTGTCTTGTAAAAAAAATTTTACTCAAAAATATGTGTTTACCACTAACATTTAAATTAAATGTAAACCAGTATTTATGATCTCTTGTAAATAAAGTGAAATCTTGAGGTTTATTTGCTACTGTGCTGGTGTAAACAGGCTAATTTATACTCCTTGAAAAAGCAATTTTTTAGCAAAATGCTGATCCTAACACTTTATTTGCAAAAACTCGACTGTTTATCTGTTTCGCCCACAGACACCATACGGGGCATATGTAGGACACATTGAGTGGCTGGAATTAGCAGAGCTATTTGTGAACTGCATATAAATGTATCATTTGCACATAATTCTCTATGATAATATCTAAATTAGAGAAGGTGATAGCACCATCATTTTTTTTCAACTCGATGTTTATGGAAATGATTACCTTATCCTGTTCTTGTACTTCTTAGAGTAGAAATGAATTCAGAACCAAGCCATCTTAGGACATAGTAGAAATAAATGGTCAAAGATATAAAATTCAGTGTATGTTAGAGTTATAGGAAGTTTCTTTTCTTCAAGAAGCTGAAGGAATACTTTGTTTGCACCCACTACAGTTTACAATCTTGATTAAGCAGTTCCTTAACCTTAGGGATGTTAGTGGATCTAGGCGCTTGCTGATCCGTTACCACATAAACTCTTCTTTAACCTCAAATGCATTGATGTGGCTTGGTGCATGCTAAAATGTGATCCTATCTTTGCTTTCCAGCACTGGAGTCTTAATGCAATGAGAACCTTGCCCAAGGAGACGAGACAGACTCAGTGCAGGGAAACCAGTAGGATAAAAGCTTGACGTGCCAGCTCAAAGAACATCTGTTACTGCATTTCAAAGAGAACTGAGCAATTTTAAAGGCAGCAAAACACTTTGTCAACTTCTTGCTTAGTCCATAATTGATCTGTAAAGGCTTTTTTAAAATGCCACCAGAGGAAAGAGACAATGGGTTCAGAATTTTTATGGAGCTCTGAGTCTTCTTGTTAAAATTCAGCTGAACTTTTTTTTTTTTTTTTTAGAAACAGGAACAAAAACACTGAAGGACTGGCATTTTTCAGACCAAGTGGAAAATATGGCAGCAGCAGCACTGCCTCTTCCTCCTCATGCCACATCTTAGGTCATGGCCAGAGAGTTCAAAGGGAATCTGAAGCATCAGATACAGAAGTCAACAGATACTCAGTTTATGGAATCATAGAATCATTAAGGTTGCAAAAGACCTGTAAGCTCATCAAGTCCAACCATCAACACAATACCAAGGTGTCTACTAAATCACATCACAAAGTGCCATATCTACACATTTTATGAATGCCTCCAGGGATGGTGAATCCAGCACTTCCCTGGGCAGCCAGTTCCAGTACTTCTCCACTCTTCCAATGAAGAATTTTCCTAGTATCTAATCTAAACCTGGACTGGCACAACTTGAGGATGTTTCCTCTCATTTCTCCAGGAACAAAGTGTAAGAGAGGAGCAAGTATATATACTGTGATTATTGTCTGAAAAATGTTATGCCACTTTTAGTTTCTGGCAGCAGCTCAGTTCCTTGTGGGACTGAATGAGTGTCAATACTTGCAGAAAATAATTATAATTGCTTCTCTTCCTGAGTCTTGAAGAAAACGAGCTGCTGCACACAGATGAACCAAAAGACGTTTGTACTTCCAAAATTTTGAGAAGCATTGTCATAGTGTTAATCACTGTCATCTGCTAGTAGAAACAATCATCTGAGTGCAATCACTTCTTGATAGGTAAAGACACGTTCCTTTGCCTGGGCTTGTACAGTTTGCTTTTTTTTTCAGCAGATAGATCTGTTGCAGCTGCCACTGAGAACAACTACTGAAAGCAGAAGCGGACAGGTATTTGTGACATTTGTTATTTCTGTTTACAAATATGAGCCCAGGAAACCAGCAAAAAAATGTGTTTACCATAGGATATAGTCTCATATATGCATATATCCCTAAATGTTTCATGTATGTAGACATTCATATCTACATATTAATATATTTCTCCTCTGCTTGGACCTATGCTACCTTGGGAAGACTAACTACTGCTCACAAAAGAACTGTCTTCATCTTACCCAAAGAATACATCATTATAGTTTCCAGCCTTTCTTAGATGTAGGGTAGAGCAGAGGTAGGGCTGCAAATGAGGTAAACAGCCTCTGAAATGAGGCGGCTTCTTTCTGCTGTATTTCATTCAGTCGTGACTGCTGAAGCAGTTTGCACTGTGGGCAAGTAATGTCTTTATGGGATGTTTTATCATGAATCTTCACTGGCATCTCTTAATCTTAAAAGATATTTTTATCAAGCGTGTATTCTTTTATTCCCTTTGGGCTCTGTGATATTAATATCATGCCTGTCATAAGCAATGACAAACCACATCTTCTCGATTGCTGAAAATAAAGATACCTGAGAAAAACTGACTTAGTAGGAATTCAAAGAGATCACGCTTGATCTAGGAATATCAGTGAAAATGTCCAGCAAAACAGCATTTTGTTGTCAGGCCCCCATAGATATCTCTGTGATAAAAAAGAATAGTGCAAATGTGTTATGCTGCCCTTAGAGGCTGTGGGTGCCCCATCTCTGGAAATATTCAAGGTCAGGTTGGATGGGGCTCTGCACAACTAGATCTAGTTGAAGGCGTCCCTGCTTGTTGCAGGAGGGATCGGACTGGATGACCTTTAGGGGTCCTGTCAAACCCTAACCCTTCTATAATTCTGTGAACATGGTCAAACAGCTGCATAAGGATCAACTATTTGTAAAATTACATCTCCACAGCCAGACAATACTCACCATTCATACATGATAATTCACCAAGTGTGTACTTCACTGCATGTGAACATTGAACAAAATATTTTCTTCCCTGAAAACTCCGATGGTTTATTTTAGACTTTAAAGGACTAAAGAAACACATATGAAATTATTTCATCTCTGAGACACTTGCCCCTCAGCTGCAAGAAATCATCACTTGCACCTAACATTCAATAAATAACAACCGAGGAACTAATTGCTTCCAGTGATAAGAAAGGACAAGGAGTTCGACCTGGCTGTCAGTGAGTCCCCAAAACGAACTACAAAATTAGGTGTCCTACTGCCCCCTTTATCTGAAATGCAAAGCCAATAACTGGAGCAATAAGCAGAATGAGTTTATTCCTCACATGATACTTCTGTCGTATTAGTCAAACAAGAGTGTGATTCAAGAAGGTTTATTTTCCTTCCCAGAAGTATGACCTGGGGTATGCCCTGGACAACATTTATTGAGAAAGAAATTATAGTCATCTTTTTCTCTATTGCTTAAAGAAACAAAAAACTATGATGTGTAGTCTCATCTCTTAAATTAGAAAAGGACCATAGCACAAAATCAGAGAATGAATATAATTGAATATCAGTAAATCAATAGCGATGGACATTACCCTTTATGGGAACATGTGATCATGTAGCAACAACTGAAGAAGCAGGATTTGAAGCCAGATGGGTGAAAATGAGACACAAAAAGGCTGGTGATGTCACTGACATGAGTAAAGGAGTTATGAACAGAGTATTAAAAGTATCTCTACACTTTTTACCCTCTTTCCTTTATCTTTTATAAATAAGACTTGGAATATCATAAATACATGTTTGCATGTTTCACCTAAAAACTTTTTAACCCTCAATTTTTTAAAAAAGGACAAAATTTGGAGACATTCAGAATAACTAATATTTTGTAATTAAAACATATTAAAAATAGATAGCGCAGAGAACTGAGAACTTAAAAGTGCACCACCAAGGGAAAAACAATGTGAGTGCAAACCTTCTAAGAGATCAGAGAGCCTGTATAAGGAGATCTATAAGTAGTTGTATTACCATTTGGAATATAAATAGTTATTATTCATAGAATCATACAAAAGTTTGTGTTAGAAAGAACCTCCAAAGACCTTGGGGTTACAAGAGATGGGAAATGGCAGCAAGTTCCTGCCAGACGAAGGAAACCTGCTCCCCTCAACCAGACAGCAAAACCTAAGATCCTCCTGATGAACAAGTACCATGTGATGCAGGTGGAATCCAATCCTGCGGATGATGGCTCCCACAGCCTAGAATCTTTCCCTAGAACGCACCATCCTCAGAAAAAGATAAAAACATCCTCCATTGAGAAGGAGGGTGATTGTTGTAGGGGACTCCCTCCTAAAAGGAATGGAGGGACCCATTTGCAGACCAGACCCGCTCCACAGAGAGGTCTGCTGCTTACCAGGAGCATCAGTGAAGGAGGTAGGTAGAAAACTTCCTTCCCTAGCCCACTAGACAGACTACTATCCTCTGATAGTAGTCCAAACTGATGATTTAGTAAGCAGAAAGACCAAAGCCATCAAGAAAGACTTCAGGGCCATTGGGAAAATGATGGAAGACTCTGGGGCACAAATAATATTCTGCTCCATTCCAAGGCTAAATAGTGAGGACATGGAAGTCAAGAACTCATTTAACGCCTGGCTCCAAGCCTGGTGTAAGGAAAGGGGCTTTGGCTTATTTGATCATGGGGTGGCTCATGCACACCCAAACTTTGTTGCTAAGTGTGGGACGTGTGTCTTCTAGAGGGGCTAAAGCCCTTGCTAAAAACCTAGCTAAGCTCATAAATCAAGCTTTAAACAATATGTGAAGGGAGAGGGGATTGAGATGAGGCTAGACAGGAGTGACCATGGACGTGGGGCACTAGTGATTTAGAGAGGGTGTGCTGGAGAGCACCACCAGTACATCACCACACAGAAAGTGGGGGTGAACACACCTGGGGGTGGTAAGGGAGATACAGGTGCTCTGGTACAAGCTATTCCAGTGACCAGGCAATTGGGAATGATCTCTATTCCCTCTAAGAAGGCTGAAGGCTTGGCAGCTCAGCTGAAGTGCATTTACACCAATGCACACAGCATGGGGCATAAGAAGGAAGAGCTGGAAGCTGTTGTAGGGCAAGGAGCCTATGATATCATTGTCATCACGGAAATGTGGTGGGATGACTCATATAACTGGAGTACAGATATGGTGGGGTACAAACTCTTCAGGAGGGATAGGAAGGGAAGGGGAGGAGGTGGGATAGCCCTCTTTGTAAAGGAGGACTTGATCATTGTTGCAATGGCAATGAGGAGATTGAGTGCCTGTGGGTTAAAATCAGAGGAGCCCATAAGAAAGTAGATTTTGTGATGGGAGTCTGTTACAAGCCACTCAGCCAAGGAGAAGCAGCTGATGAGCTCTTCTATAAACAGCTGGGGTAAATCTCTAGATTGATGCCTCTCATTCTTGTGGGAGACTTCAGTCTTCCAGATATCTGCTGGAAATACAATAGAGCAGAAAGGAAGCAGTCCAGGAGGTTCCTGGAGTGTGTGGAAGACAACTTCCTTGACAGCTGGTGAATGAACCAACAAGGGAAGGTGCCCTTGATCTGATGGATCTGATGTCTGTGAACAGAGAAGGCCTTGTGGGGGCTGTGGCAGTAGGAGGATGCCTAGGACTGAGCGATCATGAGATGATAGGGTTTTCTGTTCTATGCAAAGTGAAGAGGGTGGTTAGAAGGACAGTAGCATTAAATTTCCAGAGGGCAGGCTTTGAAATCTTCAGAAGGCTGGTTGGCAAAGTCTCATGGGAGACAGTGCTTAAGAGCAAGGGAGCCCATGAGGGCTGGGAGCTCTTCAAAAAGGAGATCCTAGCAGCTCAGGAGAAAGCCATCCCCATGTTCCAAAAAAAAAAGCCAGCAGGGGAAAAACCCAGCTTGGTTGAACAGTGAGATATTGAGTGATATCAAGAAGAGGAGGAATGTTTATGGCCTCTGGAAGAGGGGACAGGCCTCTTGGGTGGACTACAGGAGGGAAGTGAGATTGTGTAGAGAAAAAATCAGAAGGGCAAAGGCTCACTAGAAATCAGATTGACAAAGTCTGTGAAAGATAAAAAACATCTTTCTATAAATATATAAATAATAAAAGAAGGACTAGAGAGACCATATAGACCCTATTGGATGCAAAAGGAGCAAAAGTAACTCGGGATGAGGAAAATGCTGAGGTACTTAATGCCTTCTTTGCCTCAGTCTTTAACTGTAAAGAAAGTTGTTCCCTTTCTGTACAAACCCAAGAGCTAGAGGAACAGAACGCTTGCCCAATTAGACACCCAAAAGTCTATGAGGCCAGATGGGATTCACCCGAGTGAATTGAAGGAGCTGGCAGATGTGCTGGCCAAACCCCTTCCCATCATCTTCCAACAGTCCTGGAAGACTGGGGAAGTTCCACTAGACTGGAGGCTGGCTGATGTTGTGCCCATCTACAAGAAGAGTCGCAGGAAGGATCCAGGGAACTGCAGGCCTGTCAGTCTGACCTCAGTGCCAGGGAAAGTCATGAAACATGTGATCTTGAGTGCTATCATGAAGCACATACAAGAGAACCGGGTGATCAGACCCAGTCAACAGGGGTTCACGAAAGGCAGGTCTTGCCAAACTAACCTGATTGCCTTCTATGACAATGTGACTCAGCTTCTGGACGAGGGAAAGGCTGTGGATGTGGTCTTCCTGGACCTCAGTAAAGCCTTTGATACAGTTTCTCACAGCATTCTGCTATGGAAACTGTCGGCCTCTGGCCTGGACAGGCGCACACTCTCCTGGGTGGAAAACTGGTTGGATGGCCGGGCCCAGAGAGTGGTGGGAAATGGTGTTAACTCCAGCTGGAGGCCAGTTACAAGTGGGGTTCCCCAGGGCTCAGTGGTGGGTCCAGCCCTGTTCAATGTCTTTATCAATGACCTGGATGAAGGCATCGAGTGCTCCCTTAGCAAGTTTGCAGACGACACTAAACTGGGTGGAAGTGTCGATCTGCTGGAGGGTAGGGAGGCTCTGCAAAGGGATCTGAACAGGCTGGACCGCTGGGCAGATTCCAACGGCATAAGGTTTAACACGGCCAAATTCCGGGTCCTGCACTTGGGTCACAACAACCCTAAGCAGAGGTACAGACTAGGAGAAGTCTGTCTAGAAAGCTGCCAGAAGGAGAGGGACCTGGGGGTGTTGGTTTACAGCCGATTGAACATGAGCCAGCAGTGTGCCCAGGTGGCCAATGACATCTTGGCCTGTATCAGAAACGGCGTGACCAGCAGGTCCAGCGAGGTTATTCTCCCTCTGTACTCGGCACTGGTGAGACAGCACCTTGAATACTGTGTTCAGTTCTGGGCCCCTCACCACAAGAGGGATGTTGAGGCTCTGGAGCGAGTCCAGAGAAGAGCAACAAAGCTGGTGAAGGGGCTGGAGAACAGGTCTTATGAAGAGCTGCTGAGAGAGCTGGGGTTGTTTAGCCTGGAGAAGTGGAGGCTGAGTGGAGACCTCATTGCTCTCTACAAATACCTTAAGGGAGGTTGCTGGCCTCCTCCCAGGTGACAGGGGACACGACGAGAGGGAATGGCCTCAAGCTCCGCCAGGGGAGATTTAGTCTGGACATTAGGAAAAAAATTTCACAGAAAGGGTCATTGGGAACTGGAACAGACGACCCAGGGAAGTGGTTGATTCACCTTCCCTGGAGCTGTTTAAGGCATGGGTGGATGAGGTGCTAAGGGGCATATTTTAGTGTTTGATTGGAATGGTTGGACTCGATGATCTGGTGGATCTCTTCCAACCTGGTTATTCTATGATTCTATGATTCTATGACCGTGTAGTCCAATACCCTGCAATGAGCAGGGACATTTTCAAGAAAATCAGATTGTTCAGAGCACAAACCAGTAAGAAAACAACCTTCATGAGCTCCAGTGTTTACAGAATAATTTGTGCATCTTATCCATTCTTATGAGCAAGACCTTAAAAACAAGAATCTCTTCCTGTCTCTTTCTTTCAAAGACCACCTCACACTTCCTTGACCTCTTTACTTTTCTGAGCTTTCTTAATTAGTCAAAGACAACTTTCTTACCTAACATTTTCAACCTGCTCTTCTTTTTTCTCAGGGATAAGTCTGAATTCTTGATCTTATAGATCTTTTCGGCACCTTCCCTTACGTGTGAACTCTAATGAAGGAACTTTCTTCTGAAAAATTTAGTGCAAAAAATCTAATAAAATAAATATAAAGTTCCCCAGAAACCTTTGGTTTAAATTCACCATGCAAAAAACAGAAGATGGATGGTATTCCTGATCACATCCATTATATCTTCATTATGATGACAACATATGAAGCTCTGACAGTTCTGGACTGAAGTTTCCACATTAATCAAATGTTATCTTCCTTGTTTCTCTGGCACTTTTTCATTAAAATCGTTGCAGTTGAGCTTTAGTCATGTTAGTTATTCCTAAACTGGCTCCTTTACAAATCCATATGAGCCCTGAAGTAACCTTGTATTTGCAGGCATCTGTAGATTTCAAAGCAAAGTGGGGGGAAGATAAAAGTAATTATACCTATGTTTAAAAGAAAAACTGTTACAGAGGATTATATCTAATGTATCTGACCATGATGGTGTGTTGCTTACTGTAATTTCTCTAATATATGTATAAGCACTCTTTTACCATTGTCTCACATCCTTTTATAGATTCACTCTCACAAAAGAACAGGTTTTACAGAAGTGGTGAACACTTTCACTAGAGGGGAACCAAGGCACTGAAGGAACAGCTTCTACAAAAGACAAAACAAGAAATACATCTATGATTGAATCTAATTCTTCTCATGTATCAAACTGTTCTTTCAAAGAATAGGGAGACTTCTTCCCTAAGTGCAACAAGGTATTCAAGAAATATCCTAGATCAAATAATATTATCATGTTTATTTGCATTACTGAAAAACTCTCAGATGTTACAGAAACATTTATTAATTCAAGTTTGCTACATCTGAAGACATCTACACAGGTTCAGGTTGGCACTTTATCTCCTTGATTAACCTGTCTTCAGGTTAGGAAAGAAGTGGACAAGTAAAGCAGAGTAAGAACAAGACAAACACACTGCACAGTATTAGAATAATTCAGTTTGGAGAAGACCTCTGGAAGTCTCTGGTCCAAAATCCTATGCATAGTAGCCCTGACTTCTGAGACAGATCAGGTTTTCCATCCAAGAATGGATGTGCTTTACTCTGACTTCTTTATCCTTATAACCTATAGGAATCTTTCTTGACATGCAGTATGTGTGCTGCTTCATTGCCTTTCACTGTAGACTTCTGAGAAGAATTTGGTTCTGGCACTGGGCTGAGGGCTGTGTGAATGGCTGTGCAGTGCTTAGCTGCCTACCAGGGTTAGACTACAACAGCATCGACCTTTTATTAAACCATATGGTGGCACAAGGTCTAAACAGCCTCTTAGATCCCTTAGACTATTGTCACTAACAATACTGGTCAGTTTGTTTCCTCAGAGTTTCTTGAAAACAAATGGTAGCTTTTATAGCAGACTTCTCAAACGCTTCTCTCAAAACCTTCTAAGGAAATCTTTAGGACTTGTCAGCGTTTACAGTAGCCAGTGAACACTCACTTCAGCCACTGCTGGAATAAAACACGGAGTCTTTTCGCATCCTTAACTGAAATCTATATTATTTAGTTACTTTACAGATCTTTATTGATTTTTACAGGCAATTCTACCACTTTCCTTCATAAAGGATATATTAACACTACTTAAATTTGTTTTGTTTTCTACTATATGTAAGAAGAATGACTCATACTTAGCCTATAATTCTTCTAATTATTTGATTCCTTTTGTATTTTGTTTCTTTTACCATTTTTTCCATTTTCTAGCTTCTAAATCATATTGTTATAACACTTTCTTCCTTCCAGTTGTTTATAGATGTATATTTCCATAAAAATTTTAGTCCTTGTATAGCTTATTTTCATTTTCCTATCAGGACATGCTTACTAATAATCATTGTGGCCTTTCTTGAAATGGCATGACCAGCAGGTCCAGGGAGGTTATTCTCCCTCTGTACTCTGCACTGGTGAGACCACTCCTCAAATACTGTGTTCAGTTCTGGGCCCCTCACCACAAGAAGGATGTTGAGGCTCTGGAGTGTGTTCAGAGAAGAGCGATGAAGCTAGTGAAGGGGCTAGGGAATAAGTCTTATGAGGAATGGCTGAGGGAACCTGAAGGAACTCTACAAAAGCGGTTGTAGAGAGGAGGGTACTGGCCTCTTCTCCCAAGTGACAGGGGACAGGACAAAAGGCAATGGCCTCAAGCTGCACCAGGGGAGGTTCAGGCTGGACATATGAAAAAAATATTTCACTAAAAGGGTCATTTGGCACTGAAACAGGCTGCCCAGGGAGATGGTTGAGTCACCATCCCTGGAGGTATTTAAAAGACAGGAGATGAGGTGCTGAGGGGCATGGTTTAGTGTTTGATAGAAATGATTGGACTCAATGATCGTGGAAGTCTTTTCCAGCCTAGTGATTCTGTGATTCTATGGTCAAATGATGGCCCAGAAACAAAGCCTGGTCATAGATCTAGCTTTTGAGGATGCAGGGTGGTCAGCAATCTGGGTGTGTTGTATGTGTTGTTTTGTGCTACATGGAATGTAGCAATGCTTTATTAGGTCAGATGCAACACCATGCAATAATGCTGTTGTTGTCCTTTCACAGATTTGGCTACCAAAAATCTCTAAAACCAATCTTTAATAGCAGAAAGGAATGGTCATTTCTGGTGCAGATGATTTAAAACATATACAGGGAGACTAAGTGCTTAACAGGACAAAAATACAGCTAAAACCTTAACAAAGCAGCATCATCGAACACAGAAAAGAACTTCAGAACCAGGAGCTCTTCAATTTTATTTTTTTATATATTTTGTTTTTATTTGAGAAGTAGTATTATCATGCAAATGAAATTTACAGTGTGACAGTTCTATTCAGAGAAAAGAAAAAAAGAGGTATCATTTAATTTTCCTAACAAAAATCAGTGATTTAAGGGCTGCTGTATCTTCTTTTAAGCAGTGAATTCCTCATCTGAGTTCCTCTGGAGACCATAGAGAAATGTATTTGTGAAGGAAAACAAATATACTGGAGAAGCAACAGTATTCCATGAACAACCAATAAACCAAAAAGTAATTATTGATCAAAAATTTTTCTTCACAGCATTAATTTGAGAGAATCTGTGAGTCTGATTTTGACATAAACATTATATGGGAAAAAATACAATGTTGTTCAGAAACACAGCAAATGAGATATTGAAGCAGAACATTCAGTCCTTTACCTTCTTAAAGCGGCTTGTAGCTCCTATTTTGAAGACTAAAAAAAAAACCCATTACAATATTGATTGCACTTTGTTATTCTGCTTTAGTGATTAAATACATCAGCCACACCATCAAAGCATTAAGTCCTGATTAATCATTCTCAGAACCTCAGGAGTAATACACAGAGAATTTATTTAAAGTGTAGGTAGAAAGACCAGTTCAGGGTTTATTCTTAGGCCAATTGGAAGTTGTCATTTGACTTTCCTTGAGCTTCAAATTCTTTTGCTTCAGTTTCTCCCTGTTCCTTACAATTCTTGCAACTGACAGCAAATAAACTACCTTGGGGCCAGAATCTTCAGTTCGGGAACTGTGAATGTTGTAGAGTCATAGAATCATTAAGGTTGGAAAAGAACTTTAAGATCATCAAGTCCAGCTGTCACCCCAACACCACCATGTCTACTAAACTGTTTCCCAAAGTGCCACATCTACATGTTTTTTGAACCCTCTCCAGGGATGGCAACCCCACCACTTCCCTGGGCAGCCTGTTTTGATGCTTAATAACCCTTCTAGTGACTAATTTTTCTTCCTAATGTCTAATTTGAACCTCCCCTGGTACAATTTGAGGCCATGTCCTCTCGTCTTGTCACTTGTTTCTTGGGAGAAGAGACCAACACCCACCTCACTACAATCTACTCTCAGGTAGTTCTAGAGACCAATGAGGTCTCCCCTCAGCATCCTCTTCTCCAAAGTGAACAACTGCAGTTACCTCAGCTGCTCCTCATAAGACTTGAATGTCTTGGAAGCTGAGGTGCTATGCTGAGGTGGCAGGTTAACCTTGGCCAGCTGTCCTTCCCACTCCTTCCTACTCCTTCCTAATCCTTCCCACTCCTCAGTGGGTCATTAAAGAAAACAAGGTGAGAAAGCTCAAGGGAGAAGATAGGGAATTCAGTTACCAAATTTTATCACAGGCAAAATATACTACACTTCTGTATATCCCTGGTTCAAATAGTTTTGGATACTGAGAAATGAAAACACAACACCTTTGATTGTCACTCCCCTTTTTATCTCATTCACACCTTTACCCCTTTTCTCCTGATTCCTCTTTCCCTGAGGGGCACAGAGATGGGGATGGGGGTTGGGGTCAGTCCATCACTGCTCCTCCCTCCTCACATCCCTCCTTCCCTGAGTGGCAATCCTAAAAGGACAACCTGCTCCTGCCTGGGCTCTCCACAACCCCAGCTCCTGCAGGAAACTCCCCGCTGCTGCTGCCTGGGTCCCTCCCTGGGCTGCAGGGTGGTCACTGCTCCAGCAGGGTCTCTCCAGGGCTGTGGGGGATCCCTGCTTTGTGACTGCAGCACCTCCTGCCCTTCTCCAGCCCAGGGCACCCTCTACTGCTGCTCCCTCCTTGGAGTTTGTCTCTGTCACGTTTTGCCATTTTTGCATTTTCCCACTAACTTCAGTACCCTGTTTAAATGGAGAAAACCTTTATGGAAAGTGGTGTTCTGAAGCAAACATCTCCATACTGCATTTAATTCACAATACAATTGTTCTAGTCCTCATATTTTAAATCTTAGAGAAGAGTTCATCTCTCCCCAGATCTTCTCTCTCCCTGAGCATCAGTCACAGAGATTTTCTGGAACAAAGCGGTCTCCTTTATAGCAGCTTGATGCTGCTTCTTCCCCTGTCTTTTAATCTGGCAGTTCCAGCTTCTGTATACCTGTTGACTCCTAAATTATGCATGTCTCCAATGTCTTAATGAAATCTATTTTGGTTGATTGTTGAGCAACACTAAAAATCTAATATTACTATTATTTTCTTGTGTCTTTTCATAAAAAGAAGCCTAGAGATATTTTAGATTGCTAACAAAAAAGCACAAGAGAACATTTGGTTATAATCTAGAATGGCAATATTGAATAAACTGATTCAAATAGAAAAGTAGATGATGCAAGAAGAAATCATACAGGCATTTGCAAAAACATCTGAGCTGTTTTGTTTTATTCCGACAAAGCTGGTGAAAGGGCTGGAGAACAAATCTTATGAGGAGCGACTGAGAGAGCTGGGGTTGTTTAGCCTGGAGAAGAGGAGGCTGAGGGGAGACCTCATTGCTCTCTACAACTACCTGAAGGGAGGTTGTGTTGAGGAGGGTGCTGGCCTCTTCTCCCAAGTGACAGGGGACAGGACGAGAGGGAATGGCCTCAAGCTCCTCCAGGGAAGATTTAGGCTTGAGATAAGGAAAAAAATTTTCATGGAAAGGGTGGTTAGGCATTGGAACAGTCTGCCCAGGGAGGTGGTTGACTTGCCTTCCCTGGAGATGTTTAAGGTGAGGGTGGATGAGGTACTTAGGGGTATGATTTAGGGATTGGTGGGAATGGTTGGACTCGACGATCTGGTGGGTCTCTTCCAACCTGGTTATTCTGTGATTCTGTGATTCTCCGGGCCACTAAGATATAAACAAGCTCCAAGCTGTTGAAATAGATTATCATAAGACAGTGCTCAAACTGGTAAACCCAGCTTCCACTATGAGTTATAACCTTCAGTCCATTATTTCATTAATGCAAATACAGGCTCAATATGTGATTGAGATTAAGTCAGCTATGATCAAAGGAAGCTTGAAGTTCAGGCTTTTCTGAAAGAAAGCTTGTAAAGATCCCGTAAGATACAGGAAAAGATCGTTCTGATTTACGTGTAAGTTGTACAGAAATAGGATGTTGCATTAGGAATTTTTTGCTGGTCTCACTGTTTTAAACCTCACTTCCTAACCCTCACTGGAAAAAGAGTTAAGAAATAAAATGGAAATAAGAGAAGCTATTCCTTGCCAGTGTACAATTAAAATACAAGGAAAAAGAAATATTTTTCTCTATCTAAGAGAGTTACAGAGGAACCAACAGCCAAGGTTTACATTCCTGCCTTTAAGTAAAGTCTTTGCCTGGGGGGATAGTCTTTGTTTTGGAGGAAATGAGCACCATCCAAGCTGTAAAAAACAAAGTAAGCCAGGAGGAAAATTCAAGCAGATTCTCCATATGAGTGAGATTGTAACAAATCCCTAGCCACTAAGGACTTTCTGGTTGTCATTATTCTACAGTGTCTAACATTTTCACAATGATCAATGCAATGCTCTCTCTGGCAGAGTTCATAGTTTCTTCTCCATTGGTCTTTTGCTATGTGTTTTTAAAGAAAAAATAAATAACCTGTGTGTTATTCTAAGGTTGCTGTTTTAGAGGTGATCATAGAATAATAGAATCATAGAATCACAGAATCATAGAATCACCAGGTTGGAAGAGACCCACCGGATCATCAAGTCCAACCATTCCCACCAATCTCTTAACCATGCCCCTCAGTATCTCATCCACCCATCCCTTAAACACCTCTAGGGAAGGCGAGTCAACCACTTCCCTGGGCAGATCGTTCCATTACCTAATGACCCTTTCAGTGAAGAATTTTTTCCTAATGTCCAGCCTGAACCTCCCCTGATGGAGCTTGAGGTCATTCCCTCTTGTCCTGTCTCCTGTCACTTGGGAGAAGAGGCCAGCACCCTCCTTTCCACAACCTCCTTTCAGGTAGTTGTAGAGAGCAATAAGGTCTCCTCTCAGCCTCCTCTTCTCCAGACTATACAACCCCAGCTCTCTCAGCTGCTCCTCATAAGGCTTGTTCTCCAGTCCCTTCACCAGCTTCGTTACTCTTCTCTGGACTCACTCCAGAGCCTCAGCATCCTTCTTTTGGTGAGGGGCCCAGAACTGAACACAGTATATAACACAGAATGGTTTGGGTCGGAAGGGACCTTAAAGTTCCTTCAGTTACAACCCACCTGCCATGGGCAGGGACACCTCCCACTCTTCAGGTTGATCACACTCATCCAGCCTGGCCTTCAACACCTCCAGTGATGGGGCATCCACAACTTCCCTGGGCAACCTGTGCCAATGCCTCAAACTTAACTATAAAAAATTTCTTCCTAATATCTGGTCCTAATCTCCCCTCTTTCAGTTTAAAACCATTACCTCTCACCCAGCCACTAAACTCCCCAATAAAGAGCCCCTGCCCAGCTTTCCTTTTGGCTTCCTTTAGATAATGGAAGGCTGCTATAAGGTCTCCCTAGAGCCTTCTCTAGGCTGAACATGACCAACTCCTTCAGCCTGTCCTCATAAGGCAGATCTTCCAACACTTATCATCTTCATGGCCTTCTTCTGCACCCATCCCAACAGATGGCTATCTTTCCTGTTCTGAGGACTCTAGAACTGGGTCACAGGGAGGATCCAGGGAACTACAGGCCTGTCAGTCTGACCTCAGTACCAGGGAAAGTCATGGAACACGTGATCTTGAGTGCTATCATGAAGCACATGCAAGATAACCGGGTGATCAGACCCAGTCAACAGGGGTTCATGAAAGGCAGGTCTTGCCAAACTAACCTGATCGCCTTCTATGACAAGGTGACTTGGCTACTATACAAGGGAAAGGCTGTGGATGTGGTCTTTCTGAACCTCAGTAAAGCCTTTGACACAGTTTCTCACAGCATTCTGCTACGGAAACTGTCAGCCTCTGGCCTGGACAGGCGCACACTCTCCTGAGTGGAAAACTGGTTGGATGGCCGGGCCCAGAGAGTGGTGGGAAATGGTGTTAACTCCAGCTGGAGGCCAGTTACAAGTGGGGTTCCCCAGGGCTCAGTGGTGGGTCCAGCCCTGTTCAATGTCTTTATCAATGACCTGGATGAAGGCATCGAGTGCTCCCTTAGCAAGTTTGCAGACGACACTAAACTGGGTGGAAGTGTCGATCTGCTGGAGGGTAGGGAGGCTCTGCAAAGGGATCTGAACAGGCTGGACCACTGGGCAGAGTCCAATGGCATAAGGTTTAACACGGCCAAATTCCGGGTCCTGCACTTGGGTCACAACAACCCTAAGCAGAGGTACAGACTAGGAGAAGTCTGTCTAGAAAGCTGCCAGGAGGAGAGGGACCTGGGGGTGTTGCTTTACAGCCGATTGAACATGAGCCAGCAGTGTGCCCAGGTGGCCAATGACATCTTGGCCTGTATCAGAAACGGCGTGACCAGCAGGTCCAGGGAGGTTATTCTCCCTCTGTACTCAGCACTGGCTAGACTGCAGAGAGAATCCTGTGTTCAGTTCTGGGCCCCTCACCAAGGTGAGTGTTACAACCCAGATTCTCAGACCTGAATTTCTGAGACTTGAGCTGCCAGAAGGAAACCCTGAAAACAGGGAGATATACACTATAAATCCCGCTCATCTCTGGGCCACTTTGTTCCAACATACATAAGACATAGCCCAAATCTCTCTCTTGAAAGACTACCTTACTCTTACTCACCACAAGAAGGGTGTTGAGGCTCTGGCGCGAGTCCAAAGAAGAGCAACAAAGCTGGTGAAGGGGCTGGAGAACAGGCCTTATGAGGAGCTGCTGAGAGAGCTGGGGGTGTTTAGCCTGGAGAAGAGGAGGCTGAGGGGAGACCTCATTGCTCTCTACAACTACCTGAAAGGAGGTTGTGGAGTGGAGGTTGCTGGCCTCCTCCCAAGTGACAGGGGACAGGACGAGAGGGAATGGCCTCAAGGGTAGGTTTAGGCTGGACATTAGGAAAAAATTTTTCACAGAAAGGGTCATTGGTCACTGGAACAGTCTGCCCAGGGAAGTGGTTGATTCACCTTCCCTGGAGGTGTTTAAAGCGCGGGTGGATGAGGTGCTAAAGGGCATGGTTTAGTGTTTAATAGGAATGGTTGGACTTGATGATCCAGTCAGTCTCTTCCAACCTGGTTATTCTATGATTCTATGATTCTATGAATGCAGGATTTGCAGTGAGGTCTCATGGGAGCAGAGTAGAGGGGCAAAATCATCTCCCTCAGCCTGCTAGTGACACTTCTTTGATGTAGTCCAGGATACAGCTGGCTTTCTGGGCTGTAATTGCACATTGCTGGTTCATGCTGAGCCTCTCATCCACATTAATGATAGTATCCACAAGACAGTTGCATGTGACTACGTTTTAATTCTTGCGCTGAAGATTTCCAAGACCACTTTTGTACAACACAAGGAAGTCTTTCAGATCACAAACAGCTGTGTCTCTCCAGTTTATTCATAAGAAAGGACTAGTATGCACACACACAGAAAGATTGATCTGCATAGACAGATGGGTATGTTGCAGAGTTCACGCTAAGATCTGCACTTGGTTAGCTATACACAGTACATCATGGAAAAATCGCTTGCAGTGAAAAGTGCATAAAAAATTACAGCGTTAGAAGTAGCAATGAGTTTCTGTGTATTGTGTGATTCTCCCCGTGGTACAAGCTAGTTTCTTGTGTCTTATACTCCCTGTTGTTAATATTCACGTTCAATTTGTATTGCTTCAATGCTGAGCCAAGTCTCGTGCTGCACAGGCAGCCCAAATAGATACTGTGGTTAGGATTGCTTCCTGTGATACATTTTATTCTGATGATCTTTGATACCATCACCACAGAAAAGTCTGCATAGTTGTATTATTTACCTGGTATAAGTAAATGATGTGTCGTATTCTTGAAACTATGCACAAGAACTGTAGGAGACCAAGTTTTTAAATTCCTATAGCTGTGATGCATTTTTAAAGGTACAGATTAGGTAGCCTCCAGTTTTGCATGCTGCCTTCTTCTGATATGATTTGGGGAGTTTAAATACACCTCTGTGGCATAAGGGAGCCTCAGGCCCTCCAAAACAATGAGCATCTCTCTGTAGGAAGATGTATAGAGTTTTTTCCTACAATTCCAAGAATCTATTGCAGTTGCATCTGTATTTATCTTTACATTAGGTAGAAGAAATGGAAGTAGTTAATTTATTTGGTTTTTTAGCACTTAAATCAATCATATTTAGAGATCAAAACCAGGTAGAAATTATCAGACCTTGAATAGGTTTAATTTCAAATCAATTAAGAAGAAATAAATCATTCTTAGCATGGGATAACAAATTATTTGATAATTCTACATTTTAATGGAAACATAATAGAAATATAAATAATGTCCCTGTGAATAGCAGATGTTTTTTCCATGATGGTTGTCACTAAAACAAATGATGGGAACACTTCTGCAAACAAATAGACATTAATTAAATCTTTATTACAATATAGGTCTGCAGAAAAACATATTACGCATGTCTGATTTGTTAAAAAATGTTTTTCCTCTCAATTAATATTGTATTAAATGCTAATCTTATTATTTTTGTTAGTGTAGCTAACTTAGAAAAATAATCTCCTGAATGTAGATCATTTCTTCATTAGCCTCTGGAGAAAATTGTTCTCTCCCTGGGGATGAGTAATCTATATCCCTTCCGTTCTTCTGTAACTAGATTGTGTTTGCAAATACAATTGCATTAATAAGACTCCCACTTTCTCAGAGTCTTAGATAAGTTTAAATACAGCATTTTGGTAGTGCTCTTATGATGAATGCATCTATTGCTACAGGCACTCCAAGACCAATTTTTCAGAGCTATCTACATACAGTTATCAGGAAAAATGTATTCACTATGTCCTGGGAGAGCTTAATACATAATGAGTGCCATTCTCTTTTCAAATTAGGTAAATATCTGTGCAAAGCAAGTTAGAACTGCAGCTAGCCATTTCTCTAAGCAATGTTTTCCTGTCCTTACACAGTAATAATCGCATATGTAACTCAGAAGTGTAATTATACCTGTAGGAGTTCTCTATAATATATGGAATAAAATCTATTGTCCCAGAGTATTTTGATCCATCAGGCTAAGCACGGATGACCGCATTGGTGGTTCTTGCACTTCTAGATCATGTACCTTACAGTCTTTTGCCCCAAAGGATCATGTGATATATCAAACGATTGGCAACAGCAGTAAAATATCCTGGGAAATGGAAGTGAATCTGTAAACAGAGTTTCTTCAGGTAGTAATGTTGTCCCAAGGAATGTTTAGTGTCACAAAAGCAACCAGAAAAACAAAATTTAAAATGTGGGAAAAGAAAAGCTTTGAGTCATAGGATTTTCACAGAATCACAGAATCATAGAATAACTAGGTTGGAAGAGACCCACTGGATCGTCGAGTCCAACCATTCCCACCAATCCCTAAATCATGCCCCTAAGTACCTCATCCGCCCTCACCTTAAACACCTCCAGGGACAGTGACTCAACCACCTCCCTGGGCAGACTGTTCCAATGCCTAATCACACTCTCCATGAAGAATTTTTCCTAATCTCAAGCCTAAATCTCCCCTGGTGGAGCTTGAGGCCATTCCCTCTTGTCCTGTCCCCTGTCACTTAGGAGAAGAGGCCAGCACCCTCCTCTCCACAACCTCCCTTCAGGTAGTTTTAGAGAGTAATAAGGTCTCCCCTCAGCCTCCTCATTTTGTTATGAGCTTGTAGCTTTTGTATTAAGGGGTTCAATTTTGTTTTTCCATTGTAGAGTGGAAGTTGCTAAGGAGTGACCAAAGCAGAGAAAGGGGAAACAGACTATATAAAACTGAATGTTACTAGTTTAGGAACTAACTCCAATAAGGTAAATTTGCATTTCTTTCTATGTGTTATTTGTCAAAGGAAAGAAAAGAAAGTCAAGACAGATCGAGACTAGCTCTCTTACAGTACCTGCCTTTATACCAGTTCACAGGATAAGGTGGTAAGAAAAGACGTACAATCTCTTTGCATTTTATGGCAAAACAGTACACCCTGAATCTTGGGCACTCTTAATTTACCCAAATTCTTCTTTAATGCTGAATAAAAGTAGCATATTTATAGGTTCACCATACAGTATTAAAATTTCATTCAATAGCTTTCTGTCACTGAGATCTCAATGCACTGCACTGTTAAGCATTTTCAGCACAGAACTATGATCTCCCCTTTCGCCCTGTCATTTTTAGCAAAATATGTCTAACTCACTAGGTAGGCAGCAGGAACACACCCCTTCATTCACAGATTCCTAATGAATTTTAAAAATGGAGAATAAGCATTTTCTTTGTAACTACTACAAAGAGGTGTGCAGTTTGCTATAATGATGTTGAGGAATTTAGTGACAAAATTAAGTGGCAACTATTGCTAGATTTTATATATTCAGTATTTTCACTAGAAATGCAAAAGATAGTATAGGAATAGCTTTTCAGGCTTTGGAAATAAAAAGGTAGTTAAAAGATTTAAAAAGATAGGGTTAAACATAAAAATGATATTGAGAAATGAATGTATGGGGCTGACACTGATCGAGTGATTCTCTTACAGCAAAATGAAAAGCCATTCCTCTATATTTAATACAACCCAGAGCTTTGGCACTTAAGAAACTGGAAAAGCAGTGCAATAGGAGGGAAAGACTTGGCATATGATGGAGCACAAGGTATTAGTTCCACTTTTATTTCTGTGAAAATACAGAAGATATTGGTTGCATTAGTCAAATGTCACACGTGGAACACAGCAAGGAGATATCTGCTGGTGTGTAGCTGAATGGAAGATGCATCCCTTCTATCAAAATGAGATTACGGAGATTCAGATTTTCCCTTATTTTCCCATGTATTTCCACCAGTGTTAGAATAAGGGAGTTTATGACTTTTGGAACACTGAACTGTCTTTTTTTCTTTTCTTTAAATCCTGCCCCCAGCCCATGCCAAATCTCTTTCCTTCTATTTTTTTCCCTTTTTACCATTTTTTTTTCCAATGACTTGAGGAAAAGAAAGCTGAAAGAATCTACCTGAGAAGATGTGTATATTCTACTATATGGTTTGTTCTTCACTACTGACATGGTCCCAAGTACTCTGATAAGGCTTATGACTGATTTGTTATGCTCTCTCCCATCTACAGCATCTGAGAGCTTTCATCCAGCACTTAAGCACTATAAGTAGAGATCAGATGGAGAATGTAAGCATGCCAATATTCTTTATCACAAAACCAAGGTAGCTATGACAATGCATGCGTTGACCCACCAGTAGTGGAGGAAAGGCTGGTCTGTGGCATCTTGCAAGGGCTCGACCCTCATAAATCTATGGATCTGGATGGACTGCATCCCAAGATATTGAGACATCATTGTTGCAAGATCACAGTCTACTATATTTAAAAAGTCATGGAGATGCCCCTTATGACTGGAAGAGAACAAAAATCATACATATCTACAAGAAGAAGCCAAAAGAGAACCCAAGAAACTACAGAACCATTAGTCTTACTTCAATGCTTGGGAAAGTAAAGGTATGAGTCTTCCTAGAAACTACTAAAAACCTGATGAAGCTGGTGACTGAGACAAAACAAGACAGATTTACTAAAGGTTAATCAGACTTGATTAACATGATAACCTTCCTCAACAAAAGAACATCATCTGTTGACATGAGAGAGACTAGTAGAATCATAGAAAAGTTAGGCCTGGAAGTAACCTTGAAGATAATATAGTCCCAACCTCCCCTGCCATTGGCAGGGACATCCCACTACATCAGGTTACCCGAGACCCCACCATCCTTAAACACCTCCAGGAGCGGGACATCCGCAGCTTCCCTTGGCAACCTGTAACAGTGTCTTACCTCTCTCATGGTGAGTAGTAGTGTTTATCTGAATTTCAGCAAAGTGTTTCCCACAGTGTTCTCCTGAACAAAGTTACAAGATACAGACTGGATAGGAGGTCTGTGAGATGTCTAGGAAGTTTGCTGACTGGAGGTTTTCAAGATACAATTGGATGCAGTATTAGGTGATATTATTTAGTCATCCTTTCCCATTTAAAGTTGGACCAAATGGTATTTTGGAGTCCCTTCTGACTTAAGCTGTTCTATGAGTATTTTAACTAATACCTGTCCTATGCTATTTTTTCTTTCACCTACTTCATATCCAGAGTGAGATCTGGGAGCAAGGTGGCCCATATATTTTTGTGAGATCTTTTTTTCTCCTCAGTGTTCTTATCTCTGTATATTTCTGTTAGAGAGGACAGATTTTATGTGTGTGTGCGCATGTGTGATGTGTAAATTAAATTTATTATGACCCTTTATACACCAAGCTATCTGTCTCACAACTAAGTTCCTTACCTGTTGTCAGTTTTTCTCTTAATATCCATAGCAACAGTATTGTCTTGTTGACTGAATACTTCACAGACTTTGAGGCCTGGAAGGTTTATGAAAACATCTTCTATGACTTTGTGAGGAATACAAGTCCAAGAAACTGGCTGTTTCTGCTGTGATGAATCCAAAACGTGTATTTGTGAAACATGCCTTCCAGGAAAAACATCTGTGTATAGGCTGTAAAGCTCAGGAGGATGGAACATTCACAAAAACCATTGGCAGTTTTAGTCTATGTTAATTTTTTCATATATTTAAGAATTCTTGTCTTGTTTCTGATTTGAATGTATATGTTTTTTGCTTCTGGGCTCTGTTTATTCTTATGTCTTTATACACTAAATTAAAGATCCCTTTACTATCTGCTATTTCTCCCTGTGGAGATATTTAGACTGCAATAGAGTCACCTCTTGATTTTCCTTTTTTAAGATAAACAGCTTGAGTTCTTTATGTCTGATTAAATAAGTCTTTTAGCACACTCACACACACAAAAAAACCCTAACAACTGGAAAAGAAAAAGAATCTCCCTCTGTCTTCTTCAAACATCAAAAAAAATAACATGCTACTCAGAAGGAAGTACTTATAAGGAAATGTAATAATCTATACAACAGTAACCAGTTATACTCCAAAGATCTAAGTTATCCCAGTATAGATGATTCTTTATGAGATAGCTGAGAGGACAGATATAAAATAAGATAAAAATTTGGGGTATAGATTTCTGATAATTAAAGAGAGGTTGAACACTCTCTGTTCAGAGAAAAGGTTGTAGTCATTGCCTAAACAGTTGTTATAGAAAGGCCCAAGCATCACTTATAGTCAAGTAGTAACTGTAAGTGGAACAAAGTATGCTGTGCAAAACTGGGGAGATATAACCAACAAGGGCTCGAATATAACATTAAAAGAAATATCATAAGTAAACAATCATTCTGGGATTAGAAGTTATTGTCAATAAAGGTTGTGGAATTGTTATCAAAGGAGTTATTCTATCCTTATTATGAGCTTTCAGGATAATACAATGTGTTAGAAAACTACAGGGAATGATTGGAAAACATGTAATGTCCCTTTTGAAGCCAGAAATCCATGATTAGCTATTTTAGGGCACATCAAGCAAGCTTCCTATATTTGGTATAAATAGAGTGATAATGTAACAGCTAATCAGTGTCAGTAAGTCACACTAGAAGTAAGTGTTCCCAATGATCTAAAAGAACTTTTTGCAGTTGTTAAATTAAAACCCAGTAAACCCATCAGACTTGGACTCATGGTGTATACGCTTTTCAGCAGAGAATCCCACCACAAATGGTCTACCACAGTTCAGACTTGAGCATTTAGTTAGATAATGGACATGATAGGTCTCCTCTCACATTCTTGAATCAAGCCAAGGCACTACAGGGTTCAGGCTTGTTCTCCTTTAAGTCATTAAAGTCATATTTGGACATCTTAGGGTCATAAATTTATCCAGATATGAATGTCTTTGTTACCAGGAATGGAGATATTTAGATGTTGTTAGGGCCAGGGGATTCTGTAACTTAGAGGCAAATATTTTCTTTAAAATATATAGAAGTCAACTCAAAAGTTCAACTCATTTGATTGCAGTACACTTAAAGAAATTGCTGTGGCCTTAATTGTAGAGTGCAGCTTGGTACACAAATATTACCTTTTATAGGACATGAACCCACTGCAGAGCAGCTAAAAACAACAATTACATGAAATATGAAAAAACAAACAAACAAACCAACCTTTGTTTCCCTACTGTCCATTAGCCGGCAGTCCTTTTTTATCTAAGGAAGAGCAGTAGGACAGAGAGGAGTGATTAGGAAGTAATCTCTTCACTGCTGAAAGTAATTCATAGTTTTACATGTGAATTAGCAAGGTGAACTGGAGAAGCTTTTGTGGGAACTATGTTTGATGTTATAGATTTTGGTTCAGGAACAGTAAACGCCAGCAGAGTGAGACACAAACCACAAAAGGTACAATGTTTTTTTAGATGTACTCACATAACATGAATGAGATCTCACATGAGAGCTGCAGGATACCTATTGTAATCCAGAGTGGTAGCCATGCAGGTGAGGTCTGAACTGCTTTGAGGAGACTGCTTCAAGTTGAAGGTGTAAAATTGCAAATGAAGCTTAGCATCTAAGCAATCCTTGGTATTTTCATAGAGAAATCTAGGGGATATTTCTCATCTGTTTTTTCCCCTTTTAACAGAAGACACATAATACCACGTACTGCTGGGCAAATCGTTGCTTTTAATACTATGAAAGAGATATATCAACCAGTTCAGAAAGAAATGCATGAGACATCCAAGGAGGGACTGATTCTCAAAAGGGAAGATTCTTAGTATTTGCTGAAATGGGAGCAGTGCTTAAGGCCAAGGGAGTCCACAAGGGCTGGGAGCTCTTCACAAACGAGATCCTAGCAGCTCAGGAGAAAGCCATCTCCATGTTCTGAAAAAAAAGCCAGCAGGGGAAAAAAACAGTTTGCTTGAACAGAGAGATCTTAAGTGATATCAAGAAGAAGAGGAATGTTTATGGCCACGGGAAGAGGGGACAGGCCTCTTGGGTGGACTACAGGAAGGAAGTGAGATTGTGTAGAGAAAAAATCAGAAGGGCAAAGGCTCAACTAGAAATCAGATTGGCAAAGTCTATGAAAGATAACAAAAAATCTTTCTATAAATATATAAATAATAAAAGAAGGACTAGAGAGACCATATAGTCCCTGTTGGAATCAGAAAGAAAAACAGTGACAGGGGATGAGGAAAAGGCTGAGGGACTTAATGCCTTCTTTGCCTCAGTCTTTAATTGTAAAGAATGTTGTGCCCTTTCTGTACAAACTACAAAGCTAGAGGAGTAACATGAGTCTCCCATGGTGCAAGAGGAGGTGGTGAGAGCCTTGTTAACCCGACTAGAAACACATAAGTCTATGGGGCCGGATCGGATTCACCCAAGAGTATTGAATGACCTGGCAGATGTGCTGGCCAAACCACTTCCCATCATCTTCCAACAGTCCTGGAAGACTGGGGAAGTTCCGCTGGACCAGAGGCTGGCTGATGTGGTGCCCATCTACAAGAAGAGTCGCAGGGAGGATCCAGGGATCTACAGGCCTGTCAGTCTGACCTCAGTGCCAGGGAAAGTCATGGAACACGTGATCTTGAGTGCTATCATGAAGCACATGCAGGAGAACCGGGTGATCAGGCCCAGTCCACATGGGTTCACGAAAGGCAGGTCTTGCCAAATTAACCTGATCGCCTTCTATGATAAAGTAACTCAGCTGCTGGATGAGGGAAAGGCTGTAGATGTGGCCTTTCTGAACCTCAGTAAAGCCTTTGACACAGTTTCTCACAGCATTCTGCTTCGGAAACTGTCAGCCTCTGGCCTGGACAGGGTCACACTCTCCTGAGTGGAAAACTGGTTGGATGGCCGGGCCCAGAGAGTGGTGGGAAATGGTGTTAACTCCACCTGGAGGCCAGTTACAAGTGGGGTTCCCCAGGGCTCAGTGTTGGGTCCAACCCTGTTCAATGTCTTTATCAATGACCTGGATGAAGGCATCGAGTGCTCCCTTAGCAAGTTTGCAGACAACACTAAACTGGGTGGAAGTTTGGATCTGCTGGAGGGCTGCAAAGGGATCTGAAAAGGCTGGACCGCTGGGCAGAGTCCAATGGCATGAGGTTTAACACGGCCAAATTCCGGGTCCTGCACTTTGGACACAACAACCCTATTCAGTGCTACAGACTGGGAGAAGTCTGTCTAGAAAGCTGCCAGGAGGAGAGTGACCTGGGGGTGTTGGTTGACAGCTGAGTGAACATGAGCCAGCAGTGTGCCCAGGTGGCCAAGAAGGCCAATGGCATCTTGGCTTGTATCAGAAACAGCGTGACCAGCAGGTCCAGGGAGGTTATTCTCCCTCTGTACTCAGCACTGGTGAGACCGCACCTCGAATCCTGTGTTCAGTTCTGGGCCCTTGAGGATGTTGAGGCTCTGGAGTGAGTCCAGAGAAAAGCAAAGAAGCTGGTGAAGGGGCTGGAGAACAGGCCTTATGAGGAGCTGCTGAGAGAGCTGGGGTTGTTTAGCCTGGAGAAGAGGAGGCTGAGGGGAGACCTCATTGCTTTCTATAACTACCTGAAAGGAGGTTGTGGAGAGGAGGGTGCTGGCTTCTTCTCCCAAGTGACAGGAGAAAGGATGAGAGGGAATAGCCACAAGCTCTGCCAGGGGAGATTTAGCCTGTATATCAGGAAAAATCTTTTCATGGAAAGTGTCATTGGTCACTGGAACAGTCTGCCCAGGGAGGTGGTCGATTCACCTTCCCTGAGGTTTTTAAGGCACAGGTGGACGAGATGCTGAGGGGCATGGTTTAGTGTTTGATAGGAATGGCTGGACTCGATGATCTGGTGGATCTCTTCCAACCTGGTTATTCTATGATTCCATGAAACTTAGTTCTTTGGGGCACTCTTGGACTGTCTTATATATGTGAAGTATTTAAAAAAAATATATTAGAAAAAAAACAGAAAACCAAACCAAAACAAAAAAAGGACAGGAATATAAGAAGGAGCAAAGAAAGTGTAGGATTTTCAAATACCCGAGGGTGAACCAAACAGATGAAGGCCTCTATAACCATTTGTTTTATGTATCAGAACTGAATTCCTTATTAATTCTCCATCTATGTCTATATCTTGCCAATCCTCCTCAGCCACACTTCACTCTGAAAGAGTGAGTCTCAGCAGGCTTGACTGGATGTCTTAAGTACTACCTGAACATGTCTGCTTTCTTTATGCTTGTGAATGAAAATAATTTGCTAGTTCTTTACCTCTTGCTGCTTCCTTTTCAAATCTTACATGTAAATAAATTTATAACAGGAAATGAAAGAAAAAGTACTACTATTAATGATATTTTTGCTTTTGTTATTGCAAAACCATATTGTTTAGGAAATATTTTCAGAAGAACTATACAGAACCTTATCTAAATTCAACATCATCTCTAATCTCACCAGAGCTTTTACTGGAGGTGAAATAATTTGCCTGAAAAGAGGAGGAATAAAAAAGTTTAAAATCCCAGAAAATGGATGATTTTTAGTGCTCCATAAAGACAGCAGATTCTACTCTCTGACTTGTACACCAGCAGTTAAACCCAACATAAGTGACTCTATGCATGGCTTGTTCTCTCTTTATTATTGACAGGACTCATTCCATATTCTACATGCCTGAAATTTGAGATATTTAGTGAAAAAATCATTTTCCTACCTAGGAAACATCAAGAAAAAATATTGTGGGTGCATGTGTGTTTGGGTTGTTAAATAAGGAGAAGCTGTCAAAATGTTATGAAATAACTTAGGACTTTTTTTGGTTGTTATCTTTTGGGTAGTTAATAGGTCTCAGTTGTCTGCAGCAGTAGTTACAGCAATTAGTTCAGCTTAGTGCCAGTATCTAATTTCATACATAAATAAATGTTGGATCAAGACGTGGTCACTATCAAGCATAGTCATTGTTCACAGCATATTCATCTTTATAAGTGCTTGACTATAAACAGTATATCATTCCATTGAGGTTTGCCTAAAATTACCTATCAGTATGCCTTAGAAATGCTGGGAAATCCTGGGGGAGAAAAAGCAATGGATCTTCTACAGAAATGAAAAAAAAAAAATCAATGTAAGACATTCATCTTCCTCTGCTACTTAGGTACCTACACCAAATAGCAACTCTATAGCATGAAGTCCTGTACATGCAGTGTGACAAACATTTTCGTCCCAGAGAAGTTGCTGTTTGGAGATGCAAGGGTACAAAGTAGAGGTGTGTGGAGACTGAAGAGGCACTGGGAGAGACAAGAATTGCACAGGAACTTAGTGGCAAAGAATGGAAAGAAAATCAGATGTTTACCTACGAAGCATTAAGAGACAGGTAATTTGATCTTGTATCTTACAGGAGAGGTGTGAGGCAGGAAGAAATCTAAGGTAACTGTCCCTAGTGGAAGATGTGCTCTCTGTGTCCTCTGCTGTGATGAGATACTGACTCTACCAGTCTCCTCTATGAAGAAGCAATGAGGATAAACCAACTTACTAATGAGAGGAGCTCACCCTGGAGGTAATGAAATGCCATGCAAATCCATCAGATTCTGTAATGAGATTTGCTGTTGGTTCCTCAATAGTGGTAGTACAAACAGAGTACACTCAAGGAAGAACCTTGTACTGTGACCATACATCACTCAGTGGGAATGCTGCCACAGATTACACTGATAGTATTTCTTTATTTTCAGTTACACTACATGGATTAAGAATAAGTTTTAAAATGAGCAGGAATCATTCAGATGTTTGTTTTTATTGGACAGGAAGAATATCCAGTGTTTAAAGAAGCAGTTGTTAACAATAAATAAGACTTAGAGTACTTTTCTTTTACTGGCTAGTACAGCAGAACTGGGAGAACAGCAGAACAACCACAGTATGTTTCTAACCCCCCCAGGTTGGAGTAACACTTTAAAGAGAGCCAGCTGTTCAGCTTCATTTTTCAATTTTTTAACGTGCCTAAAGTGTCCCAACAACTATGTGAGACACCTTTGGAGATAAACAGACATCTATCTTCCCTTGAGTTATTATAATTAGGCAACAAAGCACAATGGATGTTTTGATAAGTCCCTACTCCACGTATCTGTATGAGGAAAGTTACTCTTTTCTGAAGAGGCATTAGAAGAGAGGAAACAGAAGACACTTGTGAACACATTGTTTCGTCTCTCTCCACCCCAAATGAAGAGAAAACTGTTAAGATGACGTTCGTTATAATTTATTATGACAGGTGAACTAGGCAAAGAGTTAATTAAAATCTGAAAGTTAATTAATGAGACCCACTGTACATTAAAGATCATAACTCCATCTGAAAAGAGTCTTTTATTCTCCTGTGTGTTTTGCTGACATGCCACAACATTAAGCAAATAGTCCACTGATCTCTGTATTTACAGTGGTTAGTATGTAATTACAGCAAGTTAAGCCATAGCAGGGAGATTCCTCTTTCTAACAGATTTCCTACAAATTACCTATTCATCTGTCTCTTTATCTGGCTTCTTATGTCCCTTAATCATGGAATCACAGAATGGTTTGGTTTAGAAGGCACCTTAAAGATCAGCTAGTTCCGACCCCCATGCCATGGGCAGGGACACCTCCCACTGGATCAGGTTGCTCTATATCCCATCCAACATGGTCTTGAACACTTCCAGGGAAGGGGCATCCACAGCTTCTCTGGGCAACCTGCTCCAGTGCCTCATCATCCTCTTAGTGAAGAATTTCTTCCTAGTGTCTAATCTAAATCTTTTCCCTTCCAAATTAAAACTATTCCCTTAGTCCTATCACTGCATGCCCTTTTAAACAGTCCCTCTCCAGTTTTCCTGTGGCCCCTTCAGGTACTGGAAGGCCACTACAAAGTCTCCCCGTAGCCTTCTCTTCTCCAGGTTGAACAACCTCAACTCTCTCAGCTTGTCCTCGTAGCAGAGGTTCTTCAGTGCTCTGATCATCTTCATGGCCCTCTTCTGGACCTCTTCCAAGAGTTCCATATCCTTCCTATGCTGAGGATTCAAGCACTGGACACAGTACTCTAGGTGGGTCTCACATGAGCAGAGTAGAGGGGGAAAATCATCTTCCTCAACCTGCTGGCCATGCCTCTTTTGATGCAGCCCAGGATACAGTTGGCCTTCAGGATTATAGTTTCCAAAGGTCTTTTTGGGTTTTTTTTATATCACCTCTTATAACAGAGCTTGACACTCAAGAAATCTGTCTTACTGTGCTAGTGTCACTATTGTGTTGTGCGATCATGGACAAAATCAGCTTGCATCCGTTCCCAACTGGCTGTCATTTGAGACTATAAACTTCTGCAACAAGAGCTGTCTGATGGTCGGGATGTCAATCAGGAGCCACAATAACCCCTGACAGGGATAACTAAGAAAACAGCTAGTACTCCATTCTCTAAGGTAATTTTCAGTCTTGAATCAGCATTGATTTCAAATTGTACTGCTGACATATGCACAGTGCATTGACATTTCCCTCTTTGGTTGTACTAACTCATCACAGATTTTGTTAGGGAAGCCTTTGAGAAAGCAGTTTATGTTTGCTTTCACACACTGGCAAATCAAAGGTGCTTGTAGGAACCCACAGCTCACTTTCAGTTTCATTATATTTTACCTGATTGTTTATTTGTGGAAGAACACTGTTGCTTCAATTTAAGCTTGACATTTTATGTCCTGCTATCATTGTCTGAGAGAATTCTTCCGCTTCTCCTTTATAGGAACCCTTCAAAAGCCTGAATTCCACAAACACATTTTTCTACATCTGTACTCAACCTCTTTACCCCATCTAGATTTCCCTCTTCTCTGTCTTGCTAATGTAAGGGCTTCTGCTATGAATGGGATAGGTGTTTCTTGCAAGTCTTTTTCCTTCATCTAAAGATCTCTCTAGCCATCAAACCAATATCTCTCCAACTTAGTGACAAGGATGTTACGTGGGATTGTGTCAAAGACCTTACAGAAGTCTAGGTACGTTATATCAGTTTTTCCTCTCCTATCTACCAACACGGTTATTCCATTGTAGAAAGTCACCAGGTAAGGCACACCTGGCCTTTTGTGAATCCAGTTTGACTGTCTCTAATCATCTCCAGCCATCCATGTGCCTCTTATCATATCTTCCAATAGGATCTGTTGTGTGATCTTACCTGGCACAGAGGTGAGCCTGTCAGTTGTTCTCAGGGTCCTCCTTTTTAAATGCTGATGTGATGTTTCTATTTTTACAGTCACTAGGGACTTCACTCTGTTGTCATGACTTTTCAGTTATTATGGAGAGAATTCTAGCAACTACATCTTCCAGCTCCTTCAGGACTCAGCATCTCATTGGAGATCTCATTCCATGGACCTCTGTATGTTCAGACTCCTCATTTGGGGGCTCCAGTCATTTTGATGGTGTGGGTTGGCACTGGCACAGGCTGCCCAGGGAGATGGTTGAGTCACCTTCCCTGGAGGTGTTTAAAGGATGAGTGGATGAAGTGCTGAGGGACATGGTTTAGTGATTGATAAGAATGGTTGGACTCGATCATCCAGTGGGTCTTTTCCAACCTAGTGATTCTATGATTCTAGGATTCTATGGTCTCAGGCTCCTCAGATGGTCTCAGACTCATGACAGTCTTCTCCTTCAATGAAAGGTCTTCATTCCTCCATTCCCTACTTTGAAATTCAGGGACTCAAGACATTTAGGAATAAAAAGTGTCAGTGAAAAGTGAGGTTAAAAAGTTGAGAACCTTAGCCTTCTCCATGTCAGTTGTCAGCAGATTTCCTGTCTTATTTATCAGAGAGGTACATTTTTGATAATCTTCCTCTTCTGACTAATGTTCCTGTAGAAATATGTATCTTCACATACCTTGCCAGATTTAGCTCCAGCTGAGTCCTAGCTTTCCTGAAACCATCATTATACTCCCAGGCAACAGCCCCATACCATTCTCCAGATGCGTGCTCTTGCCTATGCATTTCCTCATGTTTCAGTATGATCACTGAATCACTGAATCACAGAAGAAACCTCTGGAGGTTTCTTCTTGGGGTTGGAAGAAACCTCTGGAGATCACCCAATCCAACCCTTATGCAAAAGCAGGGTCGCCTACAGCAGGGTGCAAGGGAACACATGCAAGCAGGTTTTTAATATCTCCAGAGAAGCATATTCTACCTCTCTGGGCAGCCTATTCCAGTGCAAATAATAGAAATTTTTATTAAGAGTTCTGGCCCAGAACACCAGCTCTATCTTGGCTTGTATCAAAAGAAGTTTAACCAACAGGTCAAGGGAGGTGATTCTGCCCCTTTACTCTGCTCTCATGAGACCTTACCCAGAGAACTGCTTTCAATTTTGGAGCCCTTAGCACAGGAAGGACATAGATCTATTAGAGTAAGCCCAGATGAGGGCCACGAAGATGATAAGAGGCTATGAGGACAGGCTCAGAGACTTGGGGTTGTTCATCCTGGAGAAAAGAGATGTCCAGGGAGACCTTTTAAGAGCCTTTCAGTACTTTTTAATTTTAACCCTTACACCTCTTAGCATGGAAATTTCCTACTAGTAAGAAACACTTTCTAAATCATCAGCTGCTCACAAGTCATCTTTTATAAAATGTACCAATGTTTTATTTGCAATGTAATCTATTTGTCTTATTAATGTAGCTGCTTCTTTTCTATTTTCTTCTCTTTTCCTGTCTTACTTCTTTTCTTTATAACTCATGGATCACTCAAAGCATGAATTAGTTATAATTTTCTCATCTCTCACATCTTTACTTATCAAATGGAGGCACAGCTCTTCCCAAGTGCAATGGTTTATAAACGGTGCCAATTAGACTTCTGTTCTACTCCAAGCCTGGGACAGAGTGGGGAGAGAGAGAGATGTGCTGCATTACAAATGGGACTTTCTAAATTACGCAAGCCAAGACTCTATAAAAGCCTTATCAAACAAAGTCAGTGAAGGGAAAGAAAGAGAGCTAATTATCAGGCAGCACCAGTAAATCAAAAGTAGCAACCAAATGTATTTTAAAGTCAGATAATTAAGGCATGGTCTAGTAACAGGAGGATGTCTGCCTGCACGTTCAACATTATTTTAACTTGAGCTTAAATGCAAAAAGCACTTTCATGTGTAAGTTACCTTTATTATTTCATCCTCTGGTGAAGAAAAAAAAATCAAAATAAAAATGCTTGAGCACTTTATAAGAAAAAGACAAAAATATCACACAGGGCAACTTGGCATCTTGATTGAATGACATTTAATAAGTGATCTGTTCTGGCAAATGTGCTCTGAGTGTTAGACAAAACGTTTTCTTCTGTGTGGTTCTTGCATCTGAGACAGTATTTCTGATGCAGGAGAGTTAAAAAAAACCCAAAACAATGCATGTATCACAAAATCATAGAATCATAGAATGGTTTGAGTTGGAAGGGACATTAAATATCATCCAGTTCCAATCCCCATGCCATGGGCAGCGACACTTCCCACTGAATCAGGTTGCTCAAAGCCTCATGCAACCTGGTTTTGAACACCTCCAGAGACGGAACATTCATGACTTCTCTTGGAAATCTGTTCCAATGCCTCATCACCGCAACAGTAAAAAATTTCTTCCTCTGTCAAATCTAAACCTCCACTCTTTCACTTTAAAACCATTGTTCCTCATCCTATCCCTGCACTCCCTGATAAAGAACCTCTCCCCAGCTTTCCTGTAGGCCCCCATTAAGTACTGGGAGGCAAGGTAAATCTGCTGTTAAGGTAAATCTGCTCCTAAATCACTTAAACTTTTGAAAATATTCCCTACTAAGCATCATTAACTGTAAAAGGCTATGTGTGAATGCAGATATTTTCAGTCCACCTTTTCACTCTGAATCATAAGTCCTGTACATGGTGAACTGGGATATTAGAAGAAGACATTGGCTTTCTTATCCAGGAGTATATGATACTGTCATAAAAGTTCAGAAGAGACATCCTTACTGAATAGTGTATAGATTTACAGCCTATAGTGCCTTAAGAAATACTCGAGTGGAAACATGCATCTCCACCTTTTTCTTTTAAATAGCTATTCTTTTTCCTCCTTTTCTTTTTCCTCCTCCTGAGTTCCTGCACTTTCTGAGATGACAAACACACCTCTCCATATCTAACTTCAGCTCAGGATAGAAAATGTCAAGTGTGGATATAGGTGAAACTCCTGAAAGCTGTGCATTGCACCTCAAGCCCCTTGAAAACATGTGGTTTAAAAGCAGTACTCAAAGCCTGAGTGTGTAGCTTTCATCATTGGTTTTAAAATTGTCCAAGAATATTTAGTGAGAAGCTTTTCCTTGTAAAAAATATAAATACTGGCAGGAGGCATGCAAGTTACTAGATACTGGTTAGAGGATCTCTAGAGCTGTGTTAAGTAAGCAGTTTAGCATCAAATTTCATTTATTTTTTCCCTTCTATAGGGTATACTCATACGTATCTAGGCATATTTATAAATGTGTTTGCATGGTAATATGTGGAATAAAACAAGCCAGAACTCCCTTAGAGTTGTGACACAGAGTCATATTAATGACTTCCAAAACAGCGCAAAATGTGGAAGACAACCTGTGATATGAATAAGAATGCAAATGCTATTTTGTTTTCACAGTAACTGCATGAGATCTCTAGACATGCTGAAAATGAGCAGCAGTCATAAGGGTGATTTTAACATCTGCTTTGTATGAAATGGAATTACAATGATATCCCTTGTACTCTCAAGAAAACAGTGTAAAATGAAAGTGATTAGGGATTTTCTATGACTGGGATGGGGCATTGCTCATGGTAAGAAGTCCTCATCCATCATTACACATGGAAAACTGGCTATAATAAAAGTAATTTTATATTTTTAACAGCAATAACTAGATCTCATCTTCATCTATGCTAGCTTCAGGATTTCACTGTATAAACGAAGCAAAAAGAAATAAACAAAAATTAGAAAAAAATATTATAGCTGCATACTCATTAGGACACCCACTTCTCCCCCAAAACATCTTTTTGCAGCTAAAGATCTCCGTAATCTGTTAAGTACCTATGTGGACAATTGAATGCAGAATTCCAATGCTACCCACTCTCTTTCACAGATTTATTGTCAGCTCTATAGGAAAGCTCTTAAGTGAACAAAAGACAAGGAGGGGATACCCAGGTAAAGCTGTAGTTCGCCAATGTAAAACCTCTGTCATTTCAAGTTGACCTTAGACGAGAGTGTGCAGAATTGACTCCAAGCATGGCAGATCTGCCCAGCCTGAAAAGTGGTGTCTTCTACATTTGGCATTAGAATTTTCTGTTGTTTTGAGATCAAAGAGTGACTTTTGTCAACAACGAAAAATGCCAAGATGAAGAATCCACATCTACTTTTCCAACACTCATATAATCTTTTCTTTTTCAGTTTTTTTTTAATGTTTTAATGAAATCTTATGTTTTTTCACTTTGTGCCCATAGTCCTAGGTGAGAGGAAACTACCTCAAGTTCTGCCAGGGGAGGTTTAGGTTGGATATTAGGAAAAGATTCATCATCAGAAGGTTTGTCAAGCATTGGAACAAGCTGCCCAAATAATTTGTTGAGTCATCATCGCTGGAAGTATTTAAAAGATAAGTAGACGTGGCACTTAGGGATACGGTTTAGTGATGGAGTTGGCAGCTAGTGGTGTACTTGATGATCTTAAAGGTCTTTTCCAACTTAAATAATTCTGTGATTGTATGGTACTATAACTCTATGATACTTGTCCTGTCATTTCAAATAAAATTTGAAGAATTAATTTTGAGATTTACCTCCTAGAATAGCTCTGATTGCATGTAAAATCAGGTAAGTATTCCATATTGAAAATTGCAATGAACTTCCGGCAGTCTGGTCTACCACTTTGATAAAAGATCCTTTTATTGGACTTTCTCTTTATTTTATGAGTTTTTTTCTTTTTACATTTTTTTTCATGTGCAGATCATACAGGGAATGTATAGACTTTCTCTGATCCCTGTATTTCTTAACTCAGAGCAAAAGCTTGAATATGTCCTGAGTTTTAAGGAACTAAATAGTCTTAAATATAAAAGATATTACTTCAGTCAAGACAATTTTGGCTCTGTATAACCCTACAAGAAAGACTGTAGTTATGTCTATAACTGTGAGATTTGTGCTTCATATCTGAGATCAAAGCCACAGGCTTTGTATCCAGATTTTGCATAATGAAACTATTTTCATGGCACAAGAATTTCCAGTATTAATAATCTGTATATTCCTCCTCTCTTCTCCTCCTCCCTCCCCACTTCCATCCCCACATCAAGCTGATGAGGAGTCTAAGTGGCAGTCTTCTAAAGATGTTGCTGATGAACTCTGCACCAACAGTGCAGAAATTTTCAAGGAGGAAATGAAAAGGGGGTTGGAGGAGACACAAAAAGAGCCCTCAGTTTAGCTGCTATATGTGGGTTCAAATGTGGCTAAATTGCCATTTTAATCATGTTTAGTTGTCATCCTTCCTATAAATATAGCTATGGTGAGGAAAGAAGGGAAAAACAAGAGCAATGTGTAAGTATTTTCCCTGTGTAGGCTTTAGTTCTAGAAAGGGAGGTAGAGGACTGAAGTTTAACCCATTGGCAGGGGAATATAACACTGCCCATTAGCCCAATGGCTTCCTGAAATCTCCCTGAAAGAAGATATTCAGCAGAAATGTGTGAAGCACAGCTGCAGAACACACACTAGGCTTTCATGACATAGTGTTATGTACAAGTAGTTTAATTCACTGATCACTAGGAAAAAAATGAAGGAAAAAAAGAAGTTAAAAAAATAAAAGAGCTGAGAAACATTTACAACATAGCAAAGGTTACTTGCCTGATTGATTTTCATATACATACAGCCAGAAAAAAAAAAAAAAAAATCCTGCTTAAACCTTAAATCTTGACTGGTTTTAGTACTACTTCAACCAACACATCTCTGATCTTAACTGCTGCCCCTATGTTCCTGGAGGGTGAGATCTCATATGTTTGATTCAGGAGACATAAGCGCTAAGCATTTTTGAAGTTCAAGAATGGGCTGAAGTGCTCATCTTGTCTTCATCTCAGAGAAAAACTATATGCTGCAAATGGTTGCTTTCACAGCTCCAGTTAAAACAGAAAGGTTTTGTAACAGAACACAGCAAGGTCTGTTATCAGCTTCAATAGGAATTCAGCTTCTGCTCTATGTGCACACCCACAGCATCTTCTCAGAGGGATTCACAGTTAAAAGAATTTACCACTGAGATGGACTATTCTGCTCCACATGATAACACAATACCTACAAGATGGAGCCATCAGCTATATGAAGACATAGAAGCCTCCATTTCAAAGTGTAAATAACAATTCAGAGCTACAAGAAACAAAGGAACTACATGTGGGAAAGTAATATTGAAAGTGCTAGCATAAAAAATAATGAACCCAGAGAAAATGAAATTAGAAGCTAAAGGAAAGCCAGAGGGAAATACAGCAAGGCAATATAAAAAGGACAGGAGATCACAGTAAAAATAGAATAGAGAGTAACTTAAACATAATTTAAAGCTCCTAGGAAGTTGTGGAAGAAAAAAGTGATAACACGAAGTGGGAGCTGTGGACATAAAATTAATGTATTAAAAGTAGTTATATGTTTACACGCTACATAGAAAGAAGGCCCATTTCACAAGTGATAACACACACTTTGAGAATTTTCCCTGTAATATCTCTGCTGAGGTCTTGAACCAAAAACTGTGCTCTGCATCTAATTGTAAGTGGGATAATGGAGTTGCAAGGCATTGTTTAAAACTCCTCCATCCACCTCCTATGAAGGTGTCCTAGAGCACAGTGCCTATCTTACTGCATACTGTCTAGCAGAACTCTCAACGTTTAGAAATTATTGATTTTGCTTGGTAGAAAGAGTAGGTAAGAGCAAGTTTGAATAACCTAATGGATGCAGCACCCATCTGGGATGAGGGATTTCTAGCAACTGGTCTGAAACAACCAGTTCTACATTTAAGGGTAAATGGTCATTCTGATAACTATTGTGCAATTTACCTCCAGCATATGGTCGTTATCCATTCCTCTGAACAGATTTTGTAAGTCAAAAGCTGAGGCAGTTGGGCTTGTTTAGCCTAGAGAAGAGAAGGCTCTTGGGAGACCTTATAGCAGCCTTCCAGTATTTAAAGGGGACCTAGAGGAATGATGGGAAAGGTTGTTGTGTTTTGGGGTTTTTTTATCAGAAAGTTCAAGGATAGCATGAGCAGCGAATGCTGTAAAGCACTGGCACAGGTTTCCCAGAGAAGTCATGGGTGCTCGCTCCCTGGAAGTGTACAAAACAAGGCTTTATGAGGCTTTGAGCATCCTCATCCAGTGGGAGGTGTTCCTGCTCATGGCAGGTGATTGGAACTGGATGATCTTTAAGGTCCTTTCCAACCCAAATCATGCTGTGATTCTGAAAAAGCCCATGCTCCAGTTTTAACAAAGACATTGACAGTTCCATAACTGTTCTCCTTATAGCACTAAGTAATACACTTAAAAAGCAGAGATCTGAAGAACTGAAAACACATATCTATTTTTTCCTTTCCTGTTTTTCATTTTCCTTGCTGCAGATGTTCTTTGTTTGCAAGTAACAATATGCTTGTTTATCCAGGAGAGCTCAGGTATCTCCCATGGGATATGAAGGGAAACTACTTTGGCAAGATATTGCTTCTCAAAAGAGAAGCAACACTGTCCATTTAATACTTGTAAAGACTAAATACTAAGTATTTAGTCCTCAGAAATGTAGAAGTCCTGATTGAAGCATTGGTCCAATATCTCTGGAAGGCAGGAGCTCAAGAACTGCATTCAAGTTGCAAGAGAGCAGAGACTCTCCTGTGTGTTGTCAAGGTACTTTCATGCTTCTTTCTGAGTTCAGGAGCAGGTAACACTTACATGGTAACTTCCATAGCAGATGCCTTTACATTTACTGCAATTTAGGAAAGCTCTATTTGAAATAAGATGACAAAATAACATAAATTGATTTTGTGACATATTTGACAAGCAATGACAAAGCAATTGCTGTAAAGAGTATGAGGAAATCAGGGAAGATGGCTAGGTCGATTGAACTGTTTTTCCTTAAGAATGCTCCAGGGTCAACGAATGCTAAGGAATGGAGAATATATAATTTATACCACAGATTTATGATAGCCTTCCTTGTCATAAAAAATAATCCAAATGAACTTCATCATCATAGTCCTCCAAGCTCATAATCTTATTGGACACCATTGACAGTCAACAACCAAAAATGAAAAGATTGCTGATTGGCCAGAGATGTGGACAACATGGAAAACATAATTTCTTAAAAAAAAATGACTGGTCAGACTGATAAGAAGAGTCAGAAATCTGTCAAACATAAAAAACCCAAACTCAACATTCTCAAATTAGTCTTTTCCAGTGATCACTGCATGATAGTTTCTACAACCATGACTCTCTGACATAGGAGTCATGTCGCTTTAAATGCTGTCTGTATCTTCCTTGCATTTGTCACTTTGACAAAAATTTAAATTAGATTTAGCATGAATTAATATACAAAAAGTATAGGATATTAGATATGAAATGTTTCTGGCATACAGGATTAATTTCAAGAGCAGCAGTGTTTGTGCCAATATAACTAACAAAGTAATGCCACGATGCCAGTTAGTACATTTCTCAAGTGAGAATTTTATGCTGCTGCATTTTAGTGTGGAAAAACTAATTTACTGCGTGTCTGCGACAAGCAACAATAAAGCTCATGCTTGTTTACCAATAAATCTTCCAAGGAAATTAAATGCTTGGAAATTGCAGGTAATGCTCTTCCATTGTTGAGTGCGCATTCAGGGTTGTGATTTGGAGATTACCACGGCCTTGCAAAAATAACACTCAGCATGGAGCAGGAGTTAATCAGCTACAACAGTAATTGAGCATCCATCTGCAGCAGGACTTGAGATAGCAGAAGACTGTTAGAAGATACTGAATGGTCATTGCTGCATAGTAGTCATAAGTGGTGGCCCATGACATGGTTCAGGAGGCAATGATGGAAATATAGAGCAAAACTTGGTTGCATAAGCTTCTTAGATTCTGTGAATTTCTCATGTAGGCAAACATCCATTTTGTTTGACAAAAAAATTCTTCCCTAAAATAGGAGGATAGCAAAACCTTCCAAATATAGCATAGCAGAGAGAATCTGTATTCCCCGAAGCCTTAGAGACCTTCTTTTCTTAGTATTGGAGCCAAACTGCACCCTGTAGTACATTACACACTTCTCCAAAAGCACTCCTGCAGGGAGATCATAGAATCATGGAAGTTAGGGTTGGCAGGAACCCCCTGCCATGGATAGGGATGTCCCACTAGACCAGGCTGCCCAAGGCCCCACCCCACCATCCTGGCCTTGGACACCTCCAGGGATGGGACATCCACAACTTCCCTTGGCAACTTGTTCCAGTGTTTCACCACTCTCATGGGGAAGAAATTCTTCCTAATGTCTAGTCTAAATCTGCCCTTCTCTAGTTTATACCCATTCCCCCCATAGTATCACAACAAATCTTCATGAATAGTCTCTCTCCAGCTTTCTTGTAGGCCCCTTTCAGGTACTGGAAGGTGGCCTCACGATCTCCTTGGAGCCTTCTCTTCTCCAGGCATCTTATGTTAAGGATTCCAGAACTGGACACAGTACTCCAGATGAGGATTCACAAGACAGAATTGGAAGAGCAGAATCAACTCCCTTGACCTATCAATATCATTGATGAAGACATTAAACAGCACCAATCCCAGTATGGACCCCTGAGGGATACCACTTATTATGGATCTCCATCTGGACTTTGAGCCATTGACCACTAGTCTCTGAATACGACCCTTTAACAAGCTTCTTATGCACCAAACAGTCCACCCATCAAATCCATATCTCTCCAATTTAAACAGAAGGATATTGTGGGGGACCATGTCAAAGGCTTTGCAGAGGTCTAGATAGATCACATCTGTCAGTTTACCCGTGTCCACTGCTGTGGTTACCCCATCACAGAAAGCCACTATGCTCATTATACAGGATTTGCCCCTGGTGAAGCCATGCTGGCTGCCCTTTATCACCTTCATGTCCTCCATGTGCTTTAGCATATCATTCTATTCTTTTGGAAAACTGAGCTCCTAGAACAGCCGGTTTTGATGCTACTTCTTATTCCTTTGCTGGGGACCATTTATTTATATCACATTCAGCAACTACTGAGAAAAAAAAAAAAAAAAAAAAGGAAGGAATACAACCTAAGTAGGACCCAGGATGTAGCATTTCCCTCTAGAAGAGTTGTGGCTATTTACAGAGAAAAGTTACAGTTCTGTTTGGAGTTTTCCTCCCTGTCCCTCTCATGCAAACAAATTTTTATTTCTTTACTGCACAGGGAAGAAATTTTTTTTTTCAAGTGCGGATTAGCAAACTCTCTTGGATCAGACTCTTATCTCTCCCTTAGTGCACCAAAGGAGCAGATTTTTCTCTGTATGTGGATTAAATGGATGAGAACCACAAATGTACTGCACACAATGTCCCATCTTGTCACCTGTCAAACATGTTTTCAGAATGCACAAATGAAAACCTTAAATGGAAGAAAACCTCTTCTGAGGATGCAGTTTTGTCCAGATGTTCAAACTGGTGTATGTACACCTGAGAAAATCCTAGGAAATCAACCAAAAGTCCTTCTGTGATGTTACTACAAGTAACATCCTAAAAAACGCAGCAAAAAACCATCACAGGTTCACAGCCCCTTTCCCATCATCTTCCAACAGTCCTGGATGACTGGGGAGGTTCCACTGGACTGGAGGCTGGCTGATGTCGTGCCCATCTATAAGAAGGGGCGCAGGGAGGATCCGGGGAACTACAGGCCTGTCAGCCTGACCTCGGTACTGGGGAAAGTCATGGAGCGGGTGATCTTGAGTGCAATCATGAAGCACTTGCAAGAGAACCGGATGATCAGGCCCAGTCAACACAGGTTCATGAAAGGCAGGTCTTGCCAGAGTAATCTGATCACCTTCTATGACCGAGTGACTAAACTCTTGGACAACGGAAAGGCTGTGGATGTGGTCTTTCTGGACTTCAGTAAAGCCTTTGATACAGTTTCTCATAGCATTCTGCTTCGGAAACTGTCGGCCTCTGGCCTGGACGGGTGCACACTCTCCTGGGTGAAAAACTGGTTGAATGACCGGGCCCAGAGAGTGGTGGGAAATGGAGTTAAATCCAGCTGGAGGCCAGTGACAAGTGGGGTTCCCCAGGGCTCAGTCCTGGGTCCAGTCCTGTTTAATGTCTTTATCAACGGACTCGATGAAGGCATCGAGTGCACCCTTAGCAGGTTTGCAGATGACACCAAGCTGGGAGGAAGTGTGGATCTGCTGGAGGGTCGGGAGGCTCTGCAAAGGGACATGAACAGGCTGGACTGCTGGGCTGAGACCAACGGCATGAGGTTTAACAAGGCCAAATGCCGGGTCCTGCACTTGGGGCACAACAACCCTAAGCAGAGGTACAGACTAGGAGAAACCTGGCTGGAAAGCTGCCAGGAGGAGAAGGACCTGGGGATGCTGGTTGACAACCGATTGAACATGAGCCAGCAGTGTGCCCAGGTGGCCAAGAAGGCCAATGGCATCTTGGCTTGTATCAGGAACAGCGTGACCAGCAGGTCCAGGGAGGTTATTCTCCCCCTGTACTCGGCAATGGTGAGACAGCACCTCGAGTACTGTGTTCAGGTCTGGGCCCCTCACCACAAGAGGGATGTTGTGGCTCTGGAGCGAGTCCAGAGAAGGGCAACAAAGCTGGTGAAGGGGCTGGAGAACAGGCCTTATGAGGAGCGGCTGAGAGAGCTGGAGTTGTTCAGCCTGGAGAAGAGGAGGCTGAGGGGAGACCTTATTACTCTCTACAACTACCTGAAGGGAGGTTGTGGAGAGGAGGGTGCTGGCCTCTTCTCCCAAGTGACAGGGGACAGGATGAGAGGGAAAGGCCTCAAGCTCCGCCAGGGGAGATTTAGGCTTGAGATTAGGAAAAAGTTCTTAATGGAGAGGGTGGTTAGGCATTGGAATAGTCTGCCAAGGGAGGTGGTTGAGTCACCGTCCCTGGAGGTCTTTAAGGTTAGGGTAGACGAGGTATTTAGGAGCATGATTTAGGGATTGGTGGGAATGGTTGGACTCGACGATCCGGTGGGTCTCTTCCTACCTGGTTATTCTGTGATTCTATGATTCTGTGAATTTCTTGTCTTAATAGAATCTTTCATCTAAAAATAAAATAAACAGCCTAATCTTTTTGTCCTCCTATCTTCACTCTGTGATTTTAATCACAGACTCCCATCTTCAGGAGTTTGTAGGAGCTGTTCTCCACTCCCTCGCTTTTTGCAATGTCAATACCTCAGCACTCTAGTGGATTTATGGAACAGGCTGCACATAGCAAGGTTCCTTTCCCAATGAGTGGGCCAAGTTCACTTCCATGCCCTCAAGTCTGTGCTATTAATCTACAGGATGGTTAGAGCTACCTTAAGCTTAAAAAGACAAGCAGGTGTTTTAGGACCTTTGAACATATTTGGTCCAACAGTTTTCTCATAATTTTCAAAGGTTATTTCAACCATAGGAAAGTAATGTTTTAGATAAAGCTCTGTTACTTATTTATTTTTCAAACGAAAACCTGAAGGGAAACTTCTGCTTCTAGTTGTTAAAGGCCTACTGAACTGTGATTAAAATCAATAGTGATTTTTTTCTCCTACGTGGGTTAGCTTGACCAAAAGATATCTCAGGGACTTATCATCACAGCATCTGATGACTTCAAACTGTTTAATGTCTTTATTCTCACAGCAGCCATCTGAAGTAGAATCGCATTTTTATCCCTATTTAGCAATTATGAATGCACTTTCATGCATATAAAGGCAACACAGAAACAGTAATGAGGAGACCTTCATAATTATTCCTTCCAGTACTTAAAGAGGAGGCTACAGGAAATCTGGGGAGGAGCTGTTTATCAGGGAGTACAGGGACAGGGTGAGGGGGAACAGTTTTAAGCTGAAAGAGCGAGATTCATATTAGATATTAAGAATAATTGTTTTACTGCTAGAGGGGTGAGGCACTGGACCAGGTTTCCCAAAGAAATCATGGAAGCCCCATCCCAGCAGGTGTTGAAGGCCAGGTTAGCTGAGGCTTTGAACGGCCTGGTCCAGTGGAAGGTGTTCCTACCCATGGCAGGGGTGTAGTAATGGGGCTGACTTTAAGGTCCCTTCCAACCCAAATAATTTTAAGGTTCTGTGATGACAAAGACAAACATGAAGCCATAAGGTTGCTGTACTTCAGACTGAACTCAAACATTTGTGTTAAAAGCATATGCAAAGAAAGCATAGGAAAAGGTGAGTGTTACAACCCAGATTCTCAGACCTGAATTTCTGAGACTTGAGCTGCCAGAAGGAAACCCTGAAAACAGGGAGATATACACTATAAATCCCGCTCATCTCTGGGCCACTTTGTTCCAACATACATAAGACATAGCCCAAATCTCTCTCTTGAAAGACTACCTTACTCTTACTCACCACAAGAAGGCTGTTGAGGCTCTGGAGCGAGTCCAGAGAAGAGCAACAAAGCTGGTGAAGGGGCTGGAGAAAAGGCCTTATGAGGAACAGCTGAGACAGTTGGGGCTGTTTAGCACAGGTGAGTGAGGTGCTAAGGGGCATGGTTTAGTGTTTGATAGGAATGGTTGGACTCGATGATAAGGTAGGTCTCTTCCAACCTGGTTATTCTATGATTCTAAATACATTTATACACACACTTCTGTCTCCAAAAATCCTGTGGTGACATATGATTTGTTCACCTGACTGATATGATTCACTCAGTCAAGATGTTGGGAAGGGTCTGGAGCACAAGTCGTACCAAAAGCTGTTGAAGGAACTGGGTATACTTAGTTTGCTGAGCAAGAAGGCTGAGAAGCTTGTGGCTTATGAGAAGAGATCTTTGAAGAAGAGACTAATAATTGCCTCACTTTCAGGCAGCAAGTAACAAGTGACTGAGCAATAGGAAACAGCCTTATTCTTACTCAAGCCTGTAGTGTTGCATGCGGTTGTTGTGACCCAAGTGCAGGACCCAACACTGAGCCTTGTTGAACCCCAAACCATTTGCCCTCAGTCCATCAATCCAGCCTGTCTAGATCCCTCTGTAGTGCCTTCCTTCCCTCAAGCAGATCAACGCTCCCACACAACCTGGTGTTGTCTGCAAACTCACTGAGAGAGCACTTGGCCCTCCTCTTCCATATAATTCATAAAAATATTAAACATTTATTGTTTAACCTCAGCCAGCAATTAAACACCACACAGACACTTGCTCATTCCCCATTGGTGGGATGAAAGAGAGAATTGGAAGAGTGAAAACTGGAACACTTGTGGGTTGAGATAAATGCAATCTAATAGGTAAAGCAAGAGCTGTACATAGAAGCAAATCAAAACCAAAGAATTAGTTCAGTACTTCCCATTAGCAGGTAGATGTTCTGATGTCTCGAGGAAAACAGTTCTCCATCACATCTAATGGCTACTTGGGAAAACCAAAAGCTGTAACTCTGAATGCCCCCCGTTTCTCCTTCTTCCTGAAGCTTTTTATTGCTGAGCATAACATCATATGGTATGGAATATCTTTTTGATCAGTTGGGGTCAGCTATCCCAGCTGTGTCCCTTCCCAAGTTCTTGTGTACTTCCAGCCTATATGCTGGTGCAGTGGTATGAAGAGCAGGGAAAGCCTTGACTGTGTAAGCACTGCTCAGCCCTAATGAAAATATTCCTATATTATGAACACTGTTTCCAGCACAAAACATATCCTCATACAAGCTGCTATGGAAAAATTTAACTCTATCCCAGCCAAAACCAGCACAGAGGAAAACATTATACTCTTCAATGGAAAATCCTAGAGTCTATTTGGCATTCCCATAACAGTATAACTTCAAGTCCAGCCCTCAGAAAACCTAATTTCTGATCCCACAAAAAGCTTATTTTATTTGGAAATATTTCTGGATGCTATAATTCAATATCCACATGAAAAAATTAGTACAATAATCGTTGAATGACTTCTGGGGCTGTCCAAGTAACACTCCTCCAAGAAGTCCTTTAGGTAGTAGATAAGAGAGCATGAGTGCTCCAATAGACAGTATGACTACTACTATACTATTTTGAAGGGTAATATAATGTAATTGTCCATGCCCAAGTGACTTTGGCTTGAGTGCCAGACAATGATCTCTAGAAAAGTCCATTAACTTTACTGAAATAAATGAATATGAACTGAAAACAGATATAAGCTTCAACTTCCAGTGAACTTGGCTGCTTTTTTATAGCATTAAGGTTCAAGTAAAATCTTAAATTTTGTAGGCTCTGTTCATGCCTAAAAATGACGCAAAAAATGACCAAAAGTACAGTGGGATAAATTAGACAAATTCATTAGAGATTCCAGCTACAGGAATCATTTCTTGGGAAAGATGTAGATTTTGTATGGGGAAGTCTCTGCAAGGAGGAACAAACCCTTTCGTTGATTACCTATTCATATCACTGCACTCATTGAGTGCCTTTAGTTGTGGTCCTTCAAGGCTCTGCTGCCTTCTGCTACTCAGTTACTAACCCAGAGTGGATAAGGTTCTTGCACTTTCTGCTGCTGGAAGAAGGGTTAGAATAGTGTTGAACCAGAGCATTTGGTTTCTATGATTCAGTGATTTCACTGCAGAAGAGATTATAGCAGGCTCCAAAGCACTTCAGTCTTCATTTGGATGTTTTTTACAGATCCAAAGATCAAAACCAAATGTTCCACAGAACTAAAGTTCCTCACTTCATCATTTTCTTCACCTTTATAGTAACATGGAGAGAAACATAGTGTGTAATTATGGTAGGAGAAGCTGTTCGGAAGCTGCCAAAAAAATTAAAATTGCAGTAGAAATAGTTGTTTTGAACTTCCTTAGTCTTAGATAGAAGATCTGCCAAGCAGTGATTGACACTGTCTATGACACTAAGGTTCAAACTCCCAGGACAGTTCCTAGGTGCCTATGCCTAGATTTAAACATATCCATGTTGTTAAACCCTTTCAAGTTTCAAAACAGATACCACAATAAAATATAAACACAGAGATTTAACAATATCATAATACAGACATAGAAATTCAGTGTTTGAGAACATAACATAATGTTATTTAATGTAACACTACAGATGTAGCCATTTTTTGCTGCAACCAAGTAAAGCGTCTATTCAACAACCTTTCCTCCTCATGTCATGTTTGGATAGATTTTTGTAACACAGATGAGGCAAATACAACTGCAGAGCTCTCCTTAAAGTTGGACTCAAGTTTTTAAATGATTAAAATATCTAAACCAAACCTTTCAGACTGTCAAATACGTATATTGACACACATGAATACAAAAAGATAATATATATTTTTTGCGTAGCATATTAATGTCTTCAAGGTCACCCTGTACAGTGATCACTTACTTACGTGATGGTACAGGCATTAGGTGTTTGATGACAAGAATAATATTTTAATACAAACAACATGCCTGTCCAATATGATTCTGGTCTTATACAGACATAACTGTTTTGGGTAGCTGAGTTTCTAAAGCGAGTAGCACCTACTATTGCCAGAAAAAATGAATGTAAGGGATTCCTTGCAGTTATATCAATTATTTACAATTATTAATTACTCTTATTGCAGCCATTGTTTCTTGTCATAGCACCATAGGTGTACACAGCACATACAAAAATCAGATTTTAAGCTGTTTCTAAGACATTGATGATATAAAACACTGCTGTCTTCCGAGATGCTGATCAGATTTATTCTTCATATCCTCACCGTACTGCTGTGAATGCTGGCACTGCCTCTCTCCTTAGGAACATTGCTATGAAGCAAGGGCATTAAGGGGTCCTTACAAATAAATGGAGTCAACAATATTCAGTTTTGTGCTCTGCATTTATTACTGTTCCAGTAATTGTGTATTGAGGGTTACTTAAGCCCACCTATAATGTTCAGATGATAAAATTAACAATTGTCTAGTCATATTGAATGAGGAGTGATGATCTGTGAAATCAGTGTTCAGATGATGCACACCTCAAATGTGTATCATGCTCATGGTGCTCTTTCTGCTTGCAATGAATATATTCTTCCTTTGACATCTGTGGTCTCACAGAAGACTTGTGCAGGAACGTAGCAGTTCTTGCAAAAGGAGTTCACAAAAATGCTCCTATCTGATATTTAGCAGATAGTTTATCCCATACTATGAACCCCTTGGAGGCACTTTGCTGCTTGCAAACTCCACTTCTTAATTTATCTTCAATATTTCCTAAATCGATAGTAATGAGCTTAAGAAGTTGTCAGGAAAAGAAACAAGCAAGCTCTGTGTTTCTGTATCAATGCCAAGACAAAATGGTGATGTGAATGTTAAGATAAGAAAAATTGAGGCAGATGTATAGAAGGAATGATATACATAATTTAAGAGAAAATATTCTTGGAGAAAAAAGCACTAGGACTGAGTGCTTGTTATTTCTAGTTCATTAAAATGTAATCGTTATATTTTACTCTTATTATAACTGAAGATTTTAAAGCATTCTACAAGCATTAGCAAATTAACTTTCCCGGCATCCTAGGCAGAAATTTAAGGCTTATTATTTGCGCTTTGTATACACAGAAAGACACTGTAGACTCTTGGATCTCTTATTTGTACAAGTAGCCCCATATGTACCCAAATAAGTCATTATATATATAGACTCATGGAATCACAGAATTGTTAAGGTTGGAAAAGACCCTTAAGATCATCAAGTCCAACCCTTAACCTAATACTATTAAACACACCGATAATTCATGTCCCTAAGCACCGCATCTACACTTCTGTACATATCTCCAGGGGTGATGACTCAACCAATTCCCTGGGAAGCCTGTTCCAGCACTCGACAACGCTTTCAGTGAAGTAATTTTTCCTAAGATCCAGTCTAAACCTCCCCTGGCATGGCTTGAGGCCACTTCCTCTTTCCTATCACTTTTTACGTGGGAAAAGAGAACAACATTCACCTCACTGCAACCTCCTTTCAGGTTAGTTGTAGACAGCAATGAGGTCTCCCCTCAGCCTCATTTTCTCCAGGCTAGACAGCCCTAGTTCCGTCATTCACTCCTCATAAGTCTTGTGCTCCAGATCCTTCACCAGGATTTACTTACTATAGTAAAAACTTGTATTTTATAGAAATTTAAATTTTCTGCCAAAGTTCAGGCATGTAATAATTAACAAGCTCTGCTGAGGACAGAGGTCAGTCTTGGACCAGGTATATGTTGTGCGCAACTTCACTGAGCAGCAATGAGACTTTGTGTAGTAATTACTCTGCAGAGGCAAGAGATGACTTTTTCAAACTTGTCATACTATACTTTTAAATGCAGAATCAATTTTTCACATGTTGAAGTGAAGATAATCTGAAAAAAAAAAAAAAGAAAGAAGGAATTCCTGCTTCTACCCTCCAGCTCAGAACAGCAGGAGGGATGTTTGCTCATCTTCAGCATCCCTTTAAGTATAAGATTAAATAAGAAATAAATAAGATGTTCTGTGAGGCTAACCTGGATAAAATTTTTTTACAATACTTATTATTAACCAAACAGGTCTGCAACTGGTGAAGATACTATCTATGAATAACGAAAGACGTCCTTTTGTATTCAATTTCTAGATGCCTTGTGATTAAATTGACGTTGTTCGTGAAATATCAGTAAAAAAACCACTTACTCTATAAATCAACCAGAACCAATCTTCTGCTTTCCCAGGCATTACTGTAAAAAAATTAATTCTCTGCATCCAGGAACAAGCCCTCTATCTCAAAATAAATAGATAAACAGTGTTTCAGCTCCTGTATAATTAGGAATAATGCTTCCCATTCTTTTAAGCAAATGTTAGAAGTAGGATTGATGAGTTATCATTGTCTGTTGCTAAAATATGCAACTTGTGTGATGCCTAGCTTCTTTGTCATATCAACTCTCAAAAAGTAAATCAGCATCTTTTTGTCTGGCCTTTTTTGAGAGCTCTTGACCTTCATCAATGTCTGCAACTGCCTTGGCTATGACACAAAGGAGAGTGCTGTGCTTCACTTCACAAAAGAGACCTTCTGTCTTGGATGTCAAGATGTGGTTGGAAGGCATGACGCCAAAGAAAAAGCAAGGAGTTTCTACCTGCTGTGAAACCCCTGTGAAAAGATGTGTGGGAGGTGCAAATTAAAGCATCTGCTAACCTGTAATCTTTCCCCTATATTTACAGGGCAGGAGAAGGAATATGGTAGTACGCTGCAAACATGTAAATCATGGCTTATGAGTGATGGAAAAGTGAATGCTGTGTTCAGTGTTGGTGGTCTCAGAAATTTATGCTACTTTTGATACTGATATACGTTAATATTGAGGCATATGCTGAGGGATCAAGTTTATCTGTACCTCCTCTTCAGCATTATCCCCACCACAAAGTTTGCAGCCCATGTGGTGTCGAATACTAACCAAAGGAACCTGGTTGATTCATCAGGTGAAGTTTCACCAGCCTCTGTGGCACATGCTTGCTTCATCCTTCTCATTTAAAATTTAGAAAAAGCAGTCAGATTGTCATAGATCATAGAATCATTAAGGTTGAAAAAGACCTCTAAGATCACCAAGTACAACTGTCAGCCCAGTATCACCATGCTGACTAAACCATGTCCTGAAGTGTCATGTCTACACTTTTTTTTTAACACTTTCAGGGATGTTAACTCCACCACTTCCCCAGGCACTCTGTTCCAATGCTTCATCACTCTTTCAGTAAAGAATTTTTTCCTAATATCAAACTAAACCTTCTCTGGTGCAACAATTTTGCACAATAGAATTCTTTCTTTACAAATCCAGGCAGCTTTCTCTCCCTACTTACTCACCAAAGTCTGCAAAAAGTGCTTGCGAATCACTGCTAATTGAGTAATTCTTCATTGAAAACAGCTGGATATTTCTGGGTTTTTATGTGATTTTTAAAAAGAATATATCATTACAAATCTACTAAAGAGTAATTGTTTTTATAGTAGTATAAACAAATGTAAAAAAAAACCCAAACTTTCAAACCAATTTGTATGTGGACTCAAATAGTACAAGATCTCTGTATTTTATGTTACTCACCAAGCTACAGACTGTGCAGAAGTGATTGTGCCATTATACTCAGCATTGGTGCAGCCTCACCTCAAGTACTGAGTGCAGGTTGTCTCAGGACAATATAAGAAACACAGGCAATTAATATGGTGAAACAGCTAGATTGCATGACTTAGGAGGACTGACTCAACATACTAAGTTTGTTCATCTTAATGAAGAGAAGACTGAGGGGTGAACTCATTACTATCTACAGCTTTCTCATAAGAGGCAGCAGAATGGGAGTTGCTGATGTCTTCAGTGACAGGATGTGAGGGAATGGCTTAAAGCTGCACTGGGGGAAGTTCAGATTGAATATTAGGGGGAAGGTTTTCACAGAATGCTTAGTCAAGCACTGGAAAAGATCCTCAGGAAGGTGGCCATGACCTCAAGCCTTTTGGTGTTCAAGAAGCATTTGGGCAACACTGAGATACATAGTTCAACTTTCAGGTTTTCCTGTTTGGTGTCAGGAGATGATCCTTATATGTCTCTTCCAACTCAGGATAGCCTACAAAAAATTGTATGAAAACTTTGTCCTAAGTAGCTATATGAGTTTCTCTTGTGAAACCACAATTCTAGTGGTTCTTTAAAACCTTTGGCATTTTGTCATTCAAGTTATCAGTTGGACTGAGCTTTCCTGCAAGTCAGGCTATTAATAGGTGTGCACAACAATTTCCTACCAAACTTTTCTATTCACTCAAGAAAATGCTGTAGAATCTCAGCTGTAATTCTGCCCAATGCTGGCATCAACATAAGCAAAGCCAGTAACAGATTGGAGCTGAAAGATAACTGAGAACAACTTTTTAAATGCATCTGTGCTGTAATTTGTCTCATTTTCCATTTGAAGTTGAATCAGCCCTGTCTCTGACCTTAGCATCTCCATCTGGGGATTTAGATCACGGACAGATGAGATCGTTGCACAGAGCTGGGGCTCTAACAGCTTGAGCAGAAAATATGACAGGAATTAGACCTGGGGTTTCTACACAACATAACCTCAAAACACAGTAGCTGAGGCCAATAATCTAATAAGACTGCCAGGTCTCTGGGAGCCAAACACTTCCAAAAAGGGCACTAAGATCTGGGGTTTGACTTTCACTTATGGTCTAAGCAGCAAAGATACTCAGTTGTGGAATGAAACAAAATTCCTGAGAGTTACTGTTTTGAGTTGAAGAAGTTTGCCATGGGTATTTCTTAGGCTGTGATAAATACAAGCACATTAAGTTTCGCCTGGTGTCTAGGAGAGGTTGACTGCTGTTGTAAAGCATAATGGAAAGCTGGCTAATCAATACTGAGCTCTTTTTCAATTTAACTATATTAATTGTGCACACTGTTTTCATTTGAGTCTGAAAGAGAAACAAACAGGTGTGAACATCGATTCCTGCTAAACAGCAACATTATGAAAGAAAATTATTTAGGCATGTTTCAGTTCCTTGCTATTGTTCTAGAAAGTCAGCATTATGTAGAAGCCTTATCTGCTCATTTCCCACGAAAATGAGAATTTGCTAGCATGATGTCCTTCATGTTCTTATAACATGGCAGTATATCCATGTATTTACGATGACTGAGTGATTGGACAGGTAGCAGATTTGAAAATTAAGCCATACCTCAGTGGGTAGTCAATGGTTCTTGGATGTAGGCACAGAGAAAGAACTCATCCCTTCCAGCCCATGGGAAACGATCCAGCAACTTAAAAGCGTTTGTCTCCATGCCTTCAGAAGGCAGCATGATGTAGTGGTTAGAGTAGTAACTAGACTCCTACCAGCCCCTTCTAAGTGTTTGCTGAGGAGTGTACAGCAAGTCATTGTTTGCAAACACATTCCCACCCTGCCCCCGAACCATTATTTACTAGTCAGAGACAAAAGAAGGTACCCCAACTCATACTCATGGGCAGAGAAAACTCTGAAAATAAGCTTTTGGCCAAAGAGGTTTGATGGGACAAACCCCATGCTTCTAGTGAGAAATTTGTGTTGCTGAACTCAACATCAACCACCAATATAACATGAGCTTTTGTGTCACTATATCCTCTCTGACAGTTGCTCAATCACAAGAGAGTTCCAGCTTGCTGCCACTTCCCTGTGTACCAGATGGGTCCCAGTCATTATCCCCAGCATGGCACTGCCTCACTGTCAGTCAAAGATACACAATAGATCCATTATATTATGGCTTTTAGGACAGGAACTAATCATGTGTCTTGAAAATGTCATTTAAGCTTCATCATATTTCCATTTTGCCTTCTTAAGGGTATAATGTGAGTTTCCAAAGCCATTTATGCAAGGAGGATTCATAATGTCTAAGGAAATAAGCCTGATAATAAATAATAGTAATAACAGTAAATTACAAACTAAGTATAGTGATAATAATAAATAATGTCTAATAAGATGTTAATCTTATGTGCATTGCTATTATTCTGTTGACTTCAGTGGAGGTGCACCATTTTACAGAGGATTTTGGCCCACAGATTCTATAAAGGGTGGTAGAAGAGGAAAGTAACATTATAGTCAGGTAGTAGCAAATTCAAAGATGCAAAGTATGTTTTGCAAAAGGGAATTCTACTGTGTTTAAAAGCAGTGGTGAGAATCCTTGACCTAGCAATACATCAAAGGCTTCCTACTTCAAACACCTGTATGTTTTCTTGCACTAGAAAAATTAAGAAAAAAATAGTTTATGGATCCATTGACTTCATATAAATACCACAGAGGAAAGAGAAAATGTAGTAGAAACTGTCATATGAAACAGGAGTAAGAAATTTTCATGGTGTCAATGTGCCAACAGCCAAAACAGAGAAAAATAAATGACAAGACATACCAGGACATAAAGAGGTTGAGGGATGCATAATCTGACTAAATTGTCTTGCTTCTGTAAGGCTGACCATAATGTTGAACTGCTGGTCAGTGTTTTATGCACAAGATTGCTGTAGGAATTTGCAGTCTTATGCCCAAGCCTTGACCATAGATATGTAATTGAAGGAGGGGACAGAGAAAGCCACAAACCGCACTAGAGGCATCAATGACCCAAACCAACTCACTGGGAGTAGGTCTTCTGACAGGTTTCTCAGGAAGAGTTTTTGGGCTCCTCCAGGCACTGAGGAACTTTTACAGCAAAGAAAATCCTGAAATTATTAGCATAATTCACATATATTCTGCCAGCCTTCCTTTCTCTGACATTAACACAAAGAGTCAGACCATATGCAGCTCTCCATCTTTGATCAAGTCATAATTTATGCAACACCTTGCTGTAATAGCAAGTGTTGCTGTAGAACCCCAGAATGCTTTGGATGGTTTTGGAAGGTTCAACACATTGCTATCCCAGGCAGGGATTGTAACTCCTAGCATATGAAGTCTCTTGTGACTGGAAATATTCAGACTGACAGAAGAGCTAATTAGTCCGAGGCACATTGGGAGTCTTTATGCTGAATTCAGAAAGCCTTGGGATCAATCAGCCGGGCTTTGCTCTGCAAGGAAGGAGAGGTACTTGCCCTGGGCTGCTGTTAACGACTATTTCAGTATTGTGTCTGAGTCATAGCATTAAATTTTCTCTCCTTTTCAATGTCATACAGGTTCATTTGACAGTCATTTCTCATTGTTCTTCTGCATAAAATGCTTTGGCAGGCTCTTCTGAGGAGACAGGTGTCCAAAATACATATTTTAAATCCAAGCTCCATGAAATCCTCAAATATTAATAGTTGGCTCCCACCTAAAAAATTAAGCTCATATTTCCTGAGGCCTCTCAAACTTTATAGCCAAGACCAGCAATACTCCCACTCCTTCTCAAATGGCAGTTTCAAGTCACATTAATTAATTAATTTCCTTGGTGTCCCAGGACAGAAATAAGTCATAGATCATTATTATCCCTAAATGTGTAAACTGAGGCATAGCGACATCATGTGCACTGCTTGACAAGGTTGAAATTAAATAGCTAACTGCTAGACCAGCATATCATCAAGGGAACAAGGTAAACGTAATATTTGCAGGCAAATCTGATCAAATAACTGAACTCTTCACACCCTTCGTAGGATGTGATGTGGATCCACATCATCTATATCATGGTTAGCATTTATACAAAGAGACTATGACAAATAATTTGGAGAAAAAAATTGATTGCTTATTCTTAGAATGAGAATATGAGGAGTTAATTGTCTCAGGAACTGTACAAAACTAACTTCTAGAGAAACTATGTTTGAAACAGAAGAGATGAGATCATAGTAACTTGAGAAGAAAATGTGAAATGCCAAGAGGAGATCCCAGGAATCTTTAATCTTCCCTTGAGCACAAATGACTGCCTGGGGCACAGAACCTCTCATCTTAAAATTAAGGTAATAATAATCTATAGCAGCAATTAAATTGCTATTTTTGCACTGGTATCATCTTCAGGAGCAGCACTACCTTGGGAGTGCTGGAGTCAAGGATAAGAGTAATTGAATGAAAGTGATGTTTCCTTAATCACAAAGGTTGAATCTAAATGCTGTGATCTGTGATTTTATGTTATGGCATGTCCAGAGAGCCTTTTCACCTGATAATACATGTCAAGATGTAGATAAGCTCATTTTTATCTTTGTACAGGGGTTTCTAGACCACCTAATGGAAGGTTTAGGTGACATAGGACTGGTGTGGCTGTTTATAAACCACACAGCATTGGTCTACAGCCAAAAAAACAGACACAGGAGCTAAGAAGCACTAACAGTTCTGATGTTTAGTAGCGATCTATGCACTGCCTTTGACCAGTTGTATTTAAAGGCTGAGGTGCTCAGAGATACTCAGCCAACTTCTACTAGTCAGCCTTTCTTCCTCCTTTCCTTTTTACTTTTTCTGAAAGATGCAGGCAAGTGAGAGGAATTCTTTTCAAAGGATAGACATCAATAAGTAAAAGACCAACAGAGCATGAACAAGAAAGCAAGACATCAAAATACAGTTAGACCGAAGAATAGAAAGTGTTAGGCATGTGACCTTTATTGTGAGCGTTAATCCAGTAAACTCCTTTTCCAATACTGTTATTGTCTGCTTGAGATGTGTAAGCTTAGAATGAGTTACATTTCTGTATTTTCTAGTCTTGTCACAAAGTCCATTTTAATGGTTGATGGAGAAGAAAGAGATTTTTCCCTCTCTGGACACAATCGGACATTCCAATATTAACTGTTTTGTAGAGCTGTCCTGCAGAGCTGTCCTGCAGAGCTGTTTTTCCAGCTGCTTTTAATCTAATGCCACGGTCTCCATTGCTGAGATGTCTGATCCTTCATAATCAAGGATTGTTTTATCTTTATAAGTCACATGACATGATTTAACTTGCATTTTATAGAAATGGTTCGATTAGCTAGAGATAAATCATAGATAAATCACTGAGATACAAACTGAAACCCAGAAAGTTAAAGTTACTTCAAGGATGTATTACTGAATACCTAAGTAATTACATTATCTCCACTCTTGCAATGCAAAATTAAGTGTCCCAGACTGATGAGAAATGCTGGCACAATGGCAAAATGGGGGCCTGAAGGTCTTGCTGAATGCAGGGAAAGACAATTATTTCCTAGTGTATGCAATTACAGCTTATTTGCCTAAATATAAAGTTTAGATGCCTTACTGATGGAACAGCTTAACACATTCCAAAAAGTCGAAAAATGGTTTACTTCCCAAAGCATCCAGTCTTCAAAAAAAGACAAGATACAAAGCATGTTTATGTAGCATTGGACTTATCCAGAATCTGGATGCAGGAAAAAGGGAAGATGGGAAAACTCTACACCTGCTGAACTCTATCAGATGTGCAAAAAACACCTGTCCTTTCACAGCTCTTCTATTCAGCTCTAATTTCAGTAGTTGGCCTCTGTGTAGTTGTTAAAATTCAAAGGAAACAATAGTGTTTTGCATGAAGGTGACAGGTTTTAAACTTCCAGATGCATAAGTGATAAGATCACAGCAAATGAGAATTTGTGGTAGTTTCTGAAGGGAAGTGAGCTATGTTTCTGGCTATTTACTGGAAAATCCTCCAGGTGTTAATGTTAGGTAGAGAGAAAGTACAAACAGACTGATTTCAAAACTTAGGCATCAAAGGTAGGACATGTTATTACCTTTGTAGCTCAGAAATGGGACAGAAGCAAAATCTTTAAGGTATCACAATGAACAAGAACTACACTGTAATTAAGCCCTCTCTCAGCATATGGGTAGGTATTGTCCCCTGAAACTATCTATTTTCTGGATGGAATTATTGACAGTCCTCAGGGATAAGAGAGAAGAACAGAGTGGGCAAATATTTAAGGATGCTTTTGGTGAAGCACCAGAGTGCTTAGTCCCCAAATGTAGGAAATCAGGCCAAAAAGGGAAAAGATTGGTGTGGCTGAGTCGAGAGCTGCTGATCAAAATCAAGAATAAGAGAGAACTGCACAGGTAGTGCAAGCAGGGATGGGTAACCTGGGAAGTGTATAGGGACACTGCCTGGTTGTGTAGGTTTCACATTAGTAGCTTTGCAGAGTGAAAGCTAAGATATTTCTTGGTGTTAAATAGTCTATTTCACTGCTTCAATACAGGATGGGAGATGATGTGATTGAAAGCAGCCCTGTGGAGAAGGACTTGGGGGTGCTGATTGATGCGAAGCTCGATGTGAACCAGCAAGTTGTGCTCGTAGCCCAGAAGGCCAACCATATCCTGGGCTGCATCAAAAGAACCATGGCCAGCAGGGAAAGGGAGGTGATTCTGCCCCTCTATTCCTCTCTTGTGAGACCTCATCTGGAGTATTGTGTCCAGTTCAGAAATCCTCAACATAAGAATGATATGGAACTGTTGGAATGGGTCCAGAAAAAGGCCACAATGGTTATCAGAGGGCTGGAGCACCTCCCATACAAGGACAGGATGAGAGAGGTGAGCTTGTTCAGCCTGGAGAAAAGAAGACTCTGAAGAGCTCTTATAGTAACCTCCAGTACCTGAAGCAAGCCTACAGGAAAGCTGGGGAGGGACTTCGTAAAAATGCATGTAGTGATAAGATTGGGGGCAATGAGTATAAACTGGAGAGAGGCAGATTTAGATGAGACAAAAAGAAAGAATTTCATTGCTATGAGGTTGGTGAGGCACTGGAACAGGTTGTCCAGGGAAGTTGTGGATGCCCCATCTCTGGAGGTGTTCAAGGCCAGGTTGGATGGGGCCTTGGGTAGCCTGATCTAGTGGGGTTTTTTATTAGAAAGTTCAAGGATAGCATGAGAGGTGAATTCCGTAAAGCACTGGCACAGTTTTCCCAGAGAAGTCATGGATGCTCGCTCCCTGGAAGTGTACAAGACCAGGCTTGATGAGGCTTTGAGTAACCTTATCCAGGGGGATGTGTTCCTGCTTATGGCAGGTGGCTGGAACTAGATGATATTTAGGATCCTTTCCAAACCAAACTATACTAAGATTCTATGACCTGCTCCAGTACACATCACTGTCTAGATTACATCTTCTGCAATCAAATCCAGTCCTGTTTAATGTCTTTATCAATGGACTGGATGAAGGCATCGAGTGCACCCTTAGCAGGTTTGCAGATGACACCAAGCTGGGTGGAAGTGTGGATCTGCTGGAGGTTCGGGAGGCTCTGTAAAGGGACATGAACAGGCTGGACTGCTGGGCAGAGACCAACGGCATGAGGTTTAACAAGGCCAAATGCCGGGTCCTGCACTTGGGGCACAACAACCCTAAGGAGAGCTACAGACTAGGAGAAGCCTGGCTGGAAAGCTGCCAGGAGGAGAAGGACCTGGGGGTGTTGGTTGACAGCTGACTGAACATGAGCCAGCAGTGTGCCCAGGTGGCCAAGAAGGCCAATGGCATCTTGGCCTGTATCAGAAACGGGGTGACCATCAGGTCCAGGGAGGTTATTCTCCCTCTGTACTTGGCACTGGTGAGACTGCACCTTGAATACTGTGTTCAGTTCTGGGCCCCTCACCACAAGAGGGATCTTGTGGCTCTGGAGTGAGTCCAGAGAAGAGCAACAAAGCTGGTGAAGGGGCTGGAGAACAGGCCTTATGAGGAGCAACTGAGAGAGCTGGGGTTGTTTAGCCTGGAGAAGAGGAGGCTGAGGGAAGACCTCATTGCTCTCTATAACTACCTGAAAGGAGGTTGTGGAGAGGAGGGAGCTGGCCTCTTCTCCCAAGTGACAGGGGACAGGAGGAGAGGGAATGGCCTCAAGCTCCACCAGGGGAGATTTAGGCTTGAGATAAGGAAAAAATTCTTCACGAGGGGGTGGTTAGGCATTGGAACAGTCTGCCAAGGGAGGTGGTTGAGTCACCGTCCTTGGAGGTGTTTAAGGTGAGGGTTGATGAGGTTCTTAGGGGCATGATTTAGGGATTGGTGGGAATGGTTGGACTCAAGGATCCAGTGAGTCTCTTCCAACCTGGTTATTCTGTGAGTCTGTGAAATGGAATGAGCTTCAGCATAGACTTTTACACCATGCTGCTTATCTGGGACAAATATTTTAGGACTGGTGAATCACCCTTTCCCCTTTGACATACAGACTATCATGCTTAGTTTCAAATTTGACTTGACTTTTGGATGATTAACTAACTTAAATAAATCAATTATATCTTTGGATGGGTTGGGGTTCAGTTCTATCCTTTGCCACATATATTATAGTTTCTCAAGAAACCTACTTATTCTTTTGGACAGGGATATTTTGTCTTGTCTATTCTGCTTTCAAGCTCTATTTCCTTTTTGGTCATTCAGAAAGAACTTTTCTTGATAACATTAGTGTGGTTGCATTCAGAAATCCTGTGTCTTATCATGGATAATGTGCAGGTGCATTAATTGTCCAAAATTAGTAAATGCCCTTAAAACACTGTGGTGGAAGCTATTTTCTTCTCCAGTCTCCCATTTCTAAACATTGCCTTAAAAACATTTTTGGCAGCTTTTCCCTTTGTCAATTCTTGGGCCACAGAAAAATCCAAAGGGAGGAAAAATACAGCATTTGTGGGCCGAAATAAATTAGCCCAGAAAGTATTTGTCTCAGGTTTCTTAATGGTCATTCTCCTAGAGTAAAGATTTTTTTTGTTTGTTTGGTTTTTTTAAAGGCAAAAAGCATGAAGTTGCACTTTCCTAGATTTGCATATTGGTTTTCTTGGAGGAAGATTCACAACAGGCAACAAAGACTGAATAAATCATTAGGTATAGACAGAGGAATGCTTTAAAAGATGTGATTTGTAACAGATAATACTGTAAAACATTACCCACGGCAAATGTTGGATCAGCATTATATATAGAGCTGCCACTTATGAGTTTTATGGTCTTCTTGGGAGGTTTCTTACGAATAGTAGTATGGTCTCTCCAGCACAGGGCTACGAATCAGGAGATCTGGGTTCTATTTTCAGCTAAGTCAATGCCCTTACAATGTCAGCTAAATAAATTACACGATTCTATTTGCTCTTGCTAAAATAAAGGTGAGCTTCTCACTCACATGAAGTTTGATTCTTATTTAGGAATACACTTCGAGATCTTCAAGTGGAAGTTGTTACACAAATGCAAAATACAGTTTTCACTACAGATTTTGGACTATTTTTGAGGCAGAAGAATTTGGAAAGGTTTTGGGATTGTGTGTATTATATGATAAGACTCAGTCTAATTTAACTGGGCATAAAATGACAATTATTTGTGGTGGAACAGTTTATCACAGTATATAAAAGCCATGGATTTGTTTGCAAGCAGATTATGTAGATAACAAATATTGCTTAGGTTAATTTTTCTTTTTATTTGTAAGGAAAACAGCAGAAAGAAACTTACTCCAGAATGATGTTTTTCTTCCCATTTCTACTTTATTTTACTTTCAACAGAGTCTTTAGAGAGGTGGTTGGCAGGAGAAATCTGAGGGCATTTCAGACCTCCACTGCCTGTAATTTCAAATCTGCCTAAATTGGAACTATGGAGAAAACTGTAATATAAATATACTGAAGCTCTGAGGGATTTGCTTTAGGAATTCTAGTAAATTGGACATTGGTTTTATGAGATTGGTTTTATTTTAGCAGCGGGTGTCTCCAAGATGTCTATAGTAGTACTAAAAGTGATTGGAATCTCTTTTCGCCTTGGGAACATGTTATTATTTGATACATTTTATCACTTAAGTATGTAAGTTAGGTCAGATATTTCTCTCAGCTTGAAAACTGAATTTAACTCAGAAAAATGCTTCTGCCTCTGACTGGAAACAATCATTAAATGATTTTATTAATGATAGGATTTTGAAACAAGTAATTTTATTTCATGAATATGAGGCTGCTTTGCTCCTTAATTAACCTTTAACTTTATTGTCCGTAACTCTTAATCAAAGTTTATGGGACAAAAGACTGTCCCAGGTAACATTTAATTGCTTTCTACATTTAATAGATGGTACATTTTTCATGTCATGTTTTCCTAAATCTAGTGAATCATAGGTATGAGACAGAAACCTGAATGTCTTCTGCTGCACATATCCGCAATGGTTTCTCCCAGAAGGGTTTATTAGCTCTATGTACCTATGTTGAGAGATGGCTTACATTAACCACGTAGAGAGCAGGTAGAGCAAGACTCTTTGGGTTGCAAAACACCATGCAGACTCACCTTTTAGTGCTGAAAGCTGACATGCTGATTTGTCTTCAAAAGGGTAGATCGTATCCTTAAGGAACAATTGCTGATTGTCTCCATCAATAGTCTGAGGCTGTGTGACCACAGCGTCAAAAAAAAAAAAAAAAAAAAAAAGAGTAGAAAGGGGCAATCTGAATGCATCATCTTACAATCTGAGAAGACCAAAATCAACTCACACTGACTGTAAGCAGTCTGCAGGATTGTGTGTATGGTCATTAATCGAGCGGAGGATTATCTAATTTCCCAATTGCTGTCAAATGGTTAGAGATCAAAGGCAAGCCCAGTGCTTCTGGGATTTTCTTTATACAAAATGTACAAAAGAGGCATATAGGCCTTGAGATGGTTCCAGTACAACACTATGAAGTCAGGAGAGGTTTCTGTAGGAGGAGAAGTTTGAGTGTCTCCTTTATGCCAACTGCACACCTGAATGCTGTCATCACAATGAAAAAGTCTCTTGTAATTCCATATGCCCAAGTACTAAAGCATGCCCTTGCGCCTTATGTTCTTATGTAGGTCAAATCTTTGCCTTGCCATCAATGACAACATTTCTTTAAATCAAAGATGAATGGTCTCTTTGTGGCCAGTGTTATTACAATGAATTTCTGGAGAAATTATAATAATGAAGCATTTAAAAGTAAAGAGCTAGCACTTGAGTTAGCTAGCTATTAATTATAAATGTCAATCTCTATCAGGAATTCTTTTTTATGTTAAACCTATCTACACTGAGTACTATTTTGTTGTTAATTAGAGAGAAGCAAAGTTGCAATGTTATCCAATGATGAGCATAAGGTCTGCTGACCTCTTGTGCTTACTCTTGGAGGTGCACTGGTAGAGCATCTGGTATTAGCAAGGGCACTTAAAATACTGACATTTTGGGTTTGTCCCAAGTAACTATACGGATGACACTTGCAGAAGCTTCAAGTTCCCATAAAGATGTCTGTAAGTGTTTAGTTGCAGCACATAAAAAATGTGCTTCTGAAAGAATAAGGTCTACACTTTAAGTAAATGTCGAGGGAAAAAACCCCAAAACATTTATTGAAAAGTCTGAGTAGGTAAACAATTAAAGATACTGTCCAAGGTTTTACAATATTTTGACAGTACATCCATGGAACAGGAAAATAGTTTGAACATATTTAACAGTCTCTTTTGCCAGAGAAGATGACAGTGGCATAGAATTTCACAGATGCCAGCTTCTATTCTGTTGCAGACTGTTCAGTCTTTGGAGTTCCTCATTAATTTTTCTCATCAAGAGAGCCCTACCAGTGCTATAGAGACTGTGAGTCAAGCTATAGCATGAACTCACAGTCCTTCCCAGTGCAGTCCGGAGAAGGCTGTTTTTCAGTCCTGCAGGTGTGAAGGGGGATGCACTACAAAACTTGTTGATGGCTTTATAAACTTCTAGAGGATTACACTGTTTTGATCATCTCCTGTACTCATTCCAAATATTGGTCAGATGTATTCAGGTAGAATAAAAAGGATGAATTTTAGAATCAAATTCATCTTTGGAATAGAAATAAAACAGACCATAACTTTAATTTGCTGAAAATGCACATTAATAAAAGCATGAGAACCCTCAGACGGAACCAGATTAATCGCTCATTTAGTGCAGGAACCTTTTTTGAACTAGTGGCATATAGTTAGCATGAAGGTGTAAAAAGATATCTAAAAGTGCCCTAATAACCATAATTACCATATTGGCTAGAATAAAGGCTTTTTAAGTTCCTATGACTTGTAAATCCAACCTTTTCCAGAATTTTTCTTCTCTTCTTTACAAGTGCAATCAGATAATCTTATTAACTATAGGAAAGTGAGCATTTAATTTAAAAATGTTGTCTACAACTAGAGTCGTCAAGATTGGGATATAGCCTTCTTTAGCTCCTGAATTTTCCTGAGTGTCCCTTTAATTTTGTCATGTATGAGAACAAGCCACATTTCTCTGCTGACTGCTGCCCTTATGCCTCCTTTTCTGCCGTTAGTGAACTAAATGTTTGGAGAAAGTAATTGTAAAAATCATTCTTTAATGTAAAAGGCTCTAGAGACAAATGCCAGATTTTATTTCCACTGCAGACAATAATGGTACTTGATGGAACAATTTATAATTTCTTAAGAGGGAGAAATAATACTCTTTAACTGATTTATTCATATAAAGCCATTTACTCTTTCCTTGTATGCAGTAGATCAAACTGAGCTATGTTTCCTAATTGGCTATGGATATGTGGGGGGCAATTCTAACGATGCCCACCAACATCTTCTTTTATAACCAGCGATCATCTGAACAGGCCTGAGACCTTGGATAAACCAGCTGGAGACCTGCTGATATCTACTGTCATTCCCCAACCTCTTAAAATAAAGTCATTCTGTACAAAAGAGCTATAAAACATACAGGGGAATTCAAGGCATTGCTTCTTTCCATCCTACTGGGATATGTTCTGCTTTAGAGGACTGAGGGTTTTCAAAATCCACTGGGTGCTGACCTCTTGATTGCTGGTTCTCCCTCACTAATGAAACTACTGCCTTGATTGTCCTGAGTGAGAAGACCTTTGCCAGGCAAAATAACCCAATGCCTACATGTTTGAAAGGGGTGAAGAGGTGTGCTTTGACATCTTCACTTTATAAATAAGCACAAAGCATGGCAGGGAGGCTTTAAAAATAGCTTTCCTCCAAGAGAAGGGAAGATGAGTGCTGAAGATGAAATTTTACCCCTGTTGAAGTGAATGGAAATTTTCCAACTGATTTCAGTTGGACCAAGGTTTCATCTAAAGCACTGATCCATTGTGATGGGCTTACAATAGTTACACAAAGATGGAGAGGGTCTTTGAAAGTGTATTCAGTGCCCCAAGGAGGTTGGGAAATCATGAAGTCTAGATATCAGGGAAGATGTCACAACAGTATCAGTTATTTCAGTGCATGTAGAATTTTTAAGAGAAGCATCCAAACCACATATGCTAATTCCTGCTTTATCTTGTTACCCTAAACAATAACAGACATTTTGTGTAGACTTGTATATGTATTTACGGCCCTATAATTTTATGGTGCTTTTCTGTTTTGGGTGCAGTCTGAGTTTTTCTGCTGTGTTTTACCAATAACTGAACTGATAAACCTAAGAGAGATTTTTCTTCACCCTAAGATGTTTATAAAACATGCCACCAACCTCGAAATTTGTAATTATTGAGGATTTCTTGGACTAGCACTCTTAATGGCTAAGACAATGTCATTGCCTGCTGAAAAAGATAATCAGAGTAAATGTGAAAACTAAATATTTTGTTAAGGTAAGGTAGATACTCCTGCTGAGTATAGTCATAAATTTAACTTGGATGAGCATATGCTGATTTATAGTACCTGATGATATTACTATTGTAATATAACTTTGTTTTTTGAAATGTTAAAATGCTTTCATTACTTGCTCTACTGTTTCACTTCATGCGTATAACTGACATGAATGTAAGACACAATTCTTCGCACCTGAAGAGCTATTCCCATATATCCCTGTAGTTCATACATACTCGTTTCTTCAAATGGCTCTATTCTCTGTTTTTTATGGGGAAATATGGCCCTTCTCTGGCTTTCTGTATAGCTCACTGATTCTTTCTCCTTAAACTAAGTGATTCGCAGACAGGGTTTGCACCAGTATAATATTTAACTTTAATGGAAATTCAGCAACAAAATCCCAGAAGGATCTTTGAAAATTCATCCTTTGGCATCATAATTGCTTTCTACTGTTCATTCTTCCCCTAGTTGTTTCGTTTAAAGTTCTTCCTGGAATCCACCACTGTACAGTCTCTCTGTTAGCTCCTCGCTTGTCCTTTGTTTTGCCAGTTATTATTCCTAGTTTTCCTCCAAAACGTTGTAAATCTGGAAAGAAAAAATACTTTTTCTGCTGGTCACCACAATTTTTGATACTTAGAAATAAGAAATATTGTTTTTGAAAATGCAGGAATCAAGTGAGAGGGAAGGAGAAAGGAAATTGAATTGGCAGAGAGAATTCAATTAGAAATTAAATTTTTATTAATGTGGGAACATCACTGTGCACACAAATCTATACTCCTGTATATGTCTTCTTTGCCAAACTCTCTTGATTTAATAACTCACTATTCATACTACAACTCACATATGCTCTGCCTATATTTCTGAGGAAGAGATTATGCATATTATTAATGATGTTGTGTCAGACAAGGCTGGATATTTGCACATTTTACATTCCTGGTTTCCACTTGCAAGACTGCAATTACTTTTAGCAACTAATTACATACCCTGTACCCATGGTAGGGGAAGATTACAGCTGTAATTTCCAAAATATCACTGAATATTTCTTAAACAAATTTCAGCTTGGTCATTAGCACACTTCTAAGCAAGTTTGTACGCTGTGGTTTCACTGGAGAGGTCCTTCCACCTGAAATCCTGCTAGCCCCAAAATGTGTGATGGGCACCACAAAATCATATTGTTATTTCATCCTTCACTGTATCCTAACTACATTTATTTGAACCTGTAGAAATATTAGAAGTGGTAGTTGTGGAAATCATATATCAGACATGTTCTCAGGAGCACTTGTGATTAATCCCATCTCTGCATCCCTGCCAATATTTCCTCTATGTGACCCTGTATATTCACTTAATCCATTTTCTGCCTTGTCTCTGTTTTACAGATAAGGAATTTCCATTTCTCTCATACAGACGATTGCTAGGATTTGGGGGATTGTTTTAGCATGAATAATAAGTCAGACACGACAGCCTCCACCACGAGAAAAGGCTAAGGGATTTGGGGTTGTTTAGCCTAGAGAAGAGAAGGCTCCAGGGAGACATTATAGTGCCCTTCCAGTACTTAAAAGGGACTCTACAGAAAGGTTGGGTAGGGACTCATTATCAGGAAGTGCAGTGATAGGATGAGGGGTAACTGAAGAAGGGAGATTTAGATCAGATATTAGGAAGAAATTCTTTACTTTGAGGGTGATGAGGCACTGGAACAGGTTCTCCAGAGAAGGCATGGATTCAAAAATTACGTATTGTCATGGTTTAATCCTGGCCCAGCCCATTTCGGCAGCTAAAACCAAGAAGTTAGACTCCCAGTTCACTTCCCCAACAGCTCCATTGGAAGATGAAAAGGATATGAAAGGAAAAGACTTGTGGGTTGGAAATTAACTAAAACCATTTTAGTATAATAGTTTTAATAATAATAATGAAGAAAATAATAAAAAATAACAAAATATATGCCAAGACGTGAAATCGCACCCCCACCATCCCCCTCAATGGCTGCACATCACCACAAATGCTGTAGAGCTGGTACAGGGAGGCTGAACTCAGGAACTGGATTCAGGAATGCATGGATGCAGGATCTAGTGCCAACAGGTGGATGTGGTCATCACTGGACGTCGGCCAAGAAGAGAAATTGACCTTCACAGTGTTGTAAAGGTCTGTCAAAGGATCGATTTCTGCCTCAACATTTTCTCAACAGGTGCTTAGCCTCAGAATGTGACTGTAATCAAGATGTGGACAAGGAATGTTTCGTACCTATCTAACTACATCCTTATCTCAAAAATGGTTTGTACCTGTCTCCAAGGCTCCCTGCTCCCTACCATTGTGAAAAATCCATGAAGAACCTCCATCAAGGAGAAGAAGACAAGAAAATTAATGACAGGACATACCACAGACCCATACCCAAACAAAGCATGTGAGAAGAACAGTTCAACCATAGTTCAAGGTGATGATGACTACTGGCTTTCATCAGGAGACCCCAGGTTGACCACCACTACCAGAAGAAGCATGCCCAAGAGGAGGAGACCTGCAGACACTCCTCTCTTGGCATGTTTGGCCTGCTAGGTGGAGATTGGCACATCTGCACTGGCAAAGGTGGGTCACAAGGTGGGTCACAAGTGTATTGACTGGCATAAAAGATAGCTCTGAGGCAGCTGAATTTAGAAGATATTCCCCACCGTAAGATCATCTCAATCAAAGACAGAGGCAGTGAAACACCTTCTGGACTGGGACCCCTAGAGACTCTGAACATCTATGGACACTCCATTTCTTCCCTCTTCTCCCCATCTTTTTCCTTATTATCTCTCTTTCTATCACAAGCCGCTTTACGGGCACAATTAATAAAGTTCCAATTTGGAGTGAAATTTAACTTCCTTGATTTGTTGAATTATTGCTTTGTCCTTTGCTCTCAGAGATCATAAATGAAATAAACCATCACACGCCTCCTTATGAGTGAATCGTGACAGGTGTATACTGAGTATGATGTATATGGGAGAATACTCTACTAGTCAGTTTGTTACCTCTCCTGTCTGCCCCTCCCTGAAGGTGAGACCCTTTTTTGTCTTGGACTTAGGGCATTCTATCAACTCAGGGATATCCTTAGTTTCTATAGGAATAAGTATAGGCAATGACCTTTTTGTGTACAACGCACTGTGTTATCACTTTTAGAGAGAAACACTGTCAAAAAAATACAGAAGAATGTCAGAAAATGAAGTTACTTAGATCAGACAGCTGAAGTTAGAAAAATTATTCTACCTTAGCTCAAACAAAACCACCAATCATAGAATCACAGAATAACCAGGTTGGAAGAGACCCGCTGGATAACTGATTTCAACCATTCCTGTCAAACACTAAACCATGCCCCTTAGAATATAGTCCACCCGTGCCTTAAACACCTCCAGGGAAGGTGAATCTGGGTCCAGTCCTGTTTAATGTCTTTATCAACGACCTGGATGAAGGCATTGAGTCCTCCCTTAGCAAGTTTGCAGATGACACCAAGCTGGGAGGAAGTGTGGATCTGCTGGAGGGTCGGGAGGCTCTGCAAAGGGACATGAACAGGCTGGACTGCTGGGCAGAGACCAATGGCATGAGGTTTAACAAGGCCAAGTGCCGGGTCCTGCACTTGGGGCACAACAACCCTAAGCAGAGGTACAAACTAGGAGAGACCTGGCTGGAAAGCTGCCAGGAGGAGAAGGACCTGGGGGTGTTGGTTGAGAGCTGACTGAACATGAGCCAGCAATGTGCCCAGGTGGCCAAGAAGGCCAATGGCATCTTGGCCTGCATCAGGAACGGCGTGACCAGCAGGTCCAGGGAGGTTATTCTCCCTCTGTACTCGGCACTGGTGAGACCGCACCTCGAGTACTGTGTTCAGTTCTGGGCCCCTCACCACAAGAAGGATGTTGTGGCTCCGGAGCGAGTCCAGAGAAGGGCAACAAAGCTGGTGAAGGGGCTGGAGAACAAATCTTATGAGGAGTGGCTGAGAGAGCTGGAGTTGTTCAGCCTGGAGAAGAGGAGGCTGAGGGAAGACCTTATTACTCTCTACAACTACCTGAAGGGAGGTTGTGGAGAAGAGGGAGCTGGCCTCTTCTCCCAAGTGACAGGGGACAGGACGAGAGGGAATGGCCTCAAGCTCCACCAGGGGAGATTTAGGCTTGAGATTAGGAAAAAGTTCTTCACGGAGAGGGTGGTTAGGCATTGGAACAGTCTGCCCAGGGAGGTGGTTGAGTCACTGTCCCTGGAGGTGTTTAAGGTTAGGGTAGATGAGGTTCTTAGGGGCATGATTTAGGGATTGGTGGGAATGGTTGGACTCGACGATCCAGTGGGTCTCTTCCAACCTGGTCATTCTGTGATTCTGTGATTCTGTGAATTAACTACTTCTCTGGGCAGCGTGTTCCAGTGACGAATGACCCTTTCTGTAAAAATTTCCTCCTAATGTCCAGCCTAAATCTCCCCTTGTGGAGCTTGAGGCCATTCCCTCTGGTCCTGTCTCCTGTCACTTGGGAGAAGAGGCCAGCATCCTCCTCTCTACAACCTCCCCTCAGGTAGTTATAGAGGTCTCCTCTCAGCCTCCTTTTCTCCAGGCTAAACAACCCCAGCTCTCTCAGCAGCTCCTCATAAGGCCTGTTCTCCAGCCCTTCACAGCTTCATTGCTCTTCTCTGGACTCGCTCCAGAGCCTCAACATCCTTCTTGTGGTGAGGGGCCCAGAACTGAACACAGGATTTGAGGTGCAGTCTCACCAGAGCCTGAGTACAGAGGGAGAATAACCTCCCTGGACCTGGTCATGCCATTTCTGATATAAGCCAAGATGCCATTGGCCTCCTTGGCCACCTGGGCACACCGCTGGCTCATATTCACTCAGCTGTAAACCAACACCCCCAGGTCCTTCTCCTCCTGGCAGCTTTCTAGACAGACTTCTCCTAGTCTGTAGCTCTGCATAGGGTTGTTGTGCCCCAAGTGCAGGACCCGGCATTTGGCCTTGTTAAACCTTGTGCCATTGAACTGAGCCCAGTGATCCAGCCAGTTCAGATCCCTTTGCAGAGCCTCCTGACCCTCCAGCAGATCCAAATTTCCACTCAGTTTAGTGTCGTCTGCAAACTTGCTAAGGGACCACTCAATGCCTTCATCCAGGTCATTGATAAAGACATTTAGCAAGGCTGGACCCAGCACTGAGCCCTGGGGAACCCCACTTGTAACTGGCCTCCAGGTGGAGTTAACACCATTTACCACCACTCTCTGGGCCCGGCCATCCAACCAGTTTTCCACTCAGGAGAGTGTGCACCTGTCCAGGCCAGAGGCTGACAGTTTCCGTAGCAGAATGCTGTGAGAAACTGTGTCAAAGGCTTTACTGAGGTCCAGGAAGATCACATCCACAGCCTTTCCCTTGTCCAGCAGCCGAGTCTCTTTGTCATAGAAGGCGATCAGGTTACTCTGGCAAGACCTGCCTTTCGTGAACCCCTGTTGACTGGGTCTGATCACCCGGTTCTCTTGCATGTGCTTCATGATAGCACTGAAGATCACCTGATCCATGACTTTCCCTGGTACTGAGGTCAGACTGACAGGCCTGTAGTTCCCTGGATCCTCCCTGCGACCATTCTTGTAGATGGGCACAACATCAGCCAGCCTCCAGTCCAGTGGAACTTCCCCAGTCTTCCAGGACTGTTGGAAGATGATGGAAAGTGGTTTGGCCAGCACATCTGCCAGCTCATTCAATACCCTCGGGTGAATCCTATCTGGCCCCATAGACTAATGGATGTCTAACTGGGCAAGCAAGGCTCTGAACAGCTCCTCTTGGACCATGGGAGCCTCATTTTGCTCCTATATCTCCGGGGTTTGTACACAGAGTTAACAACATTCTTTACAGTTAAAGACTGAGGCAAAGAAGGCATTAAGTACCTCAGCCCTTGTCACTGTTTTTCTTTCTGTGTCCAATAGGGACTGTATGGTCTCCCTAGTCCTTCTTTCATTATTTATATATTTATAGAAAGATATTTTTTTATCTTTCACAGACTTTGTCAATATGATTTCTAGTTGAGCCTTTGCCCTTCTGATTTTTTCTCTACACAATCTCACTTCCCTCCTGTAGTCCACCCAAGAGGCCTGTCCCCTCTTCCAGAGCCCATAAAATTTTTCTTCTTCTTGATATCACTCAAGATCTCTCTGTTCAACCAAGCTGGGTTTTTCCCCTGCCGGCCTTTTTTTCGGAACATTGGGATGGCTTTCTCCTGACCCGCTGGGATCTCCTTTCTGAAGAGCTCCCAGCCCTCATGGGCTCCCTTGCCTTTAAGCACTGTCTCTCATGAGACTTTGCCAATCAGCCTCCTGAAGAGTTCAAAGTCTGCTCTCTGGAAATTTAATGCTACTGTCCTGTTAACCACCCTCTTCACTTTGCCTAGAACAGAAAAACCTGTCACCTCATGATCATTTAGTCCTAGGTTTCCTCCTACTGCCACAGCCCCCACAAGGCCTTCTCTGTTCACAAACAACAGGTCCAGGAGAGCACTTTCCCTTGTCGGTTCATTCACCAGCTGTGCAAGGAAGTTTTCTTCCACACACTCCAGGAACCTCCTAGACTGCTTCCTTTCTGCTCTATTGTACTTCCAGCAGATATCAGGAAGATTGAAGTCTCCCACAAGAATGAGAGGCATCAATCTAGAGATTAACCCCAGCTGTTTATAGAAGAGCTCATCAGCTGCTTCTCCTTGGCTGAGTGGCCTGTAACAGACTCCCATCACAAAATCTACCTTCTTATGGGCTCCTCTGATTTTAACCCACAGGCACTCAATCTCCTCATTGCCACAATCCATCTCAACAGTGTCCAAGTCCTCTTTTACAAAGAGGGCTACCCCGCCTCCTCTCCTACCCTTCCTATCCCTCCTGAAGTGTTTGTACCCCACCATATCTGTACTCCAGTTATGAGTCATCCCACCACGTTTCCATGATGGCAACGACATCATAGGTTCCTTGCCGTGCAACAGCTTCCAGCTCTTCCTTCTTATTCCCCATGCTGTGTGCACTGGTGTAAATGCACTTCAGCTGAGTTGCCGAGCCTTCAGCCCTCTTAGAGGGAACAGTGTTCGTTCCAATTTGCCTGGTCACTGGAATAGCTTGTACCAGAGCACCTGTATCTCCCTTACCACCCCCAGGTGTTTTCACCCCCACTTTCTGTGTGGTGACGTACTGGTGGTCCTCTCAAGCACACTCACTCCAAATCACCAGTGCCTCACATCCAAGCTTGCTCCTGTCTAGCCTGGTCTCAATCCCCTCCTCCTTCACTTCTAGTTTAAAGCTCAGTTTATGAGCTTAGCTAGGTTTTTAGCAAGGGTTTTAGCCCCTCTAGAAGACACACGTGTCCCAGCCTTAGCAACAGAGTTTGGGGGTACGTGAGCTACCTCATGATCAAATAAGCCGAAGCCCCTCTCCTCACACCAGGCTCAGAGCCAGGCATTAAATGAGTTCTTCTTCCTGACTTCCAGGTCCTCTCCATTTATCCTTGGGATGGAGCAGAATACTATTTGTGCCCCAGAGCCCTCCATCATTTTCCCAATGGCCCTGAAGTCTTTCTTGATGGCTTTGGTCTTTCTGCTTACTAAACCATCATTACCAGCTTGAACTGCTATCAGAGGATAGTAGTCTGTCTCTTGGACCAGGTTAAGCAGCAGACCTCTCTGTGGAGCAGGTCCGGTGTTGCTTCTCAAGACTGCTTACTATTAGCAACTGGGAGGTTGATACAACTAACAGTGACTTCTATGGCTCAGAATAATCCCTATTTATTTATTTAAAAGATGAAATTATAAATAATAGGCCTATAGACATTGAAACACTTGAGTTACTTCTGATAATTTCCCTAGATAAAATATCTATTATGTAAGGGATTAGAGACCTAAAAAAAAAGATAATTACTTTATAAGTAGTTTCTGAAGAAGGAGAAATGTGAAAGAAATACTTAAGAATTTAATCTACTAGAATTCTGCTAAACTATGTACAGCCAATCATTTCTTAAATTAACTTAGCAAAAACTTTTATGAGTTTATGGTAAGAACATAAATATCAGCAAAAAATAAACACAATACTCTGAAATTCATGAATAGGTTATATCTTGTCATTCTTAAATACAAGGTCAAGTCAAGTTTGGAAAAGTGCATTTTTTAAATTCTGAAGGTAAATAAAATAGAAAATAAATTGCACCATGTCTTTTGTTTGAAGAAAGAAATAAAAAAACCTACCATGGATGTCTTTGCAAATTAAATTTGAGAGAAGGCAATGAAAAAAAATCCCAGAAATAATCATAGTTAGAAACCATAGTTTTCAAATCTTTTGTGTATCATGAATTTCATGACAGGGTATTTAGGCTGAAAGCTGAAGTAACTGTAAGTTTCTTAGTGGATATTTTTGAGAACATATGAAATGCAAATGAGTTCCTAGACAACCATCAGATGAAAATCTGAATATTTCTCTTTAAAAGTGAGAAAGAAGAGAAATCCCAAGGAACTCTAGACCAGTCAGCTTCACTTCAGTTCCTGGAATAATACAGGAACAAATAATCAATTAAACTATCTGTAAGCACTTAGAAGAAAACAACAGGATGATATGCAGCCATCTAAAATTATTCCAAGATGGTGTAAAAACCTTGCAGATATGGAAGAGAATAGGTGTCATCTGTCTTCAGTTTAAGAAGGCATTTGACATTATTTGTTATGGTAACTTGGGAGAATGTGATCTAAACATAAGTACTGTAATGTAGTTGCATATCTGCTTGAAATACGATCTTTGTAATGTAATTATTAATAGATCACTATCATTAGATCGAAACCCCCTTGAACTGTCATGGACTAATCAGTCTTCAGAGCATAGTGAGTTAGAATATAAAGTAGAAAAATGTTTATTTGATTTAAAGATGTCACTATGCTGGGATCTGAAGAGTCTGGACAGCTGGGCAGAGACCAATGGCATGAGGTTTAACAAGGCCAAATGCCGGGTCCTGCACTTGGGGCACAACAACCCTAAGCAGAGCTACAGACTAGGAGAAGCCTGGCTGGAAAGCTGCCTGGAGGAGAAGGACTTGAGGGTGTTGGTTGACAGTCAATTGAATGTGAGCCAGCAGTGTGCCCAGGTGGCCAAGAAGGCCAATGGCATCCTGGCTTGTATCAGAAACAGCGTGACCATCAGGTCCAGGGAGGTTATTCTCCCTCTGTATTTGGCACTGGTGAGACCGCACCTCGAATCCTGTGTTCAGTTCTGGGCCCCTCACCACAAGAAGGATGTTGAGGCTCTGGAGCGAGTCCAGAGAAGAGCAACAAAGCTGATGAAGGGGCTGGAGAACAGGCCTTATGAGGAGTGGCTGAGAGAGCTGGGGTTGTTTAGCCTGGAGAAGAGGAGGCTGAGAGGAGACCTCATTGCTTTCTATAACTATCTGAAAGGAGGTTGTAGAGAGGAGGGTGCTGGCCTCTTCTCCCAAGTGACAGGAGACAGGACAAGAGGGAATGTCCACAAGCTCTGCCAGGGGACGTTTAGGCTGGAAATTAGGTAAATAATTTTCACAGAAAGGGTCATTGGGCACCAGAACAGGCTACCCAGGGAGCTAGTTGGTTCACCTTCCCTGGAGGTGTTTAAGGCATGAGTGGACGAGGTGCTAAGGGACATGGTTTGGTATTTGATAGGAATGGTTGGACTCAATGATCTGGTGAGTCTCTTCCAACCTGGTTGTTCTATGAATCTATGATTCTATGGCCAGGAAGTCAAGGGAGTAGATTCTGCCCCTCTTTTCCTATTTTGTGAGATCTCATCTGGAGTACTGTGTCCAATTCTGGAATCCTCAACTTAAGAAGGATATGGGACTGTTAGAGTAGGTCCGGAGGAGGGCTACAAAAAGATGATTAGAGGGCTGGAGCACCTCACATATGAAGACAGGCTGAGAGAGTTGGGCTTGTACATCCTGGAGAAGAGAAGGCTCTTCTAGTGACCTTCCAGTACCTGGAGGAGCCTACAAGAAAGCTGTGAAGGGACTTTTACAATGGCATGAAGTGATAGGACTAGGAGCAATGGGTATAAACTGGAGAAGGGCGGATTTAAACTAGACATAAGGAGGAATTTCTTCACAATGAGGGTTGTGAGGCACTCAAACAGGTTGCACAGGGAAGTTGTGGATGTCACATCCCTGGAGGTGTTCAAGGCCAGGCTGGATGGGGCCTTGGTCAGCCTGATCTAGGGCAAGGTGTCCCTGCCCATCGCAGAGAGGTTGGAATTGGGAGATCTTTAGGACTCCTTCTAATTCAAACCATTCTATGAATCTCATTCTATTAAATGAGGTGCAGATCGTCTGATTGCTGACTTACCAACTGAAATGTAGTGTAAACGGAATGATTGCAAAATCCATGCACTGCCATTCATATTTATTTTTTTCTTCTTTTTTATTTATATTTTTGCCTCAGTAGTGTCTCATTGTGCTAGTCTCTATTGGGGTTGTCTGAGTATGCGTGAACTGTTCTTTTAAAATTCTAGAAGGCAATGAATTGTTAAGAGAAACTACATATACTTTGTCATCTGCATACTTCCCTGCATATCTGACTATTATTCTCTAGCTCTGTGGCTGTTATCCTATCTACGTGCCTCCATACACTGTTTTAATTTATTATAGTGTCATGAAAACCCAAAATGTCTTCTACAGTTGTTTATAGTTTCATGTTTCACGACACCTGACATGATCTATAATTGACTCCTGTTACAGCGTAACTTCAGTTACTTCTATAAACAATGAGAAATGTTTGGTTTGTACAATAGTTGCAACTTCCAGATGCCCACTAAGGCAGTTTCTTTGCTGTGAATGAAGAATTCTAGCCATGTGGGGATTCAAAAAAAATATTATAACAAGCTTTAGCTAGGGCTGAAATTATAAATCAGATTGGAAGCATGCAAAAAAAATGCAATCTTTTAGAACCCTCTTTCTCATTCGAGTACTTTTCTGTCATTTTTAAGATACTGATGCTACATTGAAATAGGAAAGCTAAATGAATGAAGAAATCCCAACCAATTAGAAAGATGACAAAAATACTTTGCATATATTGTGCCAGTGCTTCAAACAGTTATGTGAAACAGCTGCTGAGTCATTACAATACTTCTGACACCCTGTTAAAAGAACCTATGTAACACACTAAAAAACATCATTACTATTTTACCTTATTTTATTGTAATTAATTTTTTTTATTTTTATATTGCACACAAATGATTTGCAAGTACACAGAGTTTCTGTCAGTTAATTATTAAAATGAATTTGAGACATGCTTAAAAATTTGCAGTTATAAATTTTCTCAATCAAATTTTACACCAAACTGAAGTGACTTAGTTGAGAAAATCCCTTTTTCATATAATAGAGCAAAGGAATCAGTAACTTTCATTTACTGGATTTCTTCTTATATATATAAATATAAAAAACCTTAAATCTAGAAATGTTTTTTTCTCAAAAATTTACTAGAAAATACAATTAAAAAAATACAATATGCAGTTCATAGACATGAGGTAGCAATTTTCTCATTATCATTGCATATAGGAAGTGAATATAGAAATTTCTTCCTATTTTTACTGAAAGAACAGAAGTTGAACATCACCTTCTAATACTTCCTGTGATTGCAGTACCTTCTCCTTTTTCTGTATCTATTCCTGTGAGTACTGAAAAAAAAAAAAAAACATAATCCCTCTGTATTAAGACCCTGTGCCAATAACAATAAAGAGAATAAGAGAACAACATTTTCTTTTTTCTTTTTTTTTTCCCTGAAGCTTTGTATCAGTGTTGGTTACATCATTGCCATTTTGCTGGAGTGATGTCACGGCTGGATGCTAAATCCATGACAGCCATATGTCTATCTGCTTTCCATCACAATGACTGCTGATGCTGGTTTCTACGAGCCACACTGTAGTTTCATTCACAGAGTATCTGCTTTTCCAGTACTCCTTTTGATTGACTTTCCTCCTCACACTGAGCTCCTGGGCATAATCAGCTGTTGTTTGTTCATCACTGCCTGAAGGGGGCTACAAGAATGCTGGGGATGGACTTTTTACAAAGGCATGAAGTGATAGGACTAGGGGCAATGGGTATAAACTGGAAAGGGGCAGATTTAGACTAGACATAGGAGAAATTATTCACAATGATAGTGTTGAGGCACTGGAACAGGTTGCCCAGGGAAGTTGTGGATGCCCCATCCCTGGAGGTGTTCAAGGTCAGGTTGGATGGGGCCTTGGGCAGCCTGATCTAGTGGGATGTCCCTGCCCACTGCAGGGGGATTGGAGCTAGGTGATCTTTCCAGCCCAAACTATGCTACGATTCTGTAGTTCTATGATGAGGAGCACGAATAGATCAGGGAAAGCCATACACACAACTGAAGGAGCAGAGGTTGGGATAGAAGTGTTTATCTTTCCCTGAGCTCTTCCCTGAGAGGTCATAGAATCATAGAATAACCAAGTTGGAAGAGACCCACCGGATCATCGAGTCCAACCATTCCTATCAATCACTAAACCATGCCCCTCAGCACCTCATCCACCTGTGCCTTAAACACCTCCAGGGAAGGTGACTCAGCCACCTCCCTGGGCAGCAGGATCCTTCACTATCAGGTCGAGCTACCAAGTAACTTCATCAGACATACTGAATATCATCCCATATATTAAAATTTCTCCTGGTGTTACTACAGAGCTCATCAGCTCCATCTACAAATACCACTGTTTCTCCCAGGAAGCATGGATATGTCGATGAAAGTTTTGATTTTGCAGTCTGCTTGATGTCTCTGCACTCAAAACAACATTCATCACTTTTGTCTATCATGTGCCAAATGAGTAGGTTCATATATTTAATCCTGTTTGTACATACATCAAAAAACGCAAGGCAGGTCTGTGAGCAAAATTTAGCTTAAGGGGTGAGCATTGACAAAAGATAAAGGAGCTAAATTTGGAAGAAAAAGGTCCTGTGAGTTATAGATGAATTGTTGTTTTCTGTGCTGTTATTTTCCTCTTGACTGTACTCCAAATGATGTACGAGATAAGAAATTACGTGTATGAAACCTTGGCTGAATCTTCAGGTAACTGCATCAGACAAAGTGAGAGCTGTTGGAGACAGGTTACAGTTAAGCCCCTGGATGCCTGATTTCATAGATCAAAGCATCAATGTTTATAAAGTTATAGTTGCTTTTCTATCTGACGGGCTAAGAGTGCCATTGGTGTATTAGCCAATAGTATAGAAAATTTAAAGTTCATTTCTCAACAATTAGTAATTTTTTAATCCCTTAAACATAAAAAAAAAAAAAAAAAGAATGTTAATAATAATGATGTGGACTGCAAGCAGTTAAGGACATCTCTCTCTCCAGCTGAGATGCTATACTATTGGCTAACTGAAATTCCCTCATCACACCATCATGTTTCACCAGTAAGGTAAAACAGACAGTTTCAGCTCAAAAAGCCCTCTTTGCTGTCTTTTCTTCCCTTATATTAAATGCATTGGTCATGAAACATTCATGCCTGTTGAAATCAAAGCTGTTTCTTTTTTTTGTCAGGAAATACAGAGGTGGTAACAGACTAAGTATTGTTCCTCCTCTCCACAGTGTCCTCCAGTCTCCTAGCCAAACTTACTTTCTTCAGTAAGGAGAGAAGTCATAACTACAGTTATAAGATGAACCCTACCAGAAAAGAAGCCAAGATCCAGATCACACAAGAAATAATAACTAAAGAAAGCAAGAGAGGATCAAACTTGCTCCTTCAAAGATTCAACAGGTTTGATCCTGACCTCCTTTGTACTCTTAAAGTTGCGATCTAGTCCTTTTAGCAGCAGATCAGGTCCCATGGAAACTCTTAAGTCTGTTATGTGCCTGATGAACTGTCAAAAAAAGAAAGAAGCACACAAAAAATTAATCAACTGTGAGCCAAATTCCGCATCTCTTGTGCATCCCTCAGCACTTGGCCCAAGAAGCCTAGCTATTGGAATCATAAAATTAATTATTACTTAATAATTTCAGTGTAATACTCCAATCTTAATATTGAATAAAAAGTCTTTAGTATTTTGAATGCATATTTAAAAGGGCAAAACATAAATTTTTAAAGTAATATCCACAACGGTTGACAAATGCGTGTTATTGTTGTAATAACATCAGATCTCTAAATTAAGGATTGTGGTTTGAAGTAATAATAATATTTCACATATAGAGAGGCCTTTCATCTACAAGGAAATATAGTCCTCTTTCATGGCACAGGCTTATACACACAGGTGTAATTGCAAATACAGTTTTGATGCAGTGGTCATTCAAGTAAATTGAGGTTATTGGTTCTTCTGCAATACTGACAATCTAAAGTCCCCAGCCAGGAAGCTGCTCTAGAAGCTCCATACATGAATGAATACAAAAAATACAGGCTGTTCAGAAGCAACAGGCAAGGAAGGAGGGGTGAGAGCATTACCCTCTACATCCAGAAATGGATAGAGCGTGAAGAACTGTCTATGAAGAATAGTCATAAACAGGTTTAAAGCCTATGAGTCAGTATCAGCAACCGAGCCAACAAAGGGAACCTCGTTGCTGCCTCATCAAGGGGATCTTATTGATGAAGGCTTCTAACTCCAGCCACAGAGTGCATTGCACTCGCAGGCTCTTATCCTTCTGGAGGAACTCAAGCACCCTGACATCTGCTGGAAAAGTAGAATGGTGAGCTGTAGGCAAACTAGGACACCCTTGAAACACTTTAAGGATAACTTCTTAAGCCCTACACAGCTTAAGTAACAGCCAGCCCTTTCAGAGGGGACATGGTGCTGGCCCTGGTTGTCGCCAAGACACTTGAGCTGATGGGTGATGTCAATGTTGGGCTAAAGAGAGACCTTACTTTGGCCTTTCAGTACATAAAGAGGGCATATAAGAAAGATGGACACAAACTATTATCAGGGCTTGTTGTGATAGAACAAGGGGTTATGGTTTTAAAGTAAAACAGGATAGATTTAGAGTGGATATAAGGAAGATAGCTATTTTAAAATGAGGGTAGTGAAACATTGGAACAGGTGACCCAGAGGAGTTGTAGATGGTCATCCCTGTAAATGTTCAAGGTCAGATTGGATAGAGCTTTGATCCATCAGATCTAGTTGAAGACGTCCCTGCTAATTGAAGGAGGGTTTGACTAGATGGCTTTTAAATGTTCCTTAAAACCCAAATGATTCCACGATCATTCTATGAATAATCGGCAAGGAAGCTGGGGAAGGAAAGGAATGCAAGAAAACTGTCTTTGTCTAATGTATTGATAGCAGAGGCTTCCAGGTATTTTATGATAATCTGGAGTCACAGATGTAAATAAAGAATTTTTACTGGATTTTCATGTCTACTTACTGATAGGACCCAGACAGAGCCACAATGGGTGCATGCTGCCACCCAGACCCTGAGCTGCAGACACTGTCCCCCTCCCACACCAGCTCGTGCCTCTGTCACTGGCTCCAATTGTGAAAGCTGCACTCGAGTGGGGGAACTCCATCGTATGGTGGAGGAGTTAAGAAAGGAGGTGAAGAGGCTGAGGACCATCAGGGAGTGTGAGAGGGAGATAGACCAGTGGAGTTGTGCCCTCTCACTCACTCAGCAGCCTGCTGGAGCTGGTATGTCCAAATACCATCCACCTGCAAACTGCAAGGTTGGGGTTACAAGAGATGGGGAATGGCAGCAAGTTCCTGCCAGACGAAGGAAACCTGCTCCTCTCAACCAGACAGCAAAACCCGAGATCCCCCTGGTGAACAAGTACCATGTGCTGCAGGTGGAATCCAACCTGCGGATGAGGATGATGGCTCCCACAGCCTAGAATCTTTCCCTAGGCAGCACCATCCTCAGAAAAAGATAAAAAAAATCCTCCATTAAGAAGAAGAGCAGGGTGATTGTTGTAGGGGACTCCCTCCTAAAAGGAATGGAGGGACCCATACCCCCATGTACCCCCAGAATTTATTGCTAAGAATGGGACACATGTGTCTTCTAGAGGGGCTAAAGCCCTTGCTAAAAACCTAGCTAAGCTCATAAATCGCGCATTAAACTAGATGTGAAGGGGGAGGGGATTGAGACCAGGCTAGACAGGAACGAGCCTGGATGTGGGGTACTAGTGATTCGGAGAAAGTGTGCTGGAGAGAACCACCAGTACATCACCACACAGAAAGTGGGGGTGAACACACCTGGGAGTGGTAAGGGAGATACGTGTGCTCTGGTGCAAGCTATTCCAGTTATCAGGCAATTGGGAACAAACTCTGTTCCCTCTAAGAGGGCTGAAGGCTTGGCAGCGCAGCTGAAGTGCATTTACACCAATGCACACAGCATGGGGAATAAGAAGGAAGAACTGGAAGCTGTTGTCGGGCAAGGAATCTATGATGTCGTTGCCATCATGGAAAGGTGGTGGGATGACTCATATAACTGGAGTACAGATATGGTGGGGTACAAACACTTCAGGAGGGATAGGAAGGGTAGGAGAGGAGGCAGGGTATCCCTCTTTGTAAAGGAGGACTTGGACACTGTTGAGATGGATTGTGGCAATGAGGAGATTGAGTGCCTGTGGGTTAAAATCAGAGGAGCCCATAAGAAGGTAGATTTTGTGATGGGAGTCTGTTACAGGCCACTCAGCCAAGGAGAAGCAGCTGATGAGCTCTTCTATAAACAGCTGGGGTAAATCTCTAGATTGATGCCTCTCATTCTTGTGGGAGACTTCAATCTTCCTGATATCTGCTGGAAGTACAATAGAGCAGAAAGGAAGCAGTCTAGGAGGTTCCTGGAGTGTGTGGAAGAAAACTTCCTTGCACAGCTGGTGAATGAACCGACAAGGGAAGGTGCTCTCCTGGACCTGTTGTTTGTGAACAGAGAAGGCCTTGTGGGGGCTGTGGCAGTAGGAGGACGCCTAGGACTAAGCGATGATGAGGTGATAGGGTTTTCTGTTCTATGCAAAATGAAGAGGGTGGTTAACAGGACAGTAGCATTAAATTTCCAGAGAGCAGACTTTGAACTCTTCAGGAGGCTGGTTGGCAAGGTCTCATGAGAGACAGTGCTTAAGGGCAGGGGAGCCCACAAGGGCTGGGAGCTCTTCAGAAAGGAGATCCCAGCGGGTCAGGAGAAAGTCATCCTTCTGGAAATGTTCTGGAAAAAAAGCTGGCAGAGGAAAAACCCTTCTTGGTTGAACAGAGAGATCTTGAGTGATATCAAGAAGAAGAGAAAGTTTATGGGCTCTGGAAGAGGGGACAGGCCTCTTGGGTGGACTACAGGAGGGAAGTGAGATTGTGTAGAGAAAAAATCAGAAGGGCAAAGGCTCAACTAGAAATCATATTGACAAAGTCTGTAAAAGATAAAAAAAATATCTTTCTATAAATATATAAATAATAGAAGGAGGACTGAGGAGACCATACAGTCCCTATTGGTTGCAGAAGGAAAAACAGTGGCAGGGGCTGAGGAAAAGGCAGAGGTACTTAATGCCTTCTTTGCCTCAGTCTTTAACTGTAAAGAGTGTTGTTATCTCTGTGTACAAACCCTGGAGCTAGAGGAGAAAAATGAGGCCTGGTGATTCTGTGAAATATATATGTATGTTCAAGCCAGAGAATACGAGACGTATGTCATGAACCATTCATGCTGAATGCTTGGCAGACTAGATTTTATTGAAGTCCTGCCTGATGCCTTCTTTCTTGTGCAGTCAATGTCAGACTCAGGTATGTTTTTGGACCTCATTGGATTTAGATGTCTTACTCAGCGGTTCCTAAACAGCAATTCTGCAGCTTAGAGTAAAGGAATTCTCTGACCCACATTGCAATAGTACTTTACCATATAATTTACATGGGCATTTTTCATGTCAATAATTTGCCATTGGCTTACATTTCCAAACTAAATATTCAGCAGTCAACCAAAAAAAAAAAAAACCTTTCTCTTTCTATAGCTTTATTAGAGCAACTATAAGAAAATTCTGACATTAAATGTCTAACAGACTCTATAGGATATGCTTTTTTAATACCAGATATACTTAACTTCCAGTCATCTGTAAACTCAGTTACCTCTCCTGTTCTTCTGCAGTATTGAGCCAGCATTGATGAAGAAGTATTGATTCCCATGCAAAAAATACCATGAAATCTGGAAAGTTTATTGAATGAGCATGACCCAAGACCTCTAACATATCAGGAGTATATAAAGCTGTTTTTTGTAGCCCCTTGATTTACCAATGTAAGACTTAGATATTTCAAAAAGGAAAATTTGTATAGTGGATTTTCTCCAAGGACCATTTCATATCCTAGTCCACGGTATGACAAGCTAAGCAGTAATAGTGCCATAAAGTAATTTTGCTGCCTTTTCAGAGAGACTTTATTGCTGAAGCTCTGGTTGTAATATACTGAGGGTAAAATTATTTGAATGTAGAGCACACACCTACCCAAGCAGATCCTATATTGTGATAGAGTGTGAGAAAAGAAGGCATGGCTGCTCAAGAAATCATGTTAAAAACACCCTAAAAGCACCACTGTATAAGCAATTTTTCCTCCTAGCTCCATGTAGCCTACAGTAAGTTCTGAGATGAAGACAGACACAGAAGTAGCAGCAGCATGCCCCAGGTGGTCTGAAAAGAAAAGAAAAGAAGTAAAAGCTAAAATGCCACAGCTGACACGTTGAACACCATTTATTTTCTGTAATAAAAGGTAGTTATTTTCCCTAGGGTTCTTCGGTCACCCCCAAATTTGAGCCAAACATACACACAGCAGCAGTGTCAGGTTTGTATCTTCAAACAAAAGATTGATAACACTTTGCCTAACTCCAGATATCAACAATGAGGTGTCTGCATCATAGTTTGTTCTCCAAGCTCTCGTTACAGTCAATGAAGAGCTGGTCAACAGAATATTTATTCAACCAAATGTAGGTGCCTATTTAAGGAGATGAATTACATCCTGAATTCATTGATTAAACAAAAAAGCTCTGTGTTATCTACGACAGGAAAACAGGGAGATTTTCTTGGATGTACTTGCTAGGTGCTAACTCCTGAAAATACTGATTTAGTATATTTTAGTCCTACTGATATTTTCATTTAAGCTCTTTCTTCCACTCTAAGCAGTTACAGGACATATCCAGGTTTCAGGTACTAGTTCATAGCCACTCCATGCACAAGTCATTAATGGATAATTACAGTTCACTAGACATTGTAAAGTTTGGTCTGTAAAATATAGATTGGAGAAGCCAATGTACTTGCATCCATTTATGCTGTAACAAGCAAAATATCTTGTGTCCAATATTTTCATTCAGTATAACATCCTGTTGCCAGTGCAGATATCACTCCTACAGGATTGCCTTGTAAAGCAGTTATGTTAAAAAAGGCCTGATTCAGATCAGTCATTAAGTCAGTAATAACATGACAGAGTCACAACAGTGTAAAATTCATAGGAGGATGAAAGTTGCAAGAATAAACTTCTTTCTTGTTTTATAAGTTGAATGTCCTGTTTGTTTTAGTGAAAAGAAAAGGAATATAAATAGACTGATGAGTAAAGGAGTGACTAAAAGGAATCTGATTTTATGTTGCCCTGTAGTTTATCAAATCTAGTGAAAACTGAAAGCCACTCTAACTGCATAAAATATTTTGAGATTCTTGCATAACTTGGGCACATGGGGCAAATCAAAACCACATATATTTGCTCTGTAGAACAAAATTATACTAGTTAAAACAGAGCTTTTGCCAAGCAACACCTCATTGGGATTAAGGTAGCATTTATAAACACAAAATCTATTTTTGTTATCTTCACTTACATTTGAAATTAATTAGACAATAGAATGCCTACAATGATTAATATGTAGCTTGTACATATTATATTGTAATGTACTTCCAAGGAATGTAACATGATAAATGGGAGTAGGAAAAGCTATTTGTTCCATTTCAGCCCATGAACTGTTCTCCAAAAGTAGTGCCTCCCCACTTGCCTCCTCTCCAAAATGGAAATATTAACATACTTTAACATTTGCTTGGTCCATTTTTATCCAGTGTTCTTCTGACAAATACATTGAAGCCTTGGATGAGACTATGAGCAAGCTGATCTAGTGAAAGGTGTCCCTGCCCACAGCAGAGGGAATGAAACTAGGTGATCTTTAAGGTCCCTTTCAGTCCAAACCATCCTATGATTCTGTGAACCCTCCTGTTTTCTTTTCTTTGCTTTAAAGAAGTAGATACATGGGGTTTTTTTTCCTGACAGCAATTGATGATAAGTACTTCTTTACTCACTCTAGTGAAATGAATGCGAGGATTTAATGGGTAAGTGAATTCTATTGTGCAGCGAGGTATGAGGAGTGTCATACCTTCTTTACACAGTAGGTGGGATATTAAGTCCTGGAAAAGACAGTGCTGTAATTGAAAATAAGAAAGAAAAAAAGATTAATAAATTGAAAGAATATTAAGTGATATATAGGCTAGAAATGACAGTTGGCTTGTATCCCAGAATGTGTATCATTACATGAGTTTTCAAGTCTACATCAGACTTTGGTTGTTAAAAGCCACAAAAAACAGGCAAAAATTGAAAAAATACCAAAAATGTAAACTCCTGCATGAAACAAGGAAAGTCATGGGTTACTGTAGCTAAGGAGAAAACAATTGAATTTCTGCTGAAAGCATGAAATACAATAGAGTCAAGCTCCACCATTGATCATTGACAAAGTAAACGATGTCTGCATAACAGAGGAACATAGTATGAGAATGTAAGAAGAGTCAGAGATGGTGAGAACTAGGCTCCACCTTGCTCACTGTCCTGTTTTCAACATTACCACCTTCCTAGAAAAAGGGAATAAACAAGATACTTATGAAATGAACTTTCTGTCTATGATTTCACAGGAGTGTCCTGAGTAACTTAGCTCATTCAGGGTAGGATTCAGTTCAAGATTTAGATGAAGGGCACATACCGATACTTGAGCAGGTTCTGCATGATAACCAGAAAGAATATAATCACTACAATAAAAAAGGACTAGAAAGAATTTAGTTGGAACAGCCAGTCACTATCTGGTTTAGGATGAGATGTTTAGCTTTCTCAGGTCATTTAAGTACATGGACCAGCTCTCTTTTGCGTATCATAGGAGTTTTGACATCTTATGCGCATGTAGACACCTGCAAAGAAATTTCTGCATTTAGGTATCCTCACCTTCAGCTCACTCCCACATTAGTTAGTGCCTGTGGACCTTGTCTAGCTATATGGTCATGAATGACTTACAGGGTTCAAGATCTTCTGATAGAATAGTTTACTTCTGGTGGTGTTCATAGCTCTTATTCCCAGAGCTTCCTTGAGTTCAGAGGTCTAGGTTCATCCTGGGAAAGCTGTAGTCTGAAAATAACCTACTGTACGTGTTTTTTGGCTAGCAGGTATTAAGTAGAAAGTAGTTATTACTTTTTGTAAGGATCCAGTACTGGGTGGAACTTTCCATAGAGTTGGGCTTCTGCTTAGTGATGTTAGAACATAGTTCCTTATCAGGCATCACTCTTTTTGCATGCTTCTCCCAGAAAACTTCCAGACTCCCTGGCCAGGAGAGTTGGTTACTCCTGGAAAGCAAGACAGCTTTCAGTCTGTGATGCACAATTCACATAACCAAATCTGGGCCATGTGAATATTTGCTGTCTAGTCTAAACTGATTGTTGAGTTACCCACATCACTGAAAGGGAGAAGTGCCGGCAGCACAAGACTCATCTCTGCGTTAGAGACTTATTTTGGGATGAGATACAGGAAACAGGAGCTCGCATATGCTTTGTTTTTTCTCAACTCAGCCTGTCTGTTTATCCTAGGACTATCATTATGGTCTCCACTTTATTGCATTAACTCAGCAAAAGCACACACATGTCAAGTGCTTCAGTGAATAGACTTAAGTACATGATTAATTTTAAGAGCGTGCTTAAGTACTTCACTGAATCAGGGCTTCTGTGTTTTAGCCTCTCAGTACATATGGTTGATTGGAATATATTTTCCATATAAAGAAGTTCGTATTCAAAGCAAAATGAAACTATTTCCATGCTTGCGTATTGAATGGTACTGCTGCTGAAGCTAACTTAAGCAATTTTCTTTCAGTCCCTCTCCCACATGTCTTCAGCTGCTTGTTCCAACAACTGTAAGTGTTGGGTTGGGAGGATTTTATGGGCAGCCATTTGGTGAACTGGATTAAGGCAATTTTTAAACTGAAGAATAAGTATAGTTTTGGTGAGTTGTTTTGATCTGGATTAGTTTATGATATGCTATGCAACGTGGTTGCACAAACTGTTGACAAAAGACATATAGGAACACATGATCAGATTTAGAATTTGATTAAACTTGCATCAGTTAAAAAAAAATGCACCGAAAGTCATTGCTTTGCAATCTTTTCTGCTATGATAGAATCAGAAGGCATTGCATTACATGATCCTTGCAGAACAAGATGTTTTGTATTAAAAAAGTTCCATTTTGGTGTTAAAAAAAAAAGAGCAGAAATCCATAAGTTCATTTTCAGCTATGTCTATAAATTAAAAAGCAAATAAAGTATCATGCAGAACACCTTATAATTGTGATTATAAGGGATTGACTGAAGCCCTGAGGAGAAGGACTTGGCAGTACCAGTGGATGAAAAGCTGGACATAAGCCAGAAATGTACACTCACTGCCCAGAAAGCCAGACATATCCTGGCTGCATCAAAAGAAGCGTGGACAGTAGGTCAAGAGAAGTGGTTCTGGGTTCTCTTTCTCTCCACTCTGCTGAGACCCCACCTGGAACTTGTGTCCAGCTTTGGAGTACTAGGCAAAGAAAAGACATGGACCTGTTTGAATGGACCAAAATAATTATCAGAGGGATGAAGCACTTCTCCTATGAAGGAAGGCTGAGAGAATTGGGATTCTTCAGCCTGGAGAAGTAAAGGCTCCAGTGAAACCATATTCAAAGAATCACCAGGCTGGAAGAGACTCACCAGATCATTGAGTCCAACCATTCATATCAAACACTAAACCATGCCCCTCAGCACTTCATCCACCCATGCCTTAAACACCTCCAGGGAAGGTGAATCAACCGCCTCCCTGGGCAGCCTGTTCCAGTGCCCAATGACCCTTTCTGTGAAATTTTTTTCCTAATGTCCAGACTAAATCTCCCCTGGCAGAGCTTGTGGCTATTCCCTCTTGTCCTGTCCCCTGTCACTTGGGAAAAGAGGACATTACCCTCCTCTCTACAACCTCCCCTCAGGTAGTTATAGAGAGCAATGAGGTCTCCCCTCAGCCTCCTCTTCTCCAGGCTAAACACCCCCCAGCTCTCTCAGCCGTTCCTCATAAGGCCTGTTCTCCAGACCCTTCACCAGCTTTGTTGCTCTTCTCTGGACTCGCTCCAGAGCCTCAACATCCTTCTTGTGGTGAGAGGCCCAGAACTGAACACAGTATTCAAGGAGTGGTCTCACTAGTGCTGAACACGGAGAGAGAATAACCTCCCTGGACCTGCTGGTCATGCTATTTCTGATACAAGCCAAGATGCCATTGGCCTTCTTGGCCACCTGGGCACATTGCTGGCTCATGTAATTTCAGTAATTAAAGGTAGCATTAAAGAATAATGGACACAATGTTTCAGCAGGTCTCGTAATGGTAGGACAAAGGGTAAAAAGAAGGGAGATTTAGACTGGATATAAGGATTATTTTTTATTTCACACTGAAGTTGGTGAAACACTGGAACAGGTTGCCTAGAGAGATGGTAGATTCCTCATCCTTGGAAACCTTCAAGGTCAGGTTAGATGGGGCTCTGAGCAACCTGATCTAGTTGAACACATTCTTGCATATTGCCATGGTGTTGAACTAGATAGCCTTTAAAGGTCCCTTACAACCCAAGATGTTCTATGATTCTATGATTATATACTATATATTTAGCTGACTTCATGGCTTATTTTCTCACATTTGGAGAAGATATTTGGTCTAGGGTGTTAAACCCCGAGATCTTTTTTTTCATTTTCAGTCTTCTAAAGGCAGTATTCTGTGTCTCAGAAGTTCTGAGTGACTCTCCCCCACAAACATCACCTAAATTTTAGTAACTGTGAAGGATAACGGGGCTTTGTACATGATTAATGGATTACAGTAAGTAAAACCTGGGAATATTCCTGTCTTCTTATAATTGCTTTCAGTTGAATGGGATGCAGATATTTTTAGCTGTCATTTTTAATCCTATATTTATCAATCAGTTATGTGTATTATAATATAGTCCAGAGAGACTAGTCTGCAGTTTTAGTTTTTTTTGGACCTAACACCATAGGAAGACTAACACAAAATAACTACATTCATAGCTCAGAGTCTAAGGAGAAATTATGTGTGAAAAAAGGAGGCAGACTGATTATACAATATATTCTTTCTGTGTGGTTTCCAAGCAAGATAATAAGCAGATAATGGACAAAGTACTTTAAGCCTTAATTACCGTCTACAAACCCATTTTAGACAAAGCTTACCAAAGAAAATCTTGTAAGGTTTTCTTGCTCTTTTTTCATACCACACTTTTATAGCCCATGATGCAGAAAAAGTGGAATTGATTTGAACAGAAATAGTTTGGGTTCTTTATCTGATAATGTGGTCCAGTGGAACAATTGTTGTCACAATATTAACATTTACAAACCATTACCTACAATGATCCAAGGTAACCTAGTTTTTTTCCTACTTTGTAGATATAAACAACTACCTTGGTTTATCAGTTACTGTAGTTAGTTACTTACTGGCAACCATTGTTCACATCTGAAATCTCAGGTAAAATAAATTACAAAGACAGCTGAATAACATCCCTATTATTGTACCTTATGATATGATTAAGCTTACAGTATTATTGACTAAATCTCCCTGGATTTTTCATTTTTATTTGCATAGCATGCAGTATTTATTCCCTTTTGCTGATCTAATTATCTCTTGTTGTATTTACGCTGACATTGTTATGAGATGATAGAATAATTAAGAGTAGTGTCAATTACTTTCAAAGACAATGTAGTTAATCTACGTGGATAATAGAAAAGGTGATTGAAAGACGTATTATTCAAGAAAACAATTAGCATGGGCACCTAAACTGCAAAATAGGTTATCTTTTGTAAATCCTTGAGTCATAGTAAACAAACTGAGTTAACACATCATTATTTAGTTCACCTCAATTAGGCTCCAAAGCAATTGCTATGAATAGGCTTTACATGAAAAAACATGCATTGCAAGATGATATTAACTTCCAACACTGCATCTCACCGTGAACACTGGAAGATTCAGAAGGTCACTTATATACTGTGGAAAGGGAGGCAAAAATGCCTATTGCTGAGTATGTTGTGTTCAGTTCTGGTGTCCTCAACAGAGCAAAGACATAGAACTGTTAGAGTGAGTCCAGAAGAGGGCCACGAAGATGATCAGGGAGCTGGAGCACCTCCCTTATGAGGATAGCCTGAGAGAGTTTAGCCTGGAGAAAAGAAGGCTGTGGGGAGACCTTATAGCAGCTTTCCAGTACTTAAAGGAGGGCTAGAGAAAAGCTGAGGAGTGCCTCTTTATTAGGGAGCGCAGTGATAGGACAAGGGGTAATGGCTTTAATCTGAAATATTTATATGAGATATTAGGAAGTTTTACAGTGATACTGGTAAGACAATGGCACAAGTTGCCCAGAGAAGTTATGGATGCCCTATCACTGGAGGTGTCCAAGATCAGGTTGGATGAGGCTTTGAGTAACCTGATCCAGGGAAAGGTGTCCCTGACTATGGCGGGGTGTTTGGGACTGGATGATCCTTATAGTCTCTCCCAACACAAACTGATCTACAATTCTATATTCTATGATTCTATGAATCATTCTTCTTATAGAGCAGTGTTTCTTTGAGTTGCTCTGGAACTTCAGATGGCAGTAAAGTCATACAAAATACTACAGTATGAGTGACTATGTGCAGCAATTGTGCTTTTCCTGTGGTCGTAAATCCTGACTGTAGATTTGCTCGTATTTGGGATTCCTCTCTGAAACAGCATTCCTTCCAGTCTTGTCATTATTCTCAGGCAATCTAGAATGTCAATTCTCATGAATACCTGACCTCTGAGCTAGGGAAGATGAGGTTCTGCAGGATGATCCTGAGCTTCCAGGAGAAGTTACAATGACAATTCATTTCTCAGCCTGTCAAATGCACTAATTAAGCAAAATCTTTGGATCTTTAAGAAGATAATCTCTGATTTTCCCAGAGTCAAATTTATCCCTTTGATAAACTGGATCCATTCTTTTTCTCAGGAAGGACCCCAAACAGAAGAGACTTAAAATCACAGGGAAGTGGGAAAAACATTTATATATAGAAGGAAAAATCTGCATGCAGAAAAGAAAGAATACACATCCTTTTGCAGCCGTTTTCACTGTCATTATTAATTGTTTTGTACTTTATCAGCAAATTTAGAAAGAAAAAATCACCAAAACAAAACTTTGACTAAAAATGTACTTAAACTCTGGCGGCTATTTTTATCAATTGTTTTGTCTTCCTGTGTTGTTAACGGTGAGAGAGAGAGATGCTCCTCTGGAGGACACCATCTCCAGATCTGTACCAAGAGTCTGAACTAGAGTGTGCATACCTTCCTAAAGAAGTTCAGATCTCTCATCACCTACAAGCTTTTCCACAAGTCTAGAAAGAGAGATATCTACTTCTGAGGTCAATTAGACAACAGCAGTCCTTGACATTATTGCTTTGACAAGCATAATATCTTTATTTCTAATTTAAATATTAAATGTTTGGTTTGTGCAACAACATGTTTCCCAGAATTAAGAAATGAAAGAAAAGAGATGAGACTAGGAAACCAAACAGAGTTTTTGAGATTACTTAACTAGCTACAATTCTCTTCTATGACTCAGATATGGCAAACGTAGTCCAACAGTTCCCAGGACAACAGGTTCAGGAAGATGTGAGTTGAGATTGTAGCCATTTGTAATACATCTCACCTGTCTTTCCACAGGACATCAGTACAGCAGGTTGGTCACCTCCACAATAATATTCATCATTCCTACCATTTATGCCTATGGCAGAGGTTTTTTTTAATTAGATGATCTTTAACTTTCCTTCCAACCCAAACCATTCTATAATTCTATGGTTCTATGATTCTATGATATCAGAGATGTTGGAGAGAAGTTTGATGAAAGCCCCTGCTCAAATTAAAATGCTCAATTCACCTTCTCTGGCAAATGATGGTTGAGAGATAAAGCAGTTTTTTACTCCCTGAATTATCGACCCCATTCAGAAACACTGTTAGGAAATCACTTGAGGAAAATACACTGATACTGGCTTCTATTTTGTAGTTTGTGAGTCATAAACTATCATGCTGATTTAAACTTCTGACTTTTCTCAGTTCCTAGCCTGAAACTTTCATAATTACATTACAAGGATACAATCATAATATGTCCATATGTCCTAAAATCTTACAAAAATTATTTTCATTTTTATATAGAATATGAATTCTAGTTTCTGCTTTTGAAGAATGTATTTTCACTAAGGATGCAGATAAATTAATACTTCAGGTAAACAGGAACTCAAAAATTACTTATGAGACAAATAGAGAGTAAAAAAACCCGGAAACAGGCAAGTTTGCTTTTGAGAGTACATTAGAAAAATGATCAATTTTAAAATCTTTTGCCATTTTTGGAAATGTATTTTTTATTTAACTTCTGGGACAAGAACTTCAAAAATTAGGAAATTTTAAACTCTATAGTTAGCAATGTGAACAAAATATCCACCTTCATCCAAAAAACCACTCAACTTCCTATAGCTCACAGTGTGGCTCAGTGAAGCTAGGATTCTATGATATGGCAAGTACTTTTGTAGTGAGAAAATATTGAACAGTGCGTTAATGAACTCTGAAAAATATGAATGAAAAGAGTTGACAGCATGAAGGTGTAAGGCTGTAGTGCACCTTGACCCACTGCAAAGCAAGCAGATCAGAGAGGTAATACAGGTGCAAAGGGAAGATGTTCGGTTCCATCTTCAGAAAATATTGCTGGTCATAATATTTAACATTGATGTTGTGTAGATATTTCACATTAATTGAAGAAAGAATAATTATCTTGTCAATTCTACCTTGATTCTCCTGCCTTGTGGCTTTTCTTTTTGTTTTCTTACGTGGTGCTGGTAGCCCAGCAGGAATATCTTTGGGAATATCTTCTTTCTAAGTCATATAAAATGTGTAGTGTCTTGGCCAGTAATCTCAGACAAAATAATAGTACTAAGAATATGTCATTCCAACTTGTTTATGTAAATAAGACTCCCTCCCTGAAGACCATACATGGCTTTTAATCGTTGCAAAACAGCAGGGTCTCTGTGAAAATATAGTCAGTCTGAAGAAATCTTATTTCAGAAAGCATTAGACTGCTAAGCATACTAAAGCCTTCTAGTCCAGTTACATGCCTCTGCTACAGGTTACTATTTAATTAGGAGATTGCTTTCATTTGTACAGATGACTCAGCAGACATACATGCAACCTCAATGCCTGGCATCAGCCTGTTGTGCAGCCACAAGTATCTCGTGTTGACAGATTGGCTTTCTCAGGGGTTGTATCCCACAGGTTCATGAAACTTGAAGATGAAAGTTCAAAAGAGTGAAACTTCTGAAGATGGGGGGCATGAATTACTACTGTCTTTTGTGATCACGAAAGACAAAGCTTTTTTCATCTTTAGAGACGTGGTGTGCACAGGATCTGGTGGAGATCTACACAATAGAGGAGTCCAGTGGAAAGAGCACACAGCACCTCAGACTTGTACACAGAGGACCTTGGCAATGTGACTCCAAGAGCCCCAGAAGGAGGATAGTCATGTCATCATGGTATTATAAGTATTCAAGCAGCCTTATAGCAAGGCCACATTTGCAGTATTATGCCCAGTTCTGGACTCCCCAGATCAAAAAAGACAACAATCTGCTAGGGAGGGTCCAGCAGAGGGCCACAAAGACAATTAGGGTACTGGAATATCTTTCTTACAAGGAGATGCTGAGATACCTGGGTCTGTTAAGTCTGGAGAAAGGCAAGACTGAGAGGAGACCTTATCAATGCTTATCAATATCTAAGGGGCACAAGTCAAGAGGATGGCACCAGACTATTCTCAACAGTGCCTAGCAACAGGATGGAGGGGCAATGGGTACAAACTAGAACACAGGAGGTTCCCCCTGAACATGAGGAAAATCTTCTTTACTGTGAAGGTGACAGAGAACAGGAACAGTCTCCCAGGGAGGTTGTGGAGTCTTCTTCACCCACCTGTGCAGCCTCATGTAGGTGACCTTGCTCTAGCAGGAAGTTGGACTGGATGATCTCCAGAGATCCCTTCCAGTCTTGACCATTCTGTGAGTCTGTGATTAATTTTGGAAGCTAATGCTTCTGCGAGGCATTATTCTGTTCATTACAGACTTACACTTTTACTTAAACATCTTTACACCCTACCTCTTAATTAGCTTGTAATTTTTCAGACAGTTGCCCTGACTTTTTGGAAGCTACATCTGTTGAGATCTAGATTCAATATTTCCTCCAGGAAAAATTGTACTTGATCACCTTATACTATGACTCTTTTATGACTGTTTCACAACTCTTACAGGAAAACAAGTACTGTGACATGTTCACCATCATGTATTTGGAAACTCATGAGTACATCTGGTTAGTGCAAGAAATATCTCCTCGCAGAAATGTTGCCTCCACTCCTGCTCTTCCACAGAAGCATGTCTAAAAGATGAGATGCCAAAGGGGATATCATGTAGGTGAATACTGATGCCAAGATTTGAGTCCCATAGAATGTTTTAGAGGTGTTAAATCTCCTTAAGTCCCATAAGGAAAGTAGACTCATAATTACCACTTGCACACTACTGCAGCTGTGTAGTCAGTTAATTCAACACCTGATCCACAGATGCTAAATTTAAAAGGACTAGGTTTGATGAACAAACCTAACATTCAGTATAGTGCAAAATACACACAGATCTTTACAAGATCTCTTCCAAATTAGAGGTGGAAATACTGACAGAGTTTCAGCAGAAGTGAGGTAAACATCTCTGTACACAAACTCAGACTTTATCCTTTCTGCAGCTTAGCCACAAAATCAAGCCAGGACTTTGTTACATTAAAAGAGATTGCCATAAATTTTATGCCAAGCATTAAGATTATTTTACACTTGAGATTTTAAATAGCATATTAAAAAGTACTAAAATCACTCATATCAGTAGGCTATAGTATAATTGAGCTCTATAAAGATTATTGAAATACTTTTGCAACTATAAGAAATAGTATTAAAAAAAAGGTGAAATAAATCTTTCAATTTCACACTCTTGAAGAAACAAACTTTTTAGCATTTGCCTCTGCATTTTTGACGGCCAAAAATATTAGTGTAAAGTGACAAATTGTTGTCTTAATCTATCTACAGACCATAAGAGATATTTTTGTGAGAAATGTAACATTTTTTCCACATTTGCACCTTCAAAATTCCCAGCTTCTTACTCATTCCTTGATAGAATTTGTTCCTTTGCATTTTCTCTCCAGCAGGATTTCCATGTATGAATAGTATTGCACTCAATGACTACATAAGAAAGGGCTTTCTTTTTCTGATGTTTGGGTTTTTTTATTTGTGTATGTTTGGGTTCTGTGTGATGCCTTTGGTGTTATCTAAAAAGATGATGATTCATATTTAGACCCAAAGAGTGCTTCATGTGTCAATCTATACACCAGCCGATGTCTCTCTTGTGAGGCTGATAAGGCTGTACTAGTGACCATGGGCATGGGAGGACACTGCTCACTCTCTGAGAGACAGACTCATCCTTTCACTTCAATGATCGCAAGGGCACTCAGTGACCTGCCATACTGTGGTGCCAATATATTTCCTTAAATGACCCAGGTATCACCCCTGTAAAGCAATTATACTAGACACACACATGCACAATAACAGAGATTCTTTACACCCACAAATAAAATGTCGTAGTGGCCCTGAGAATTCAATACACCTCCTAATATGCTCCTGCAATCCAATATATTTCATTTATAAGCCAATATATTACCCAATTTATAACCAATCTGTCATGCACGTGAATCAATACAAATCATGAAAACACACATACATAACACACTTCACATAATTGAATTTTATGCTCCCTAGCCTCTCATTACCCTGCCACAGACTGCTTGAAATAAACACCTCTTATTCCTTTCAAGATATAAACACTGTCAGGGACACTAGGCCAATGCTACACAACTTTCAAGCACATATATAATCCAAGATCAACTTTCAGAAACACCATGGAACCTGAGAAACCTAACTGCAATTGCAAACTGTATAAGGTATTTCTCCATGTGTCCTGGTGTATAATTTATTTTCCATGATGGAACTGAACAAATATAAACCATTTAGATTGAAACAGACTCCAGTCCTCAAGGTCTAGAAGAACACAGGGACTTGCACAATTGCACTTCATGTCACCATGAGCCACCCCTATCAAACTCACGTGAATGTGATCAGTACCTTTTAGGACTTGTTGTATGTAAATTCATAATATTATTCCTATCAGGTTATCTGTGTAGGTCTTCGTTGGGAAGGAAGTAGATGCATGAGTCTTCTCACAACTGTTGCTACAATCAGGTTCCATGTTGTCACTTCAACACACTCTAAGGCTTAAGTATGCCAGTGCTTCACTCTCTAAAATCTGATACCACTTTTGCTGCAAGTTAAAGATGAGTATAGATTTTATTTCTCACCTTTCTTCATATATACAGGACAGGTTTAAGATAATTGAAAGATACTCCTCTCCTCTTTGAGGATATATCGTGCACTCAGACATGCCATCTAAGAAGAACATCTCATCTCTGAAGAACAATGTATGTGCTAGTAATTGAGAATTAAGCTGCTGTTATCTTCTGTGGTATTTCTGGAAGAACCTAGCTACTATACACACATGACAGACATTTCCCAGCTTCTTGTATATTCATCCTTTCTATCAAGTCTTATTGAAATTTTTCTCTTAATTACAGTTTCAGCAGTTTGTTCTGTTGTATTTATTTATTGCATTCAAAAAAATGCAAGGTGTGCTTAAAAATCAGAGATATCAGAGATATCAAAGCTCCTCCTGACAGGTTTCTATGTAACATCTTTCAAAAAATGATTACTCTGCATTTATGTGTATGTGGTTAGAAGCTTGTGAACAACACTGGATTGACAAGTGTGGAAATTGAATTTCTTTATCTAAAAAGAGATACAGAACAAGCAGCAACAGAGTAAGTTTCTTTCACATTGCTTAGCCTATATGCTATCCATATGATGGTTTCTGGGACGGCAACACGACATTTTTGAGCTCAGCACACATTTTGTCCTGAGTTCTTGCACTTCTTTGGGGTCATTTTTGGGTACCTTCCATTTCTCTGGTTTTGAAGGTTTTTCTGTTCCACAGCAGGAGATAGCAAAATGGATCAGACCTATTCATCTTAATTTAATTTTCTCCCTTTACTTTTTCCTTGCAAATGCACTGTTGTTAGGCTTGAGCAATAAAATCTTGCCTCATTTCTCTGAATATCATTGCCCCAGCTTATCACTGTGACTATCATTTGTCAAGACTATTCTGACTCTCTGTTCTCTCTATATAAGAGACAGTAGCTTCTTATCTCCTACTTTCAAAGGCCTCCAAATGCTATTCCCAGAATTTTTGCTACTGTAGAATACAATTTCAGCCTTTCTTAGCAAACTTGGATATTTCATGTGGTCACTTGAGTTGTCCCATGTTTTGGGGGAGGGATCCATGGAAGCCTGTCCAAAGTAACTTCCTTATTTATCTTCAGATCTTAGGTTTGTTTAATATACCATGATGACTATTCAGGAAGAAAACAAAATTCAGAAATTATCCCTAACTGCATTTCATTAATGGTCCAATGATACCAATAGCAATATCAGAATAACATGAAGAGATGAAAATTCTCCTTGGTGTAGTCATTTTATTCATTCACATCCTTGCCATAGCATCATTCTGAAATATTTTAGCAGATTTACCAGTATTTGGAAGAAAACTTCTCTCTTGGCAAACATTGATATATCCCCCCCCACCTTGAAGCTGCTGAAGAGGGCTGCTGCTTTGCTGAGCCACAAGGTGGAGAAGAGTAAGATGAAAGTCTGATGTCCACTTCACATCAGCAGTCACACCAAAGCCCACATGTACAGCAAGGATGAGTCAGGGAGAAGGAGCTTGCCATTATGTCTCTGCCACTCGTTTGCCTACCAGGATGACCAAACTGGCCCCTGGTCACCCCCTCCCACATATCAACACAGGTATGCAGAGTTACACCATAGACACAGAACAAAGAATCAGAGATGATCATGAAAACAGAAGTATTAATAAGATTTATGGATACAAACTAATATATTTTGTACTTGGATGACTTGTGGATATGGAAACTGTGAGTTTTTTGTGTTGATGTGTGACCCTGGAGTTTTTCATATCCCTACATACTGGTGGAGGATCCACTGACAGGGGAGCCAAAGCAACGACTATGACCCTTACCAGTGGTGCCACTGGCCTAAGGTAAAGAAGATAAGGAGCTGGGCTGATTGATACCCCAGATGTTATCACTCCAGAAGGGACTATATGAGGTTGAAAGAAGTGGGTCATAATTGGAGTTCCCTCTCAGCTGGTCTGAGACACCCATCAACACAACATCATGGATCAAATCCCTCCAAGCACCGGAACATCTGCAAACTTCACTTGCAGCAACCTCATGAAAATATCTAAAAAGACTTTATCATTGAGCTCCAGACATGTCTTATAGTCCCTCACAAACCCTTATAGGATGCTAATATTGGTCTAGAATTTAAGAAGGCCAAAAGCCGGGTCCTGAACTTAGAATCACTGAATCATATAGTCACCAGGTTGGAAGAGACCCACTGGATCAATGAGTCCAACCATTCCCACCAATCTCTAAACCATGTCCTTCAGTACCCCCTCCACCTGCACCTTAAACATCTCCCTGGGCAAACTGTTCCATTGCCTAATGACCATTTACATGAGAAATTTTTTCCTTATGTCAAGCCTGAACCTCCTCTGGCAGAGCTTGAGGCCATTTCATCTTGTCCTGTCCCCTGTCACATGGGAGAAGGGGCCAGCACCCTTCTCTCCACAATCTCCCTTCAGGTAGTTGTAGAGAGTAATAAGGTCTCCCCTCAGCCTCCTCTTCTCCAGGCTAAACAACCCCAGCTCTCTTAGTCGCTCCTCATAAAGCTTGTTCTCCAGCCCCTTCACCAGCTTTGTTGCTCTTCTCTGGACTCGCTTCAGAACCTTAACATCCTTCTTGTGGTGAGGGGCCTAGAACTGAACACATTATTTGAGGTGTGGTCTCACCAGTGCCGAGTACAGAGGGAGAATAACCTCCCTGGACCTGCTGGTCACGCCGTTTCTGATACAAGCCAAGATGCCATTGGCCTTCTTGGCTACCTGGGCACATTGCTGGCTCATGTTCAGTCTGCTGTCGACCAACATCCCCAGGTCCTTCTCCTCCTGGCAGCTTTCTAGACAGACTTCTCCTAGTCTGTAGCACTGCTTAGGGTTGTTGTGCCCCAAGTGCAGAACCCAGCATTTGGCCTTGTTAAACCTTGTGCCACTGGACTGAGCCCAGCGATCCAGCCAGTTCAGATCCCTTTGCAGAGCCTCCCGACCCTCCAGCAGATCCAAACTTCCACCCAGCTTTGTGTCGTCTGCAAACTTGCTAAGGGACCACTCAATGCCTTCATCCAGGTCGTTGATAAAGATATTGAAGAGGGCTGGACCCAGCACTGAGGCCTGGGGAACCCCACTTGTAACTGGCCTCCAGCTGGGTTTAGCACCATTTACCACCACTCTCTGGACTTGGCCATCCAACCTGTTTTCCACCCAGGAGAGTGTGTGCCTGTCCAGGCCAGAGGCTGACAGTTTCCGAAGCAGAATGCTATGAGAAACTGTGTCAAAGGCTTTACTGAAGTCCAAGAAGACCACATCCACAGCCTTTCCCTCATCCAGCAGCTGAGCCACTTTGTCATAGAAGGCGATGAGGTTATTTTGGCAAGACCTGTTTTTCATGAACCCGTGTTGACTTGGCCTGATCACCCAGTTCTCTTGCATGTGCTTCATGATAGCACTGAAGATCACCTGATCCATGACTTTCCCTGGTACTGAGGCCAGACTGACAGGCCTGTAGTTCCCTGGATCCACCTTGTGCCCGTTCTTATAGATGGGCATGACATCAACCAGCCTCCAGTCCAGTGGTAGGTACCTCCCCAGTCATCCAGGACTGTTGGAAGATGATGGAAAGGGGTTTGCCCAGCACATCCGCCAGTTCCCTCAAAACTCCTGGGTGGACTCCTTCTGGCCCCATAGACTTGTGGGCGTCTAGCCGGGCAAGCAAGTCTCTAACCACCTTCTCTTAGATTGTGGGAATCTCGTTCTGCTTCTCCAACCCCAGAGGTTGTGCACAGAGGGAACAACTTTCTTTACTATTAAAGACTGAGGCAAAGTAGGCATTGAGTACTTCAGCCTTGTCTTCATCCCCTGTTACTGTTGTTCCCTCTGCATCTAGTAGGGACTGCAGATTCCCCCTAGTAGTCCTTTTACTGTTGATATATTTGTAGATAGATTTTCTGTTGTCTTTCACAGACTTGGCCAATCGCATTTCTAGTTGGGCCTTAGCCCTCCTGATTTTTTCTCTGCACGTTCTCGCTTCCTCCCTATAGTGCACCCAGGATGCCTGCCCCTTCCTCCAAGGGTCATAGACCTTCCTCTTCTTATTGATGTCTCTCAGGACCTCCCTACTCAACCACACTGGTTTCTTACCCCATCGGCTACTTTTCCAGAACTTGGGGACGGCTTTCTCCTGAGCTGCTAGGAGTTCCTTTTTGAAGAGTGCCCAGGCCTCATGGACTCCCTTGCCCTTAAGGTGCCCCCCTCCCATGGGACTTTTCCGACCATCCTTCTGAACAGTCCAAAGTCTGCTCTCTGAAAGTTGAGCACAACTGTTCTGCTAACCTCCTTCTTCATCTCACCCTGCACTGAGAACTCTATCATCTCATGATCGCTTTGCCCCAGGGTCCTCCAGCCCTCACATCCCCCACAAGGCCTTCTCTGTTCATGAACAGCAGGTCCAGGAGGGCACCATCCCTTGTTGGTTTGCTCACCAGCTGTGTGAGGAAATTGCCTTCCACACACTCCAGGAACCTCCCGGACTGCTTCCTTTCTGCTGTATTATACTCCCAGCCTATATCTGGGAAATTGAAGTCTCCCACAAGGACTAGAGGTTGTGATCTTGAGACTACTCTCAGTTGTTTGAAGAAGAGCTAATCAGCTGCTTCTTCTTGGCTGGGTGGTCTATAGCAGACTCCCATCACAATACCTGCCTGCCCGTGGGCTCCTCTGATTTTTTCCCACAGGCACTCAGTCCCATCCTGACGGTAGTCCAGTTCGAGGGTATCAAAGCCCTCTCTAACATAGAGGGCTACCCCACCTCCTCTTCTGCCCTTCCTGTCCTTCCTGAAGAGTTTGTACCCACCATGGTTAAGCTCCAGTTGTACGAGTCATCCCACCACGTGTCCGCAATGGCAACAACATTGTAGTCTCCTTGCCCTACCACAGCTTCCAGCTCCTCCTTCTTATTTCCCATGCTGCGTGCATTGGTGTAAATGCACTTCAGCTGGGCTGACGAACGTACAGCCCTCGTAATAGGGTTTCTTCCCAATTGATTGGTCCTTGGGTTAACTAAGGCCACAGTGCCAGTTTCCTGCTTACCATCCTTAGGTGCACTCGCCCCCTCATGCTTAGTGGTGATATACTGGTGGTCCTTGCCAGCACACCATCCCTTTGCAGCTGAAGTCCCACCTCCAGGCTCACTCCCATCTGGCCTGGCCTCCATCCCCTCCCCCCTCACATCTAGTCTAAAGCTCGATTTATGAGCTTAACTAGATTTTTAGGGAGTCCTTTAGTCTCCCTATGAGACAGGTATGTCCCATCCCTAGTAAGAAAGCTGGGGATGCATGGGCCTCCTCATGATCAAAGAACCCGAAGCCCCTCTTTTCACACCAGTAGAACCCGAAGGCCACTTGTGCCACAACAACCCTATACAGTGCTACAGACTAGGAGAGGTCTGGCTGGAAATCTCCCTGGAGGAGAAGGACCTGGGGATGTTGGTTGACAACCGACTGAACATGAGCCAGCAGTGTGCCCAGGTGGCCAAGAAGGCCAATGGCATCTTGGCTTGTATCAAAAATGGCATGACCAGCAGGTCCAGGGAGGTTATTCTCCCTCTGTACTCAGCACTGGTGAGACCGCACCTCGAATCCTGTGCTCAGTTCTGGGCCCCTCATCACAAGAAGGATATTGAGGCTCTGGAGTGAGTCCACAGAAGAGCAACAAAGCTGATGAAGGAGCTGGAGAACAATCTTATGAGGAGCGGCTGAGAGAGCTGTGGCATGATTTAGTGGTTGATAAGAATGGTTGGACTCGATGATCCAGTTAGTCTTTTCCAAGCTAGTGATTCTAGGATTCAAATAACATGGAGAGTGGCTTGGAAATAACATCTGCCAGTTCCCTCAGGACTCTGGGATGCATCTCATCATGTCCCATAGACTTATATATGTTCATGTTCCCCAGGTGGTCATTAACCATACCCTCCTCTACATTGTGAGGGAGTTTACCCACCAAGTAACCATCTCACTGTCGCATGACCCAGGAGGTCTGAGGAGAGCTGTTGTCAGTGAAGACTGAGGCAAAAATGTTGTTAAGTACCTCAGCCTTCTCCTCTTCTTTTCATACGAGGTCACCATTTTCAACCATTAGAGGTAGTATATTTTCTTTGACCTTCCTCTTTTGATTGATGTATCCATAGAAGCGCTTCTTGTTAGTCTTCACTTCTTTTGACAAGTTCAGCTCCAGCTGCTCCTTGGCCTTCTTAACCTCATCCCAGCACAACCAGGTAGTGTCCCAATACACATCCCAGGTGACTTATCCCTGCTTGCACTGCCTATGCAATTCCCTCTTGTTCTTGAGATTGACCAGCAGGTCTTGACTCAGCTATGTTGATTTCTTCCCTTCCCTACCTGATGTCCTGTTTCTGGGATCTGAACACTCGTGTGAGTTATGGAAAGAATCTTGAACTATTTGCAGGCTCTGTTCTCCCTTGTCCCCAAGGATCATGTCTAAGGGTTCCTACTGACTAACTCCTTGAAGACCTGGTAGTCTGCTTTCCTGAAATTTAGGGTCATGACTATACTCCTTTCTTGCCCCATATCCCTTGAACTCCACCAGTGTGTGATCACTGCGACCCTGGCTGCCTCCAACCTTGACGTCACTGATGATTTGACTTGTATTAATGATCATCAGGTCCAGCATTTCATCCTCTCGGGTGGCAGTGTCTATTAGTTGGGTTGAGAGCTTATATTCAGTGAACTCTAGGAGCCTCCTGGATTGCCTACAGGTTGCTGTGCTATTTTTCCAGCATATGTCAGGGTGGTTGAAGTCCCCCAGCAGGATGAGAGCTTGTGAGCATGAAGCTTCCTGTAGCTGGAGGAAGAAAGCTTCATCATATGGTTCTCCTTGATCAGGTGGTCTGTAGTATACACCAACCACTAGATTCCTTTTGGTTTCTCAGTCTTTTATTCTGACCCACAAGCTTTCAACCTGTTTATGGCTACTCTTCAAAGACAGCTCTTCACATTCTATCCATTTCCTGCCATAGGGGGCAACACCTCCAACCCTCCTTTCTGGTTTGTCCCTTCTGAACAGCCTGTACCTATTGACATCCACCCTCCAGTCATGGGAATCATTCCACAAAATTTCAGTGATATATCATAGCTTTCTAGTAGCATGGTAGCTTCCAGCTCCTCCAGTGTGTTGCCCAAGCTTTGTGTGTTTGTACAGAGACACTTCAGATGGGCTGTTGGCCGCATCACCTTCTTAGCTGAAGATCCTTTATTTCCTTAAAGGCGTTTTGTGGAAGTTTCTTCCCTGACATCTACTCAGGAGACTTCTGCTTATCTCCATACAACTTCAACTGTGCCATAGCATCCCCAGCATGACCCTGGGCAGCAGGTGGAGAGCCCACACCAGCACCGCATCCCTCCAACCGTTGTCTGTCCTCCTGCCACTTGTTATAGCCAAGGCTGATATTATCCCCCTCCCCCTTCACATCTCATTTAAAGACATATCAATGAACCCTTGAAGCTCCTGAGCAAAGACCCTCCTCCCCCTTTGAGAAAGGTGACCCCTATTCAATACCTGTAAACCTGGTGCCGTGTAGGCCATCCCTATTTTATGACCATTTCTTCCTTTGTAAAGTACACCTGCATGAGCTGTTATTTATATTTATTTTTCATTGCTCCACCTTTTCATATTGTACATAAATGAAAGATGTATGCTTTGGTGCTGTAAAAATTTGGAGCAAGCTTACAACATAAAAACTCATATTAATCCTTTATATGGACAATGTAAAATGGAATAACTTTTACCACCAAAGTAAAAATTGAACATCAAAATCTGAGTCACTGTTTTATTGCAGGAAAATATAAACATTTGGGAGAAGTTCTTAGCTATGCTGATGACCTTAAACAAGTCAATTAGTCTCTGCATTTCAATCAATCAGCTATAAAAGGAAGCTAGCACCTCAGCAAAATAATGTTAAACTGAGTCCACTAATACCTCTAAATTGTTGAGATGTAATGAGATTGACAAATACAGACAAAAATGTGAAAGATTCTTTCCTGACAATATTGTTCAATATTAATTTTTGTTAAAGGTTGATGAGAGCAAGCCTATTTAGGAATGTGTCAGAATATTCATCCAAGGCTAATGCAAGAAAAATAAATTAAAAAGGCAACAAAAAAAAATTAAATTTGCTTAGTACTGAGCTCACCTTGACCTTAAGTGTATAAAACCATCTTACTAACATTCCAAAGGGAGTTTTTCCTTCCAGGATAAAGTATATTCTTGTCAAAATAATTTTCAATATTTTACCCAAGTTATATGGCTGAGATAGTTATGTGAAATAAGAAACAGGCAAATAAAAAGGAAATTATGAATGTAAAAATAAATTATTAATTATTAAAAAAAATAAGAAACATATCTGAGATGTGCTGAAGAGTGTTCTGGTGCCAAAGCTTAAGACTCTTTCTGTTTTTTTTATACAAGAGTGAATTATGTTAACATGCAAATGCTTTCATTATTTTTACTGCCTACACAAGGAGTCAAGGTGCCTGGCAGGAGCCATAGTCAGAGTGAAGAGTTTAATATCTGGTGTGATTTACAGCTTAAAAAACTGACAATAAAGGTGCTGCAACCCTTCTAAAATTGATTGTATATCTGGGAGAGGAAGTAGCACCTCATTTGTCCTTGTTCATTTCAATAAACTCAGAATTAGGCACACAATTTAGCCTTAAATTTCAATGTGTTCACTCATCATGGTTATGGCAGTAGTGGTTTTAGGGTATATTGAAACATATCTGATCACATTACTTTGAAGTTTTCATTATAACCATGTGAAATTCATTTTGCTTAGCTTCTTAACCCCTTTGCTCACTGCAGCAAACAGGAAAGCAGATAGAGTTTTAATGCAGTAACATGGACTTAGTGAATCAGAATAGGATAAAGTGTTCCTTAGGATTCAGGAGGGGTTTTTTTATGTGTTTCTGACCTTGATGGACCTAGGAGGACTCACAATGGGACTGTGTTTGGATGAGAATCTTCTTAGGCAGATCCTGAGGTAAGAGGTAGTTTTACAGATTAGGAAGTTAATCAAGTAAGATTTCTGACTGAGAGCAATGCAGAATTGCATGACTAATATTTTTTGGGTCAGGATACATAAATCATAGAATCATAGAATGGTTTGAATTGGAAGGGAACTTAAATATCATCCACTTCCAACTCCAATGACATGGGCAGGGACACCTTCCACGGGATCAGGTTGCTCAAAGCTTCATCCAACTTGGCCTTGAACACCTCCAGGGGTGGGGCATCCACACCATATTCCAGTGCTGCACCACGCTCACAGTAAAAAACTCCTTCCTAATTTAAATCTCCCCTCTTTTGGTTTAAAAACATTACTCCTTGTCCTATTGGTGCACTCATTGATAGAGTCCTTCTCCAGCTTTCCTGTAGGGTCCTTTTTCAGTACTGGAAGACTGTTATAATGTCTCACTGGAGCCTTCTCTTCTCTAGGCTGAACAAGCTCAACTCTCTCAGTCTGTATGTAAGGTGCTCCAGCCCCCTGATCCTCTTCGACGTGCTCTTCTAGACTCGCTCTAGATTAGAATTATTTCTTCCCTCTCCAACCCTTCCCCTCTCCTCCCCCCCCAAAAAATCTTCCCATCTCAAAAATAAAACTTATGTTACTTGAAATGTAATGAATAATTGCAAATTGCTTTAAAAACCTCATATCAAAACTCAGCAAATCATCCTTATTATTAATATTACTAACAAATGTGAAGAAATAAGTCCATCTTTCACCCTGTCTAGAACTATAAAAGGTAAAATAGGACAGGAAATTTTCAGGAGTGCTATTTAGCTGGATGAGGCTGAAAGCAGCACAAAATATTTTATCCAAAAGTAATCTAAGCACAGTCTGAGTGCACTAAAAGACCAAATAGGAGTAATAACAAGGTGACAGTCTATGAGAGTCAATGTACTGTATTAAGACTGATACGAAACATGGACAAGGTAAGGGGTAATATGAATAGAAATGTGATCTACTGTGCCAAAGCTTCCATGTATTTTAGTTTTTAGTCCTATAAATATTCATCAGCCAGCACTGTGGCTGATCTTAGGAGGAGTAAGAAGTATGTTTTTTTCTGCATTATTCCTGAAGACATTATATAACTTAATTTTATTTTCTGAGTCACTTTGATAAAAGTCAGTGGCTAACCAAAGTGACTTTGGTAGTTGTTTTCTTATTTCTACTAACATATTACCCTTATCACAGATTCTCAAGCAAGAAATTAGAAATAATTTGTAAATTCAGCTTTCTGTGCTTGAAGCAGTGTCTCTATGTGCAAAATCCAGCAGCGATGCACACCTGGCACAACAGTGAAAATGAACCCCAAGAGCCATGCTTTCCTGGGTTCTCAGAACCCTTAACCCATAAAGGGAGTGTAATGCTTATTAGAGCAAAGAATACGACACAGAAAGTTAGGACATAAAACCTGTTAGTCCCAATATTAAATTATAAATTGACACAAGTCTTATTGAATTAGAAAAGAAAAAAATAATCTTGTGTATACAGTTCTTTTAGGGAATTTGGGATGATTGTCTTTCAGTTAGTATTTTCCCTTGAGTTTTGGTGGAGAGAGGGATAACTCTGGAGGACGATCTCAATTTTAGCGTGAACATCCTGTTGCTGTGTCATCATCTTTCCATAAACTAGAAGGAAAACATACAATAATTAGGCTCCCATTTGAGTTTTCTTCATTATATATCTAAAGATAGACTGACCTTTAAAAATAACAAACAAATTTACTGCACTAATACAAAATAAGACATCTGGTCTTTCAAGCACATATCATTTAAAAATAAGTTTGCTTCTTGGTTTATGCAGACTTAAGAAACAGCTGTTAATAACCATCTTTTCTTTTATTTTTTCCACCTTAACCATTTCTAATGCTGTCAGTACTGAGAAATGTTTTTCTTAAGTCATGTAAAAATGTGGAATCAAGCCTGATCATATAACAATCAATTTCTCACGTAAAACTATTTCAGTTGTCTTCATCATGTGCCCTTCATGGCACTCGGCATTAATGAGGAGCACAAGGCGAGAGAAATTTCCAATGTCATCAAAACCAGATCCAAATATTGCAGACAACTACCTCATATGACCCTATTGACAAGTCTTCACATCATGTTTTGAGGCAGTCAGATTTTTTCTGCCATGCCTCTGATCTGAAGTTATCCTAGAGTTTAGAAACTTTCGGTGAATCTCCAGCTTATGTTTGTTTTCAGACTGATGTTCCTAGGTCTGCTCTGTCCTATAACTAGAGGACTGTGTTCCTTTCCAATGTGAATTAGAAGGGCTAGTCAGCTAGGGGTCAGAACAGCTGGAGTTGAATTGGTATGGGTGGTGTTACACTAAATGCCACATGAGCTGAGGATTTTGTTTCAGTTCTACCTGTTTTATTGTGGAAGGAGAAAATCTAAATAATATTTTTTAGTTTTGCAGTGTCAAGCAAGGACAATGTTGTCTCTCAAGCACCATGAGATCACATTAAGTGAAAAATTCTCAGCTTGCTCTGAGGATGTAGCAGGATCATGTAAGGAGAACCCTGTGTCTCTGGGATTCACTGTGGCTCTTGAGGGAGATAAAGTTTATCAGGAAGGGAATCATAAGATATCAAAGAATGGCTTTGTCTCCAAGACAAGTTGTGTTTGCTTTTCTTTTTTCTGGACAGGTTCTGGTTCACATGTGGTCATGAAAAGTTCCTTATAACAGATGCTTCTTCTGTGATACCTGTTTCTTATATGTTCTTCATTTTATTCCTTCTGTGTTGTTCATTTGGACACGGCATTTCATGACATGGTTTAGTAGGCACAGTGGTATTGTGATTTGACAGAGGTCTTTTACAACCTTAATGATTCCGTGACTCTATGATTCTACGATTTTATGGGTGTGCAATTTCAAAATCCTGAGATGTGCATGAAACTCACAGTAAAATGACAACGGGTCAGAACATCATTGAGTTGTGCTTTAGTTCTGATCCATTCTTCTCTTCTGAAGGCTATATGGACAGGTGAATCTAAAAAAAAATAAAAATAGCAAATTATCTCATAGGTGTGAAACTGGAAATCTGAAAAAATCTGGAACTCCTTACCAAATGTCTAAGTGGGTACTGATGGATCAAGACTACCATGATGAAAACTTTATTTGTCAGATTACAATTTTCACTCTCCACCTCACCAGAAACAGTATGGAATTGCCACTTGTTTAATTCATTTTGCTTATCTCATTCATTTTAACCAGAAAACTCTTCTGGAAGAAGGGGGAAAAAATGACATTATTATAAAAACTTCAGGCTTGGAAAAACAAATGGATAGATAATTTTGGAGAAGGTCTACATGTGACATTTTTGTAAATAGATTACAAAAGTACTATAGAGGATTTGACATTATTAACAGTAAAAATATTATGAGACTCTAATCCTGCAAGACGCTGAGTCTATGGAAACATGCAGTATTTGGCAGCTCTCAGGAAGTACTCAATAACTCTCAGATTCAGGCTTAAAGTGCTGTGATCCTGACTTGCCTATTAAAGATGCACTAAATGCTTCCACTAAGGGAAGTCCCAATTATGTGGTTTTATATAGAAAAAGGGAAAGTTAATGAATGGAAATGTAACAGCTCTGACACTGCTGAAGCACTGAGCTGTCATCCTCATAACTTTTCCGGAGAGATAAATATGCTCTTTCCAGCTTCTCAGAATTTATTATTGCATCTGATATACAGGTAGACTAAAAATAGTGAGGGGGGAATCTAGCAACAACTTTTTGAGGTTTTTCATAATGAAAATACTAAAGCGCTTTTTTTTTTTTTTTTAAATGAGCAGTAGGGAAATACTGTATTTTTATTAAAGCAGAAAGCATGTATTATAAACTGTATAAAATAGTCATGTTGGCTACCATGCCAGAATACTATGTTAGAGAAGCCCTGAATTCGAGAGCATTCTTAATTTCAGCTCAGACATTGTAGATTCACAGATGCCCTGTAGATTCTGAACCCACAGTGTTTGTAGCCCTTCCGTTTCGAAAAGTGACCAAGGCACACTGGAGCAGGATAAGATTACAGGCAGAACTTTAGGTAAATTGCTACTTTATGTGCAGTTTGTACCCTGTTTTATTTATCTGTATTATAGTGAAAAGATTCATCTTCAGGAGGCTCCAGTCTGTTTCAGTTGTCTACTGAAGAACACATTTAGGTTAGAAATCCAACTTTTATACTATTAGAGTGTATTGGGTTAAGGCTACTTATCCTGTCTGTTGATTCCTCCATCTGTTTCTCTGCTTGTTTCCCTATATTTTCATATTCCTGGCAGCAGATACTTAAGATCTCTCCTGTTTCCTTCTGGAGCTTTTTGCTGTTACAATGATAGCACCTGGCACCGAAATCAGAGCCCTATTATTGCTACAGGTTGCAGCTGCACTTTCTAAAAGGTAACTTCAGACCAAAGAATGGTTCTGTGCAAACACCACAAGGAAGGATGGATGCAAAAGAAACCATGGGAGGGCAGGTGAATTTGATATAATGCTTAGCCCATCTACACTGAGAATCAAACCCAAGTTTCTTGGTGTCAAGCCCTGCATGCAGCCCAATAAACCTTTACGTGTGCATTCCCTGGTTTTGATGTTGTTATAAAGAGTGTCAGTAGTGATGGGGACGAATGCAAAGCCCCAGTGAGGTACAAGAGTTGATTCATTTGGCCCTAGGCAGATAAATTCTGTACCCATGAAAGCCAGTAAATGCTCAATGTTGTCTTTAAATACATGTGTCTGCGGTGTAGTTTTGTCCCATCCCAAGTGTACATGTCAGACTGGACTCTCTGACACACAAGGAGAGGGAGCCCGTGTAGACAGTGGGTGAACTTTGTCCAGTGCTGTTTAATATCTTCATCAAAGATATAGACAGCAAGATCAAGTGCATCCTGAGCAAGTTTGCAGATGACACCAAGCTGAGTGGTGCAATTGCCACATTGGAAGGATAGGATGTCATCCAGAGGGACCTGGACAAGCTGGAGAGTGGGCCTGTGTGAATCTCATGAAGATTAACAAGGCCAAGTACGAGGTCCTATACCTGGGTTTGGGAAATCCATGGTTTCAATACAGCATGGGGGATGATGTGATTGAGAGCAGCCCTGCAGAAAAGGACTTGGGGGTGCTGGTTGATGAGAAGCTTGACATGAGCCAGCAATGCAATGCATGCTCACAGCCCAGAAGGCCAACTGTGTCTTTGGTTGCATCAAAAGAAGTGTGGCCAGAAGGTCAAGGAAGTGATTCTGCCCCTCTGTTCCTCCCTTGTGAGACCTTATCTGGAGTCCTGTGTCCAGTTCTGGAATCCCCAGCATCAGAAGGATAGAGAACTGCTGTAATGGGTCCAGAAGAGGGCAACAAAGATGATCCAAGGGCTGCAGCACCTCTTATACGAGAACAGGAGAGCAGAAGGCTCTGAGTAGACCTTATGTTTACCTACCAGTACCTGAAGGGGGCCTACAAGAAAGCTGGGGAGAGATTTTTCTAAACAGGCATGTAGTGATAGGGTGATGGGGAGAGGCTTTAGATTGGAGATGGGAAGATTTAGACTAGACATAAGGAGTAAATTCTTCACAATGAGGGTGCTGAGACACTTGAGCAGGTTGCCCAGGGAAGTGGTGGATATCTCATTCCTGGCAGTATTCAAGTCCTGATGGGGCCTTGAGCGGCCTGATCTAGGGGGAGGTGTCCCTGCTTATGGAAGAGAAGTTAGAATTAGCTGATCTTTAAGGTACCTTTCAATTCAAACCATTTTATGATTCTATGATTCTGTGAACTTCATCTCATCTTAAAAGAAGATGCTCATGTTTGTTGAGTTGAGACACATCATTATTTCCATTGACTCTACTGACCTTAGAATCTATTGTGTGTTATCAATAATAAGAACCTAAACACTGAGCTTAAAGAGAATTGTGCACTTTCAGAAAAAAAGAAGAACTCCTTTTTACTTCCTTTATGTGGGACAAAGCTGCAATCTATAGTAGATCCCAGCATTTTCATCCATATGAGCTTCGATGACTTCATTGTATGTGTTCAACTCTTTTGTTAGTTTTATGGAGAAACACAGTGATTTCACCTTCCTCATTTAAAAATTTTCTCCCCACCTGAAGTTATCAGGTCACCTGGTAGCTGACAATTTTATGGCCTTTTACTTTCTCTGGAGTAGTAGCAGGAGGAGTGTGGAGATAATAAGAAAAGATACATAAGAAAAGGAGGTTGGTTTGTCTCATATTTTGCAGAGTCCCCAGACAGGAAAATGAAAGTGTTCAGCTTCTACCATCTAGAACTCCTGAAATATTATAACTGCTTTCTGCAGAGTGACTTTTTTGCAACACATTGTTTCTGCAGACCCAGCAGCAGAAATGGAGCAAAAAGCTGGGAAATGAAACTGCACAGCTATTCACTGTCTTTCATATTTCCAGTGATCACATATTAGGCTTCCAGTGTTGTCAAATAAAGGAAGAAACAATTACCAGTACCTAAAGAAATCAAGCGTTCAGCATCCTAGTGTTCCGTGAGGAGCAAAGCCAGCATGCTTGGCAGGGAAATATGTTTACAGATCAGATTGTGCTCTTGAAGCACATAATATATCTCTCACACCATCACTGTTTGAAGTCTGCCTGTGACAAAGAGATCAAAAAGAGATCATAAAGGAAATATTGATGAAAGAGGATATATATGAATGGTTTTCCGTAGGAAAGAGACAACATGTCTGCTTGTTGCTGTACACAGTAGAGGCCTTACAGATAAAACAGCACAGATCAAAAGGGGAAGAAGTCCCAGAATGACAACTACACTACACCACGAGGCAATCTGCTTTAGAATTCCTCTGGTTTTGTCCTCCATTCTTATCCTCTGTTAAAAGGTAGCTGGTGATGATGTTAATCTGCATTGTGCCTTGAATCCTAACAGGCAAAGTAGGATAAGTGACTGCAATTTCAGGTTTTATGTTTTTCCTTCCAAGCTTAAAATTTCCTGCATTCCCTGAGATGCCTTACCTTGCAGCTAGCTCTGGAAAGTGCCAGCAATTACAGAAAACCTGGAAACCAAGCAAATAATGTTATATATATGAAAAGACTTATTGTTTACACTAAGACTTTTTACTACAAATGCTAATTCAAGCAGAAAATGGCTATACACCATAGAAACTGGTAGTGTTTATAACAGATAGGTTAATGCTTTGACCTTGGACATACAGTGAAATGAGCATATAGCAGTTTGCTTCAGGAAAAGCAACGTGACTCCTTAAAAAGGACTAACAAAAGCAGGTAACCTTATACCACGTTCTTGTGTTCCTTTGATTATTTTTGATAAGAATGTGAAGATGTTTTCACATTAAATACCTCTGAATGTGACAAATCAAGATATGTTTTCAGTTATTTTCAAACAAGGTTTCGCAGTATGATGTCCATGGATTAAAAGTTACTACTGTTTAATGGTAATTGAAGTATCCAGCAAACAAACATAGTTTAAAAAAAAGTAAATTATGAATTTTAAAATCTTATAAATAAAAACACAGACAAAAAATATATATTTTAGAATAAATAGAGGGAAGAGGTTTTTGTTTCTCAGGGAAAACACTCTGACATTTGTCCTTGGTCTTGTTTCTACTATACTTGAAAGTGATTGCGGTTAGAACAGCTAAAGCCTTGTCATCCATAAGGAACTTCAATAGTGCTTATTAATTTTATAACCTACCATTTCTCTTAGTGTATGAAAATAAAATATTTCTTAAAAAAGCTTTAATATGCCTTGAGCATATTACTGAATATACAATAAAAAAGAGCAATGTTTTATTTTTCTTTCAAGTGAAATAAATAAATAAATAAAATTGTTTGCTCTGTAAAGAGAAAGATCCACCCTTGGGGATACAGTGTGGTTTTCACATAATTATGGCATTAGCTTGGAGGCAAAATGCTCAAACGAGGAAGATTTTGCCTCACATGAGTTGTTTTACAGCACAAACACAGTTTCAAAGAGGTCCAGCCAACCATGTGGTCTGAGACTTAATTACTGAAACAGCTACGAAGTCCCAGCTACTCAATTAAATGTCTGTTTTCTGTGGCCCAAAGAAAGCTTCCATCTAAATTTGAAGGAGTCTGTATAGGCACTTTTTAAACAGCAGTGGATGTATATACCTTTCAGGAAAGAGAAGGTATCATGGGAATACAGTGTAGGAAGTAATAGCTCTTAACAGGGTGGAACTAAGACATTAACTGTTAACTCCAATTGTGTGTTACACCGCAGAGACCCAGATGCTAAATCATATGGGAAGACATATGTTTTCTCTGAGGAATTTGGTCTGCTCTCTAAAAGAGATAAACTCTGTTTCCCAGCACTGTATTAAAGATGCTAATGCATCTTGCACACCAATGAGAAGTCATCTGCTTTGGAAAGAATCTCACTGCGTACTGTTTTGTTCCCCAACATTGCTATTCGGTTCTTCATAATTGGCTTAATTTATTGTTTGTTACTAAAGGTTTTTTCCATCAAAAACCTCCAGACTCCACTGCAGGTAAGTGGTCTCTAACTGACTGGTTCGGGGATATTAAATTAAAGAAAAGAGAATATACTGAAGCCCAAATTAACTTTTCCATACTTGTCTAATGGTTGACATGTGGAACTTCAATTCTTCAGATGGGTCTCCAAGAGTGGAACTATATTGAAATAGTTCCGTATAGACAAAAGATGTTATTGAATAGCGAAAGTGGAGCTAGAATTAGACAATTTCTCCTCACAGCCTATTTTGAGTTTCACCTACTCTTAGTTCTGACAAACTCTTTTTTCCTTACCTCCAGAGAAGTTCAAAATTAAATGCTGCTGCTTTGTTTGGTGCATCCAGGGCATTGTACCTTTCAAATCCATATTAAGTCCTCATACATAATAATAAGCCAAAACATGAGAAATAAAATTAACTGGTCCTTGAGAGAGTGCTGTATATCCCATCTTTCCCAGTCACTGATGACAGTCACAAAGAGCTGTGCAGTGTGTGCCGGTGTATAGCTAAGAGGACTGTACCAACTCACAAGTACTTTTTGGGCCATATGACTGTAGGTTATTTCACCCACTAGAAATTGTACTGACTTCATATTTGAGTAGATGAGAATAGAACTGGGAATCCAGTCTTATTCAAAGAACCATTCATCAAAATTTAAGTGACCAACTGGACTTGTCTAAGAGTATGTTTGCAGTGTAAGGCTGTTGTTCAGGATCTTAGCATTGATACGTTTCACACCTGTTTCAGGATGGTTTGTAGGTACGCAACAGTCTCTCACTTGCTCTAATTTTCATGCAAGGAAAGCAAAAAAAATGTCAAGTGTAGGAAAGCCTCTGAATAGGGTAAAATATTTTGCAATCAGCACATCTTACAGCCCAGCATTGGCTGCTACAGTGGCTGGTTGGCAGTGGGAGGAGAAATGCAAGAAACATGGAATAGAGGGCCAGCTTTACCAAAGGTTTCTGTGTGAATTTGAGGAATTTGAATCTTATCAGCCAGAGACAACTGCATGAACTCAGGTCCCATCTTGTCCTGTACTTTTCTGGCAAATCCTTCAGGCTGGCATTTCTGTTTTACTGTGAGCTTGCACTGGCCCTGAGCTGTGGGCTGGAAGCTGTGGGCATACATAGTATGTGCCATGGCTCTAAAGTCAGTTCTGTTATTGTGTGTATCCCCTTCAGAAGTTTGATGAACTTTTGTTGTGAGACAAAATATACTGTTAAAATGTTTATCTTATCTGCTTCAAGTGATGTACAAATTAGTCTGAGCAATTTGTCAAAGTTTCCCATCTATATAATGGAGAGAGATAGATAGCCAAAGAAGTTTTTCAGAAAAGAGACGGGCAAAGAAGGTTATTAGAGTTTTATTGGTAGTGGTGGGAGCATTTTGGGAAGGAAGGGGAGTACTTGGAGAAATGATCTTTTTCCCTCTTTTTCCCTGAGCTGTGTATAGATATCTTAATCTATGCTCAAATACAGCAGTTGGATCAACACCGAGGTTTATTTAGCCGGTGACTAAATTAAACAGTTACTTTTTAGAGGTGGAAGGGAAATACATAGTGGATAACTGTGTTCTTTAAGATTCAAACTTTTTATCCTAATAATCATCTTATATTTTGAATAATCTGGAGATTAAGGGATAGGACTAAGCATATTAATACAGTAACAATTTGGACCGGTTTCTTTCTCTTGCATTTAAATTTCAGAAGTCTGCTGAGGTGCAACCATACAGACATCCTCTCAAAACTTTCAGCAAGAGAGATGTGAGATTGGATAGTGTCATGGGGCATCTCAAACCTTTCAACTGCAAATTGATTATTTCCACCTGCAGGGTAGAATGACATGAGGTTGAGTACTTATGTGGCCTTAGATACAGATATCTTCAGCAATACCCCGCCCCACACCCACTTTTAAATTAATGTTGAATTGAAGAGAGACTATGTTGAAGCAAGAAAGCCTTCATGCATGTGTCTCTTTGTCAATGCCATTGGTTTGCTGAACTTTCCCTCAGGCTCACAGGAAGAACATGTTGCTCAGGACTATTTCTTAAGTCGTGAAGTTCCCATCATATGACATTAAACTGCTGAAAGCATCACTGGAAATCCCTATACATATGTGCTTCTGTTACAAGCAGTTTTCAGAACTGTTTTCCGCTTCTCCATCTCATGGTTAAAAATCTTTCTGACAAATCTGTCAGTCTCAGTCTTGTCAGAGGGATCAGTCCTGGAGCCATATTTAGTGCAAAGCAGGAGGGAGGGGAAGAAAATATCTTTTCTCACTTACTGTAAGATATTGTGAAATGCGAGGATATATGGGGAACAGGGGGAGTGGGGTGTTGATAGGTGCAAGAGCCATAGAACAAACTTCACAAGGATCCAGAGGATCACTTGGTCGGTCCCTCACAGGGTCAACCAGACATATGTCTTTCTGACACAGGTTAATCAATGTTTGCTACTCTTGAAATGACCCAAGGATAGGGGCTGCCTTTACACTCCTGAGGGTAGACCATGTCCTCCAGAGCCTCACTATCCTTTCTATCATAAAGTTTCTGGAATGTAAAATCAGGTGCAAAAATTCCTTCCTGGAAAATGTGTATATTGCTTTCTACCCAGAGTGGAAAATGAATAGTTTATTCTCTTTCCTTCTATGGTATTTTTTTTTGCAAATTTGAAGATTCTTTAATTATCTTTGGCTAATTGCAAAGCCCAGATTATTAATGAATTTTTAATTCTAAAAAGAACTTTGATTTTTACTCCACTGAGCACACATAGAGCTAGTCTGTGATACTCTGTAATCCCATTGTGGGTACATTCATCCTTCCTGAGATAGTCTTTTCTACTTTCTTACAACCATTTTTCACGCCACAATTTGCCATGGCAGAACACAGTGGGGGGTTTTGTGAATGCTTTTTCACTTATGAGATAATGCTTGGCTTGTCCCTTTTATGATTTACTTAAAGCACTGAGCTCCAAACATATTCTTGCCCACCAGTTCTCCTGTACTTAGCATAAATTACTGATTCTCTTGCATAGTCAGATAGTCAGTGTCTGGACCCAGATGTGAACCCTGACTTCATTCAAGTGAGATAGAAGCTTGAAAATAGTGTTTAGGTGTTCTCAGTGAGAAACATTGGAAGTAAGTAAAGATTTAATCTCTTTCTCATTGAATCATAGAATAGTTTGGGTTGGAACTGACTTTAAAGATCACCTAGTTACAACTCCCTTGCCTTGGGCAGGGACATTTCCCCACTAGACTGGGCTGCCCAAGGCCCCATCCAACCTGGGCTTGAACACCTCCAGGGATGGGGCATCCACAACTTCCTTGGACAAGCTGTTCCAGTGCCTCACCACTCCCATGGGGAGGAAATTTTTCCTCATGTCTAGTCTAAATTTGCCTCTCTCCAGTTTGTACCCGTTCCCCCTCATCATATCACTACAAGGCTTTTTATAAAGTCCCTCTCCAGTTTCCTTTTAGGCCCCTTTCATGTACTGGAAGGTTGCTATATGATCTTCTTGGAGCCTTCTCTTCTCCAGGCTGAACAAGCCTAATTGTCTCAGCCTGCCCTTATACGGGAGGTGCTCCATCCCTCTGATCATCTTTGTAGCCTCCTCTGGGCCCATTCTAACAGTTCCATATTTTTCTTATGTTGAGGATTCCAGAGCTAGACACAATAGTCCAGATGAGGTCTCACAAGAGAGAAACAGAGGGGCAGAATCACCTTCCTCGAGCTGCTGGCCACGCTTCTTTTGATGCATCCCAAGATAGTGTTGGCCTTCTGGGCTGTGAGCACACACTGCTGGCTCTTGTTGAGCTTCTCATAGACCAGCATCCCTGTGTCCTCTGCAGGGCAGCTCTCAAACATATCATTCCCCATCGTGTACTGAAATTGGGGATTGCTCTGATATGTGCCGCTGTATCACACAGGTTGAAGATACAGAGAGCTTTTCCATTTTGATGCAGTCTGTGCCATCAGGAAGATATTTGCAGCCACTCTGCTCTTAGGATTATTGTGGCTTATACCTTCTTGTCCAAAGAAAGTGGAGAGGATGAAAGGAGATGGATACTTGGATATAGTCTGCTTGTTAGTTTTGAGAATTGATTAAAATACACAGACGTGACAGGTTTTTTGTTACTGTTTTTAAATAATCTTTGTTGGAGGTATCTATCTCTTTTGTCCTGTTGAAGCTAATTTTTTCACCCTTATGACACTCGAAACTTTCAGTCTGATCAAATGCTCATTCCAATTTTTTTTAAAAAAATCATCTGGTGATAAACATTATGCATTAATTTTCTCTCTTTGGACATAATCTTGGAACCTGGGAATACCAGTGCACTTAGTGATCCAATTTTATATACTGACATGTATTATACAAATCTTTTCCTATAAGAAACTAAACACTCACAACTTTCTTGGTAGAAGTAAACGTAAATAAATAATGGAATGGAAGATTTTCAAATCTTTTAAGGATACAAGTGTTTGGTTTGGTTGGTTTTTGTTTTGATGTAGGTTTTTTTGCATTGGATTGAGTTGCCATTCAGAATTAAACTCAACTAGAGGTTAAGAAAAGGACAGCCAGGTGTCCTTTATGATGAATAAAGTTACAAGAAGTAATAAATAAAAGATGGAATCACTAACCACTAGAGACATCTGGGGCTTTTATCTGCACTGTAATGAAAGACTCAACTAGCGAACATATGTGATATTTGGAAAAATGACCTTTGCTAAGCAGCAGGATTTTTATTCTTCCTTTTCTGGAAAAAAAAAAAAAAAGCTGTATGGAATCCTACAGTGTTTGTGGTGTTATTAAAGCTATTTTTTTGTTTTGTTGTGTTTTTTTTTTCTTACAATCGATAGTGATGAAATAAAGAAGAGTGACAGCCCCAGGGATTGATGTCTCTGCCTTCATTCCCATTAAAACACCTCCATTTCACTGGACACACTGACATGCTTTAGCTGTGTCCTGCAGGACTTTCCTCTAGTGAAGAGAGACTAGGTCAATCTACATTGTTCGTAGTTTTCTATCTCCCTGAAGAAAGCCCCAGCCCTAACACCGACAGGGTATTTTGATGAATGTCCACTCATACTTGGATTAAATCCATCAAGTGCATTTTATTTATTGGAGCCAGCAGATAAATAATGAAGTTTGAATACCACTAAACCAAGACAAAAGAGAAGAGATGACTTAGACCTGGAAAGTTATATAACTCATATAACCCTTAATACCAGCTAGTGCCACAGTCTACCAGTTGCCCTTACTACAAAATGTCTTTAGCAGAATAAGAACTCTGTTTTATTTTGAAGAAGGGGGACAATAAAGAGTGGCAGCAACATACTAGAAAGCATTAACAGTTAATGGAAATATCTTTAACGTATCACCAGGTGCTGAAAATTATGGCTTAGCAATTATTAAGGCTCTGCTCTGTACACTGTTGCTTGTGTCCCAGGAAATCAATGAACTTGTCCAATGCTGGTGCAGAGATTTGCACAGGATTTTAAAAAACATAATCTTGAAGTTTATTAAAGATGGGAAATGGTGTTTCAGGATGAGTTTTGAGGACTGACATTTATCCCTTTTGTCCAAAAGGCATATTTTCAAATTACCAATGAATACTGTAACAAAACTAGTAGACTTTATCTTCATATCCATTCAGGTTGCCTTGGTGTGCTTATCTGCTCTGCTTGTTTAAGGGAAATCTTGCAGTGAGAAATTATGCAAAGGTCTTTTTTTTTGGAGCTTTCTCTGCTGCTTTTGCATCAGTTGTCACATTCTGCAATGATCTTGGTGTTCGTTTCTACCTTATCCTGTCTTTTCTTTGCCAGACGTTTTTCCTCCATGAAAAGTCTAACTCTTGAGGATACACAGTTTCATTTCCCTTCTTTCTTTGCTTATCAGCTGTGAAATAGTTCAAAATGTCAACCGTACATCAAGGTATTGATGTAAATACAGCCATAGTCAATCAACAACTCCTTGAAGTAAATGGAACAGTTAATGTTGTTTAAGCTACCTATGACTTTGAAGACTCGGGGATTCTTTCCTCGGTTTGGGGATCTTGGACTAGATGACGATAAAGATGACAAGTCTAGAGTGACAAGTTCACCCTACAATAACTCTTCTGATTCAAATAATCATCCAACACCTTAGAAGTCTCGAGGTTTATGTCTCAGTTTTCATCTTTTTTCTCCCTAAAGGGTGCCTTCTTTTCCTCATAAACCTCTAGTTCTCTTAAAGGAGGTGTGATACTGACCTCAGGCAACAATGATTACCTAAATATATATGCCTCTACCCTGCAATAGAAATATGACAAATGAGTATCTGATGAAACCATAACCCCCAGCTTCCCCTGAGATATACCAGATTTCTTAATGAGAGAAACAATAAGCATTGTAGTCCTGGGAGAGCTGAAGATAAACGACTGTCTGCTGCTAATATTTTGATGTATAGGACAAATACGGTGTTTCTATTGAGAGCTTATATAAAGCCAGCTGAAACCCATAGGCTATGTCCTTAAAGGGTAAATCCACTTGATTTCACTAGCAGAGAAAAGCAGAAATATGTTTTCAAATCACTACTTTCCCCAAGCTCAAGAATGACGTTTTTGTCTTCTTTTTCTTCTTTCTTGTCTTTTTTTTTTCCTTTTTTCCCCTACCTATTTTCTTTAAATAAAGGGCCACCTAATGAATGAAAAAAACACTTGGAAAGTCAGGTTATATTCACAGCTTTTTCTTAAATAGTCTGTTTGACAGTCAAATACAAAGGCTCTGAAGGCTATGGATGTTCTTTAAGGTGAAGATGATAATTTAGTAGGAAAAAAAAAGACATATGAGACAGATTCTAATGGATCGCCAGGATAGAATTACAGTAATATTTCCCAGTGTTTCCAGTAATATTGCCATTTTTTCCTTTAGCTTTCAGACTATATTGTCGTACCCTGTGATGTAATATCATTATACCATACAGTGACTGTACATCATACTTACTGTAATTAACCAAGACAACTCATTCTGATAGCAAGTTTCTTTGTGGCTAGGATACTGTCAAAAAATAAGAGGATTCTTATCTTGAACAAATCACCATGACATTAATGATACACTTCTTTCATGATTTAACCCCAGTCAGCAACTGAACAGCCATTTACTCGCTCCCTCCTGGTGGGATGGGTACAGAATTAGGAGGGTAAAAGTGAGATAATTCATGGGCTGAGAGCAAGACATTTTAATTGGTAATGGAAAAGTTGCACACTCAGGCATGGAAAAGCAAAGAATCAGTTCACTACTTCCCATAAGCATGGAAGTGTTAAGCCATCTCCAGGAAAGCAAGGCTCCATGACATCTAATCATTATTTGGGAACACTAAAAGCCATAATTTTGAATGCCTCTCCTTTTTTGTTCCTCCAGTTTTTTACTGCTGAGCATAGTGTTCTATGGTATAGAATATCCCTCTGGTCAGTTGGGGTCAGCTGTCCCAACTGTATCTCCTGCCAATTTCTTGCGCACCCCCAGCTGACTTACTGCCTGTGAGAAGCAGAAGAGACCATGGCTCTATATAAGCACTGCTGAGCAATAGCTAAAACATCCCTGCATTATCCATACTGTTTTCAACACAAATCCAAAACATTTCCCCATACAAGCTACTGCTGAAAAATTTAACTCCATCTCAGTCAAAATTAGCACAACTTCAAAATCTGACCTACTTTTCATTGTAATCCCTCCAAAGATGTATGCTGAATCACTCTGGTTCACAATATGCAGACTTTATCTGGCATCATCTAAACATATGCAACCAAGGATAACCAGGAAAATTATTAGCATGCCTGGCAAGGAGGCAGACACTGGAAAAAAGTTATGAAGAAAAGTCCATCCAACCCTAAAGAAAACTAGACCCTGTGGACCAGTAAGCCAATGGAGGCTGAGATAGTAATCTGGGGTGCTATTGTTTCTGCTTGCCTCTCTTTTACAAATCTTCCATGCACATAAACTGTGGGCACTGTTGGATGCAAGATAATAGGTGGAGATTGCTCTGTCTCAATGTAATTGTTCTTATATACTTGCCTTTATGTTCATATGGGACTTCCTCTATGTCTTTTATTTTCCGACCCCAAAGACAAGCAGACATTTAAAAAAAGTTTCTAAGTACCAGAAATAACAATTTTTCTAAGCAAAAATTTAATTGGGACTTAGTTCATCCCTAGTATCTTTAGTTCCTCCTAGGTACCTAATGTGATAGATTAGGAAAGAGTGAATATATCTTCCAAAAAGGACAATTCCTTCTCTCATGTCTGCCTTTTGGACCTGCTGATTTGGACTAAAAGGTGTTTCCCATGACAATGAAACCACTAAGCCAGATAACCCGCACAAATGTGGCAACACTGAGCCCAAGTGCTTCCCTCAGCAGGGACCTTTGAAATAAACTGAAGTAGGGTATTACCAGTACCTGAAGGGGGCCTACAAGAAGGCTGGGGAGGGACTTCTTACAAAGGCTTGAAACAACAGGACCAGGGCCAATGGCTATAAACTAGAAAGGGGCAGATCTAGACCCAGCATAAGGAGAGACTTCTTCACAATGAGAGTGGTGAGGCACTAGAACAGGTTGCCCAAGGAAGCTTTGGGAGGCCCCTCTCTGGAGGTGTTCAAGGCCAGGCTGGATGGGGACTTGGGCAGCCTGATCTAGTGGGAGGTGTCCCTGCCCATGGCAGGAGAGGGAGAACTATATGATCTTTAAGGTCCCTTCCAACTCTAACTATTCTATGATTCTACAACGGTACAACATCAGCTGTCAACTGTAGCAGTAGTGTATTTATAAAAATCAGTACAATTTTTCTATGACAAAAAAGGAGAAAACATCAAAAAGTTCCTTGTATAAGTGCTATATGCCATGGTGAACACAGTTGATACATCTTCTTACCATCAAAAATAGACTTGAAAGCATGTGGATACTGGGAACAATGTGTCTGGATTACAATATGTGAATCATAGAGTGATAGAATCACCAGGTTGGAAAAGACCTGCAGGATCACTGAGTCCAACCATTCCTAGCAAACACTAAACCATGCCCCTTAGCACCTCGTCCACCTGTGCCTTAAACACCTCCAGGGAAGGTGAATCAACCCCCTCCCTGGGCAGCCTGTTCCAGTGCCCAATGACCCTTTCCGTGAAAATTTTTTTCCTAATGTTCAACCTAAACCTCCCCTGGTGGACCTTCTTACCACTCCACATCCTTTTGCGTTTTCTGTTTATTACGCATATCTTTGATATGTCTTTTTGACCTAAGAAACAAGTCAAAGGTCTTTGGTGCTAGAAAGCAGAGCTTATGAACAGGGATTTAAGAGATTGTCCCTGCCCACCTTATGGAAGTGTTGACCACTTTTCTGTTGTCTTTAGGGAATAGAAGCATGACAGTAAAACTACCATCAGACTAGGCACACTGCTAGCAATGGAAGCAGACCAGCTTTCGTTAGGGTTTTTTTTTTTTTTTAAGTACAGGAATTTAGCCTCTGTAATAATTTACTGTGTTGGATTAGCCATTTTCAGAAAGTTTAAAATCCAGTTTAGTATCAGTGCGAGCACACCAGGACACAGCCTGCTGAGAAGCAGCACACATTTTTTCAAGCCCTACAGAATAAAAAAAGCAAGTTCAATCTCTTAGTTACACTTCCTGAATTCTCTGAACCTGGAAGCTACAATATACCCATCACTATGTAAGAGGCATGTCATTTTGGGACCCTGTAACTGGCCTTTCACTGACTGCATTGCATACTCCAGCAAACATATTTAAAGGGCCAAAGCAAAGGAGAAGAGACATCACATTTTCACAGTAGCACACAACATCTTTTTCTTGTGAACTGCATATTTAGTGCCTTCCTATCCCATTTCATTTCACACTCTCCCTCCCCAAGTACTTGATCCTTGCCTCACATGGGGTCAATTTATCCTGTAGGGTTCTGTCTCCAATGTCTGAACTGTTTCTTTCTCCAATGTCTGAACTGTATAACATATTTCTTTCCAGATTTTCCCTCTATGAAGCTCAGAAGTCAAGGTTTGTTAAGCAGCAAAATTGGCAGTGACTTTAACAGTTGTGCTCAGTTTTGTGGTAGGTCTCATTTCAGGGATTTTATAAATGTCCATTAAACAACAAGAAAAAAATACTAAGAGTAAGAGAAGTGTTCTTTACAAAGCTTTATTTTATAAAACTACTGCAGCACATTAATTACATATCATGCAAAAACAGTTAGCTTAAGCCAGTGGTGTTGTTTATAGGGTAAATTACGTCTTCATTATACACAAGCAATAGCTGTGTAGTCAAGGAAGAAACACTAAAGGACTTTCACCCATACTGCTGAGACTTCTGTGGTTTACTAAATAAATTACCTCTCTTTCTCATAATGTTATGACCCATTCCAGGGGTTTACCTCACCTGCAGACATCCCTACAGACTTGCTGACATAGCCCATCTGGTTGCCCTGGTTTATATGTTTTTATATTATACTTATTGGCTGCGATAGAGACGAAATAAAGATCATTTTCCCACTCCCAACATCCTACCTCCATGTAACATAATCAGGTTGTGGTTGGGGGATATTAACTCTCCAAAGGTGTAAGGAAATGTTTTCTCTGACTGGTCATCTGGGAGATTTTATTGTCATAATTACCATTTTGCTTTTCTATTCTTAGCTCCATTTCTGGATTTTAGTGCCTGACATATCTCAAGAGGTTTTTCACAGACAGAAGTAATTTTCTGGAGAAGAATGTGAAAGTTTGCATTTGATACGAAGTATGAACAGGGAGCATAGCCAAGTGAATATCAAATCAGGCTATGAATCAAAGATTGTTAAAACAAAAACATTATTATTAACTGAAGGGACTTTGGGTTCTTGAGGGCCGACTATATCTTGTAATGCCATTGCTTAGTGCAGGGGGAGCAAAAATGTAAAAATAACACTGTTTTTTTTTTGAGAACTCTTTTTAATAGTATGTGTGAGGGATTACTGAGAGAATGAGAGTAGCGTATTTCTCAGTTTTTCTCTAACATGATTTGGCCATCTAGTTATACAGAGATTTACTGGGAGATTGACCACAGTCCCAAAGTCCTTTAGTATCAGCACAACCTGAGTCCAAACTAAACAATCCACAAATCAGTGGCAGGACTTTATTCCTGATCAAGTCAGGAATTACTGGTATCAGAAGCCGGTACCAGAATTGCTTCTCTTGGCCACATGTAGTGAGAAAGATTTGCCCACAAAAAAGCATCTGTGTTCTTTGTTGGTCACATCAAATCACTAATTATACTACTATAAGCTTGGGAATAAACTATTGGAGAGTATGATGAGGAGTAACATTTCAGTGCTGTGGAAAGAGTAGTGGAAGGGAGAAAAATTGAGTCTTGAATAACTTGTCTAGAGAGATGAATTTTCAAAACTTAGAACATTTTCTCAGCCTGAGTCTCACTGGGTCATCTTCCAAACTCTTTTCTCTTCCCTCTGTCCCACCTCTGCATTTTCACCTGTATTTCTTGGATGCTGGTCACCACCTCCACATTCTTTCTCTGGCATTCCACTAGCTCATATGCACACATGTGGTGCCTTTAAAGGCTTGAATTGAGAATGAGGATCCCAAGAGGTGTGGGAAGGATCTTAAAGATTTCCAAACCCTTTGCCATGGGCAGGGACACCTCCCGCTGGATCAAGTTGCTCAAAACCTCATGCAACCTTGCCTTCAACACCTCCAGAGATGGGGCATCCGTGACTTCTCTAGGCAACCTGTTTCAGTCATTCAAGTATTCTGGCTTTTGGGGCCAACTCAGAGTTATATTTTGCCACAGCTGAGACAAAAATATTCCTTCTGATTCAGTTACAAATCTTTCATTTCCCCATACCAGTAAATTTGAGGAAAAAGAGAGAAAAAAACCCCACGATACAATGCTCACCAGTGAAGCAGGCAATAACAAACTAGTTTGTAGCAAATGATTCACCAGTTGTGAACAGTAGCAGCATACAGGTACAGTGAGGCATTTCAGAGCTTCAATGCTGTCTCTCAGTCTTTGGAAATTGCCCTTGCCCTTCAGGTTTATAAGTGCAGCTAGAATAAAGGAAGAAAAGTTTACCTTAGATGAGAACCCTTTCCCCATGTTTGTACTTCAGCTTCTAATACAAGAGAAATCTTAAAGAAGAATTTTTGCCTGGGGATATTACAAACCTTTTGACGAGTGGTTATTGACAGGCAGGAGAGTATGATACGCCTCACTCATGTTTTAAATTACAGGCTGGCTGATGACAATTGCTGTCATTCTTAGTAAGATCAAGGATGAGGAACTGACCTCTATTCATGTGGTGCCAAACTTGGCCTTGCTTACCCCTGGGACCTAACTGGCCTGGAAGAACCACACACGAACCAAAGAATTAACAGCAGTTTCCATCCCAACTTCCCTTTTATGTGGCTCCAAATATGGGGGGGAAAAAAAACAACACCAAAAAAACCCACAAACAAAAAAAACAAAAAAAAACCTGTGTGCCTTTCCAGATATTGATATCCCAGTTCTCCTCAGCCAATGTTCAATTTTTTTCACATATTCGTAGCTGCCATCTCAGAGTTGTCCCAGTAAGACTTTTCATGCCGTCATTTGTGACTGTACCCCATGAATACTGTTGAATGCAAAGCCCTTTATAACAAAATTTTCTTATTTTGAGTAATACATGAAGCCATTTATGAATCCTTTCATTGCTTCGAGGAATGGAGAGTGACTTTTCTGCATTCTTCATGTTGTTCTTGCATTTTCTCCTTTGGGAACTGTAAATATTGTGAGAATCTGGAAGCATTTACAAAGGTTGCCGCCTTCTGCCTTGCCTGGCTACTTCTGTGGAGTATTTTAATTGCTCTTAAGTCAAATGCAGGCTCAGAAGGTTAGTAACACTTAAAAGACTAGGAAAGATCAATATGGGATTTGCAAAAGTGGGAGGAACATCCCTGATGAAACATTATAGCCCACCAGGGAGTGGTTTTCCATTGGAGCATTGTGAAGGGAAACTCAGCCTAGACTCACCCCTTCTAACTGAGGATCTAAACTTTGCACACAGCAGCCCTTGGGAAACATAAGCATCTCTAAAGGGTAGTACAGCCTATCCCAAGATCTCCTTTCACTAACTATAAAAGAAATTGAAAGTGACTGTATCCTTTTTAGTCACTTAAATTAAGATGAGGTAACTCTGGGCTCATCAGTGAATTAAATTTGCCTGTAAAGAAAACAAGCTCTAAAACCATCTTGTAGAGTGAAGAATTGCTGAGTCTGTCATCTGAATGTGCAGGACTAGAGGACCCAGGCACAGGCTTCCCAGCACTTAGCACTGCTGCTGAGCATGTCAGTAACACCCCAGTGGAGACATAAAGCAAGGAAAGAAAAGGCAAAGGACAATGCAATCACAGACTTGTCTGATGTTTTGCTGCCTGCTGTTGTCAGAAGTGTCGGTCAACACTGCAGGTTTCTGTGTTTTGCAAACTGCCTGTATACTATGCATTACAAAAGCTGTTCCTGTATGTTGACGTGCTCCACAGGGTAGTTTTAATGTTGTTTCTTTATCTAGTGTGACAGTAAGCTGGCTACTAAGAATTTGGAAACTTGAAACATTCAAGGTCAGTTTGGATGGGGCCCTGAGTAATGTGATCTAGTTGAAGATGTCCTTGCTTATTGCAGGACATTGGAATAGATGGTCTTTAAGATCCCTTCCAAACCAAACAATTCTATGATCCTATGATAAATCAGTACCACAGACAGACAGACTATTGCAGTAATCACTTCTGGGGCCCTTTTCTCTGCAAACATCTTTCATGATCTCACATACATGAATTATCTCCAACCACCTTCAGTCAGACCAGACAGTCTCTCCTGTGTTTGCCAGCTTGTCCCCATATGCGCCTGGATGAAAAACTGGTCAAATCCTGGGTGAAAAACTGGTTAAATCCTGGGTGAAAGACTGGATGAATGACCGGGCCCAGAGGGTGGTGGTAAACGGAGTTAAATCCAGCTGGAGGCCAGTTACAAGTGGGGTTCCCCAGGGCTCAGTGCTGGGTCCAGTACTGTTTGATCTCTTTATCAACGACCTGGATGAAGGCATTGAGTGCTCCCTTAGCAAGTTTGCAGATGACACCAAGCCGGGTGGAAGTGTTGATCTGCTGGAGGGTCAGGAGGCTCTGCAAAGGGATCTGAACAGGCTGGACCGCTGGGCTGAGACCAATGGCATGAGGTTTAACAAGGCCAAATGCCAGGTCCTGCACTTGGGGCACAACAACCCTAAGCAGAGCTACAGACTAGGAGAAGCCTGGCTGGAAAGATGCCAGGAGGAGAAGGACCTGGGGGTGTTGGTTGACAGCCGACTGAACATGAGCCAGCAGTGGCCCAGGTGGCCAAGAAGGCCAATGGCATCTTGGCCTGTATCAGAAACGGGGTGACCAGCAGGTCCAGGGAGGTTATTCTCCCTCTGTACTCGGCACTAGTGAGACCGTTCCTTGAATCCTGTGTTCAGTTCTGGGCCCCTCACCACAAGAAGGATGTTGTGGCTCTGGAGCGAGTCCAGAGAAGAGCAACAAAGCTGGTGAAGGGGCTGGAGAACAAATCTTATGAGGAGCGACTGGGAGAGCTGGGGTTGTTCAGCCTGGAGAAGAGGAGGCTGAGGGGAGACCGTATTATTCTCTACAACTACCTGAAGGGAGGTTTTGGAGAGGAGGGTGCTGGCCTCTTCTCCCAAGTGACAGGGGACAGGACAAGAGGGAATGGCCTCAAGCTCTGCCAGGGGAGATTTAGGCTTGAGATTAGGAAAAAATTCTTCATGGAGAGGGTGGTTAGGCATTGGAACAGTCTGCCCAGGGAGGTGGTTGAGTCACCGTCCCTGGAGGTGTTTAAGGTGAGGGTGGATGAGGTACTTAGGGGCATGATTTAGGGATTGGTGGGAATGGTTGGACTTGACGATCCAGTGGGTCTCTTCCAACCTGGTTATTCTGTGATTCTGTGATTCCTTCCTCCTCCAGGGCTGATGTTTTGCAGAGATGGTATTACACACAGCATGAAACCAGCTTATGCAACTATACAACCACATTCAAACTCTGTATAGTGTGTAACCCATGCCTCAAGCACAGTTCTCACCTATTCCCTCAGTATAGTGCTCAAGTAGTTACTTTTTTGGTAAAAATGCAATGACCTTAAATATGCATCAGCCCAACAGTTTTCCCTTAGGTACTTTCTTGGGCAAATTTTTTCTTTGCTTTTTCATGCCTGCTTCTTTCTCTTCAAAGAAATTTCTCATGGCTTCTCTGTGACAGCTCTGCATATTATCTTGCCCATTTAGTTATTCTCAATATACATCTCTTCTTCCTCTGGTAGAAATGTCTCATATAATGTCCAGGTTTATCCAGTAGATATCTACTACAAGTTCTTTCATGCATGTCTACAAGCTCTGTTAAAAAAAGGAGGGGAAAAAAGAGGCTCCACCTTTGCCTGTAATAAACTTTTTTTTTTTCTTCTTTTATCCTGTTAAAAAAGAGATCCAGCACAGGGATTATTCACTATAGTCTACTGTACTGGTGTTATTCCTGAGAGGGCAGAGATTATGTTAGGCTGTCAAAGGGAGCAAAGTAGCCAGACAGAGGGGAAGGGAAGGAAGGGTGGGGAGGAGGGGAGAAAAAGAATCTCTAATGAAATAAGTAGAGTAAGTCTTTTAAATATTAATTTTCCTACATATTTTCCACATCAGCCTGAAAGGCTAACATGGTGACTTTAGTAACAGGTCTTTATTTAATTTATACATTTGCCTATAGTTGCTAGCTGAGATAGTTAGGGATTTTGGCATTGGTCATAACTGTTTCACTGGAACAAAGGTTACAAAGCAGCAATAATCTACCTTCTTTCCTAAAATACATCTGATACTCTTAAAATTGACATTCCAGTTATTGTCACTATCCAAGGATCAGGAATCCCTGGCTTTTACTGTAAAATTCACCAATTTCTGCCATTGTTATGTAAAAACATCAATCAATTTGCCACTCATCATCATATGTTCTATTCATCTGCTTCCCATGGCAAGGTGAGGTGGAGTTGGTGCACTGTCCAAAGTAAATGATAAAATAATACAAATAAGAAGCCAATTAAACTACCTTATTGCATTCTACTAAGCTGCTCCAGACCAATTATAGCCATATTTCTTTGTGGTCTAATTAGGTTCAACTGAGTTCCACAGTGTGGAAGCCTATAATTAGTGAATACATGAGAAACACACTTCAGATTCCATGAGAGGGATCATTAATATGCTCTGGGCTGCTGCTTTGGAAGAGGCTGCACCTAATTATGTGGGTTAACACACTTAAACTAAATGGATGAATTGCAGCCATTTTCAGTGTTTCAAAGGCTCCTTAAGACTGACAGAATTGTAGATTAATAAGTTGTTAGAGAGTGATCTGTTGACCTGTCCCATCATTCTTCACTTTCACTCCGCACGCTCTTAAAGGCATGAAATTCTGAAGTGGAAAAATGTGCCAATCATTGGCATCTAAATTTTGCTTTCTCTGGCACTTGTCTAAGAAATTACCAGAACTAGTGAACAGTAAAATACAATGAATCATGGAATCACAGAATGGTTTGTGTTGGAGGGGACCTTAAATTTCATCAAGTCCCAACCCCAACTAGGTGGGACACCTCCCACTAGATCAGGCTGCTCAAGCATCCATCCAATGCTGAATATGTCCAATAACTTCAGCTGATATTGGATCAAAATGCAGCATGCACAGGAGATAACAGTTGCCTTCCTAGCACAAAATAGCTTAGATAAAAGACTGAACTCCTTTCAGCTAGCTGTGACTGTTTAAAACTCAGACATATAGTCTAAGGCTATTGTTTTGGATACCTCTTTAGCCAACTGAAAGAGTAAGCCATGTAGACAAGGCAAGTTTCCCAAATATAAAAGAAAAAGACAAGTTATCTGAGGTTATTCATGCCTGAAAAGGGACAACTTAGGGGATATATAACAGAGACTGCAAAATCATGGTGAGATGGAAAGGGTCTATTGAGACAGATTGTTAACCATCTTTTTTGATGGAAGGAAAAAGGGAATATCAAATTCCATCAGTAGCAGCCGCATTCTGTGCAGAAAAACAACTGAGGTTTCAGGTTTTCGTTTTATTTTTCTTTCTCCGTTGATAGTAAACCTACAAAACTCCTTTGCAAGCCACACCATCATTAGGAAATCCCCTAATGGAAAATTTAAGAATGAATCCTGTGAGCTTATTAAGGAGGAAGGACTATCAGTGCATGTTCTGTCTCCTAGCTTCATGTTTATGGCCAGTGCTGGAGACAGAACGCAAAGTGATCACTATCCATTGAGATATAGAATGCTCCTCAGAATTGCCTTCTGTTTAGTTCAAGCAGACATCTTCCAAGCATAGCAGATTTATATATTCTGTAAAAGTTTTCATATGTATCCTAAAAGGGGCCAAAAAGTCAAAAAGACAGTTGAACAGTAGATGGTACATAGAACATCATCAGTTTTTGAACCTCTGTATCCTTTTGTATATTTAACTTTGGGGAACAGACTCCATTTGTAAAGACCTAAGATCTGAAAAAAATCCCACTTGGTCTGAATGGCTTGAATAAGTGACAGCAAGAGATATGTCAAATAATAGATTTATTTTCTCATTTTCACATTTGTATTTAAGGCACTTGATATAAAAACTGCTTCTTATTCCACTCCTGAGTAAAAGGACCTGACAACTTAATAATTGAATTAGGTACTTAGCTCACTATGTTTCTGATATGCCTCTTTTTAATTTTTTTTTTGTCAGAACCTTTTTAGCTTTTCTTCCACTGTTGCCAGAATGCTGTAGTTCCTCATAAAGCCCATGGAAATAAGGCTTTATTAGAATTTTTCCCTGTCATATCCTGTTCTCATATTAACCCTCTACCCCAAGGTGGCTTGAAATATCTGTCCAAATTGAACTGGCTGCTGTTGGAAAGTTTTGAGCTCCATGTCTCTGCCTGTGATATTGTAATGAAGAAAAAGCATGCCATTATTTTCATCCAAAGCATCAGTAAACTGCTGTTTAATGGCATTGTTAGATACATTTGCCGTGAGAAAGAAAATAAGTCTGTTAAGTGCATGAATCAATCGAAAATATGTCATCAGTTGCAGTCAGTTGCAGAAGTTACTATCAATGTCTGATTGTCCAAATGGAGATTAGTAAAAATTGGTGTCCCTCAGGGGTCCATCCCAGGCCTGGAACTGTTCAGTATATTTATCAATGACAGAGAGTGGGATCGAGTCCACTCTTCAGCAAGTTTGTGAATGACACAAAGCTGAGTGGTGCTGATAACACACTAGAGGGAAAGGATACCATCCAAAGGGACCTTGACAGGCTTGAAGTATGGGCCAATGTGAATCCCATAAGGTTCAACAAAGCCAAGGACAAAAGCCTGTGTGGGGGTCAGGATATTCACCAGTATCAGTAAAAACTGGGTGACGAATAGATTGAGAACAGACCTGTGGAAGACTTAGAGATACTGGTGAGCTAATAAAAGTGGACAAGAGCTGGCAATGTGCACTTACAGCATGGAAAGCCAATTGTATCCTGGCCTTCATCCAAAGAAGCATGGCCAGCAGGTCGAGGGAAGTGATTCTGCCCTTCTGCTCTTGTGAAACTCCACTTGGAGCACTGCATTCAACTCTGGGGTCCACAGGGTGGGGGGCACAAAAATGATCAGAGGGCCGGAACACCTCTCCAGTGAGGAAAGGGTGAGAGAGTTGAGGTTATTCAGCCTGGAGAAGAGAAGGTTCTGGGGAGACATTATGTTGTCCTTTCAATGTATGAAGGGAGCTTGTAAGAAAGAGATGATGAGACTTCTTACCAGGGCTTGCAGCAACAGGACAAGAGCCCGCAGAAGAAGAGTAGATCGAGATTAAATAGAAGGAGGGAATTTTTAACTGTGAGAGTGATGAGGCCCCAGAACAGCTTACCTAAAGAACCTATGCATGTTCCATCCCTGGAAGTGTTCAAGGTCAGGTTGAAGGAAGCTTTGAACAACCTGACCTAGAATGAAAGATACCCTTGCCCATGACCGGGAGGAGCTGGAATTGATGATCCTTGAAGGTTCCTTCCAACACAAACCATTCTATGATTCTGTGATATTTGAAGGTCCCTTCCCATAGAAACCATTTTCTGATTCCATTATTTAGTATGAATAAACTGTTTCATAGAAACATGATGGAGCAGGGTGGGTTTTCTTAAACAGAACTTTTCATTATACACAACAGGGAGGAGTATGTCTGTGCTGCCACTTGGAGATTTCATGCTTACTCTAAGGCAGGTAGCCTCTATAGTTTCAGTAGAGAAATACTTCATCAGGGTCAGTGGTGCCAAATGCATCTGCTGTGTAAACTGACTCATTGAAAGCTCCATCAGTTTCTCTCTGCTTTCCATCATACTAATGAGTTAATCACTGAGCTTCTAAAGAATGGGATTAGCAAATGGGCAAGGATTGTTTGTTGTGGATACCTTGTTAACATGCAGCTCAAGGCTCTCAAAATATTTGCTTGCAATCAGCTACAAGCTGGGTTTGTTTCAGCTCTTACTAACCGGATGCAAATAATTTTTATCAATGTAGGATGTGCCAGATTTACCGATAGAGGCAGACAGCATTTTGAGCTGGATGTGAGTAGGCAGGTCTATTTCAGAAGTAAACTATAGAATCATAGAATCACTAGGTTGGAAAGGACCCACTGGAACATTGAGTCCAACCATTCCCGTCTATCACTAAACCATGCCCCTCAGCAGCACATCCACCCATCCCTCCAGGGAAGGTGACTCAACCACTTCCCTGGGCAGCCTGTTCCAGTGCCCAATGACCCTTTCCATGAAAGAATTTTTTCCTTATGTCGAGCCTGAACCTCCTCTGGTGGAGCTTGAGGCCATTCCCTCTTGTCCTGTCCCCTGTCACTTGGGAGAAGAGGCCAGCACCCTTCTCTCCACAACCTCCCTTCAGGTAGTTATAGAGAGCAATGAGGTCTCCCCTCAGCCTCCTCTTCTCCAGGCTAAACAACCTCAGCTCTCTCAGTTGCTCCTCATAAGATTTGTTCTCCAGCTCCTTCACCAGCTTTGTTGCTCTTCTCTGGACTCGTTCCAGAGCCTCAACATCCTTCTTGTGGTGAGGGGCCCAGAACTGAACACAGTATTTGAGGTGCGGTCTCATCAGTGCCGAGTACAGAGGGAGAGTAACCTCCCTGGACCTGCTGGTCACCCCGTTTTGGATACAAGCCAAGATGCCATTGGCCTTCTTGGCCACCTGGGCCACTGGTCGCTCATGTTCAGTCCCTGTCCATCAACACCCCCAGGTCCTTCTCCTCCAGGCAGCTTTCTAGACAGACTTCTCCTAGTCTGTAGCTCTGCTTAGGGTTGTTGTGCCCCACGTGCAGGACCCGGCATTTGGCCGTGTTAAACCTCATGCCAGTGATCTCAGGACGAAGGAAGGAAAAGCAGTAGGCAACATAATTTCTCACTTCATGCCAGTGCAAACTGTATTGGAAAAAACAAACAAACAAACAAGAGTATCTTCTATTAATTAGCTTTTCTTAATAGCAACCTTTCATTACTTAATATTTTATAAAATAATCCAGTTAGGTAGATTTTGTAGGCTAAATCAAGCAGCAGAAAATCTGACTTAGTCTCTTCACCAAAACTAATTGCATTGATTTATGCAGTTTTACAGTTTTGACCCTGAATGAGGGTAAGCATCTGCAAGATTTCTCTGAGCATTTTCTGTGCTCAGCCTTTACTGAGGAAAGACTTTGTCAGCTTTTTGTAGAGGAAGCATGTAATAGAAATCAGTGCAGGTGAAAATCAAGTTTAATATTTGTTATTCTTTTTCAAAACCTTCATAGTAACCAAAAATACAGAACATAAAGAGCTAGATGAATTTTTTCTTGTGAGAAATATTTTTGTCTAAAGATGTAACTTTTCATGAAGAACAAAACCCATATATTTTTGTGAAATTCTTTTCAATACTTCCTACGACATTTTAATTAAAACCATTTTTGAAATGCTTTCTTTATTAGAGAAAACTGCCTTTATATTACATGACATATTTAAAGAAGAATTTAAATGGTATTTTCAATCATATATTCAGCAGAAAATACTGTGGGTGAAAATGGAACAAAATCACAAATACTGTTTGTGTTAAGACCTATGAAATGAAATCTAATGCAAAATGTGACATTTTTCATGAGATGCCTTGTTTGATTTTTTTAAAGGATTAAAGGTCTTCTACTTTTTTTTGAAAAAAACAATATGTCTTAATGTTTATTTATCCTGCTCTTTCACTAGTGTTTCTCATAAATAAAGGTCATGTTCTATGCATACAATGGGATCAAATAAGCATTTAATTGATGTGTTTGTAAATGGCACATATAATTGTGAAATTGCTTAGCTCGGATCTGGCAGAACAAATTCTAAAGCAGCAGTGCACAGCATGAGGATCTGAGCTAGGTTATTTTTAAAATGTACAAAAACAAAAGCAGCAAAAAAATCAAACAATATATAGAGAGAGTTTCAAGGTTTTAAATGAATGGAGTTACAGATCAGGAACATGTTAAAAACATGAACAATAAAGAAGAATTATAAACTATATATCTTATAACACTCTGTATGCCATACCTAGAGACAAAGATATAGCATTCCCCAGGTACAGGGGACATAATTAAGATTTGTAACATAAGGTAAAACATGTCTGCAATGAAGAGCTAAAAAAGACAAGAACAAAGAAATATTCACAGTTATACTAACTTATATTATAAAACTTAGCTCTTCTTTCATACAATTACACTTTGTTGGCTATCGCAGTTTTAATACAATGTGATCAGTAAAGCAAATATTGACGTAGGGACTGAACATAAAATGCTTTGAGAGTCCATTCCTCTTCACAGGGTGATCACAGGCTCTGCAAAAGCAAGAAGAACTGGTAAGCATTCACAGGATTCAACAAGACTTGATGAGGTGAAGTTGTTATTGATGGAAGGGTGTCTATTCAAGATGGTCCCAAAATACATAGTCAGGAATGAAGTAGACATGTTCTTAGAAAAGTGCATTTTCACTGGTTCCAGTTTAAGGTAATTGTGGAAGTGGAAGGGGTGGGAAGGCTGAGAATACAGACAAAACATATTCATAAATAAAATACAAAGTGTAGCCTGCTGTAGCAAGGAAAACAGTAGGAACAGTGTTCTCTTTAATGCCAGCAGTTTCCATACCTAGAGGACCGTGCATTTAGTTTTAAAAATAAGTTTTCCTGCATAGTGGACTAAGTATAGAAGCCAGAGTGTGACACTGGTGCACTTCACAGGACAGCATATATCTTAGAAATACTAGTCAGTTTTCCATTTTTCCGTGCAATGAAACCATTAGACATCTACTCTTGATAGGAAGGACTCACTACACCGTGTGCACATCTCTAATACAAAAGTTGTGGACAGTACATGGAAATAAAAAGGCAATTTTTTATGAAAGTGCATGTTTTTTCTCCAATTACTATAGGAGAAGCCTCTTAGGAAAGACATCAGCAAGGTAACATCTTCAGCGTAGACATCAGCACTACAGACTTCTAAGGTCAGAGAAATTGTAATTTTGCACCCACCAACCCATAAAGCAGCCCAATGTGTTTGTAGTAGACATCACTATGAAAAATATAAGCAGGCTTTAGTAGTGTTTGTGTTTATTCTACCTCTAATTCCATATTAAATGCTGTTTGTATATTCATGCCGGGTAAGAAAATGTAGTAAAACTTGGTATCCAGGGAAAGGAAAGGGATGGAAAAATAGTCTGATATTTTATTGAATCCATAACTGAGAACAACTTTTTTGTTTTCTTTTTTTTATGTTACTACAGATGAAATCCTAAGAAACACCTTGTTTTAATTATGCTTTACTGTAAACCGATGTTTCAAAATAGACCAGAGATCAGACACCTCCCTCCCTCACAGCAACAAAATACAAAACCATGCACGTATTGTTATTTATATCAGTTATTAAAATTGTTCATAATACAGTATCACTTAGACAACCTTTTGAAATCAGATGTCCATGCGTGCTGTGCTGCGTATACAAAACAGAAGACAGTTCCTACCTTGCATTCACATGTACACGAAGAGAAATGCTCTTTAATGAAAAAGGGTATCCTATTGAAGATGACACTCATTTCAGATAATTTAAGGTGTAAGTATCTCCATCTGAGAATAATGGCTCCGAGGCTCCAGGCTCTTATTACAGTAATTACAGATCTAATCAATACAGCCAATGGATTTTTAGGATGGAGGTCATTTGAATAAAGACATCAACTATAAAATGACCTAAATTTCACTGGCTCTTATTGACCGGTATTAACTACAAAGAGATTTACAGGATGACTTTCTCAGATGCAGAAATGTACACTCTGGACACCTAAACTTAGCTGTGCAAATTCATTAGTAAAAAGGATTTTCTAGAATTACTCGGATAAGTGCAAAGGGGATGCACACTCCTCATCGTATAACCTTTCCATTCACTTTGTGACCATTCTCACATTCCTGTTCACTTAATATTTCCCAATCTCTCTTTCAAAGAGGAAAGGCTATAAGTGGAGCAAAAAGAAAACTACATGAAAAGGAACATTTCTACAGATGCCAATCAACAATACGTCCACTGCCGCTGCAAGTGACACAGTCTCAGAATGGATGAAATGGGAAGTGACTTCTGGAGATCTAGTCCAACCACCAATTCAGATCATACACAGACCAAGCAGAGTGACAGGCCTGTATCCAGCTGGATTTTGAATAGCTCCAAGGCTTGAAATTCTGCAGAGTTGGGATTGTTCAGCCTGGAGAAGAGAAGGCTCCAAGGAGACCTTATAGCCACCTTCCAGTACCTGTAGGGGGCCTGCAGGACAGCTGGGGAGGGACTCTTTGTCAGGGAGTGCAGGGGTAGGATGAGGGATAATGGTTTTAAACTGAAAGAGGGAAGATTTAGATTAGGAAGAGTTTTTAACTGTGAGAGTGGTGAGATGTTGGAACAGGTTGCCCAGAGAAGTCACAGATACCCCATTCCATGGCCAGGCTGGGTGAGGCTTTGAGCAACCTGATCCAGTGGAAGGTGTCCCTGCTTATGGCAGGGGGTGGAACTAGATGATTTTTAAGGTCCCTTCCAAACCAAACCATTCTATGGTTCTATGATTCATACATTTCAGATAGTGTGCATTGCCTTTTGTCCTATCAGTGGAAATGACTGAGAAGAGCCTGGTTGCATCTTCTTTATATCCTCCATCAAGTATTTATACAGATGGATAAGATCCTCCTGAGCCTTCACTTCTCGAGGCTGCTGTTCTTGCTCTCTCAGCCTCTCCTCATATGTCACATGCCTCTGTCCCTTAATAATCTTTGTGAGCCATTTCTGGACTCACTCTAGTACGTCCATGTTATGTCCAGAGCTCAGTACTAGGCACGGCATTCTAGATTTTTCTCACCAGAGCTGAGAAGAGCCTGCATTTCTTAGCACTGTCCTCAGTGCAGTCTCACTCATGCCAAAGCAATTAACGATGCTGTGTCACAAATGCAAACAGTGAACAACAAATTCAAGTCAATCACTATTAAATGACTGCCTTAATTAAGCTGGACATGCTCCTTTACAATCAGTGCATGGACGTGTGCATGTATGCGTGTGCATACATATAATTATGCATGTGTGTGTGTGAGAGTGAGAGCTTATATGTGGGCACACAAATGCCTGCATACAGGAGAGAAAGAATGGAGTTTGATCAGGTCCTGTGGACCTTGGACGAGCATTTTCTCTGAGGACTAGGATTCATCCCTTCAGGGCACCATATGTTTGACATGAAAGCAAATCCTCCTACCAGCACAAGCCATTATTTTGGCAAGCTCTGCAGCTACTGGGGATTATGAATCTTGATTTTCAGACAGCAAAAATACTCAATATTACAAAAGCTGTTTAAATTAGAAATAGAGAATCTACAGATTTGTCTCTTGAGTGTAACAAGAGATTCTCCATACCCAATCTAAATACAAAATGAATCAGGCAAACAAACCAAAAGAATTAATCTATATTTCTGGTCTATATATCCTCTGGTTAAGGATAAAAATGAGTTGGGTTCTAGAAAAAGAGTTTGAGTTCATTCATACTCTCAGGTTTTGAATACAGAGCTTTTTACTGTTTGCTGCAGTAAGTTATGCCGAGTAAGCCATTGACAGTCAATGTTAGATAAAATACGAATAGAGAACTAACTTATAATCTCTACAGGAAAAAAATTACAATGGGGTAAATATTTGAGGGTTTTTTTATATCTGGGGAAATTTAACAGTAGAAACCTGACAATATTCAAGAAGCATTTGGACAACACCCTCAGAGACATGGCGTGAATTTTGGAGCTGTCCTGTGCAGGATCAGGAGTTGGACTTGACGATCTCATGGGTCCCTTCCAACTCAGGACAGTCTATGATTTTGTAAAACCTGGGTGACCTGTTAGTTAGTCCATATTTCACTGAACATTTTCTATTATCTTCATAGTCAATGAAACGAAACGGGCATATTTATTTTTTTTCATGCACAAAGAGAGAAGGCAACAAAGGAAAGAACAACTGAAAAAAGACCCTGCTGCCATGATGCTGCTGAGGTTACGTTCCTGTGCATGTTAACAGCCTTCTTTACCATGAACTGCAAAAGCAGTCTGTAAAGAGTTGCTCCAGGTTTGTGGTAGCTTTAAGCTACAAATGAGATATGAGCTGTGGATCCATCCTACAGCCCTCCTTGCTTGGAGACAAGCATCTTTCACCCCTTTGGGGTTTACAGTGCAGACTTTGCTCATTTTTTTTTTTTTTTGGTCTACTCATTTCTGCTTGTGAATTCAAAAGCTACTGTCATGGGAAGATACATTTTCCAGAATAATAAACCAATTTGATCCTACCTGCTATTGTTTTGAACCAAGTGAGTTCTCTGTCTTTCTAAGTAAATGTGATGACAAGTCACACTGTGTAAGCTATGATGGTACCACTTCTGGCTTTTGCAAATTTATACACATTTAAGGTTTCTTCATAGTCATTAACCTCAATGATTGTCTGTTGGAGAAGGCTCACCCAGATGAATTACAGTCTGTTACTAACAGTAGCTTACCATTATATATGCAGAGATTTTTTTTGCCAATGTTGAACCTCCAACAACCTCATGAGGTTCAACAAGGCCAAATACAAGGTCCTACACCTGGATTGGGGCAATTCGTGGTTTCATTACAGAATGGGGAATGACATGATTGAAAGTAGGCCTGAAGAGAAGGGCATGGGGTGGCTCCTTGATGAGAAGCTTGACATGAGACAACCATATGTTGGGCTGCATCAAAAGAAGCATGATGAGACCCCACCTGGAGTCCTGTGTTCATTTATGGAATCCCCAATGTAAGAAGGATATTGATCTGTTGCAATGGGTCCAGCGGTTGGCTAAAAAGGTGATCAGAGGGCTGAGAGAGTTGGGGCTATTCAGTCTGGAGAAGAGAAAGCCCTGAGGAGACCTTGTAGTGGCATTGCTATACCTGAAGGGGGGCTACAAGAAAGCTAGAGTGGGACTTTTTACAAATGAATGTAGTGATATAACCAGGGGAAATGACTTTAAATTGGAGAGGGGAAGATTTAGACTAGATATTAAGAAGAAATTCTTCATGATGAAGTTGATGAGGCACAGGAACAGGTTGCTCAGGGAAGCTGTGGATGCCCCCTCCCTGGGAGTGTTCAAGGCCAAGTTGGTTGGGGCCTTGGGTAACCTGATCTAAGGGGGAGGTGCCCCTGCCCATGGCAGGGGGGTTGAAATAGATGATCTTTAAGGTCTCTTCCAATCCTAACTATTTTATGATTCTATGGTTCTAAGCTGACTGAGATGACTAAAGGAGGTGTACGAAATTATCAAGTAAGTCCAGACCACTGAAAGTGGAGAGCTGATTCAAAGCTCACTAAAATTAGTGTAAACGCCTTCACTGACTATCCAGCTTTGCATCAGGCCCATATGAAAGTTCTTATAGCTGCTTTGCAAGGTCACAGTCTGTAAACCCACATTGTTGAAGTAAGTCTGACAGGTTTTCCAAAGGACTAGACAGAATAAACAGCTGGATTTTGGTACTGAGTACTAAAAACATGGAAGTGGAAACAGCTCTTCCGCACTATTCATTGCCACCTTCTTAATACGTGAAACTCATGCAGGGAGTGAGTATATGTCAGAGCTGGACTCTCATCTCAAGTTATCCTAAACTGCAGACCATGGGAAGGAAATGCTAGGCCCATATCTTGATATTGTCATATTTGTTTAACTTAGGTTTTGGGGTGGGGGGCGTGTGAGGTTTTAGGTTTGGTTTTCTTTTAATTGTTGTTCTGGTTGATGTTCTGAAAAACCTGCTTTCAATGGACAAGTGTCTTTGGATGTTTTCAGCCTGAACACTTCACATAGGCAAATCTATACTGATTAAGCCCCTGTCCTGTCACAATGTACTGTATTTATCTGCTTTCCTCTGAAACTGTTGTATGATGTATTCCAGTTTCAGATGCAATTTGTAAAGTAGCTTCCAAATGTGACAGACCTGAAATCCTGCAATAGCATTTCATTCATGACAGAGAACCTGTACTTATCTGTAGAGGTGATAGTGGAGATAGCATCTTGTCACATGAGGATCTAAGTGTTCTGTTTCTGAAAATCCTCAAGGGAATTTTGAAAATAAAGCAGGAAACTTCTGGTTGTTTACATTTTTCTGCCTCTAGTCACTTGTAGCTGATAATATTGCTTTTCTACTGACATACCAGAGAACTAAGTGTTTAGAGCATGGTAGATATGAGAGGTATAGAAACCTCTCTGATTTTCCAGACATGGTAAATATGCTTCACTCTTGTGTTCAGGACTCACTTGATCAACAGCTTTGGGCAGCAACATCAAATTTACCCCTACATCAGACAACCTTTCTCTGCAGTTGGGGTGTAATTCATGACTTAACTCATTTGTACATAATGTCTTCCACTTGTTGTGGGCAGAAATGGTCTCTGTGTTTCCTTTCTAGCCACCTCGACAAAGGCTTCAACTTGGGCTTGACACAATTATTTTATTATACACAAATTCCTAATGATGCATTTTCAAGGCAGGAAAAAAAAAGAACCAACCCACAGAAAAAAAGCCAGAAGTCATAAAACTAAGAAAACCTGTAGTGTTTCCAGCCTCTTTGAAGCTGAAGCTAATCAGACACCAGATTAGTCTGAGGATTGTATTACTGACATTGTGAATCTTCTAGACCTGAGTCTTAATCTGAGCCTTTATTCAGAGGTACTTTATGCTGATGAGATTTTTCCCTTCAGAAAAGTCTGGTTTTTTAACAGTTAAAGTTATTTCTTTTTACATAGTCTTTCCAACTAATTTTCTAGGGTAGTAAATGATACTCACTTTTCATTATAGAAATCTTAGACATTTCCCTAGTGTGCAACTGCCCACAGCTGCTGTTCTATTCAGTCACACTGGCTGTTTCAGCTTACACGGTAATTTAAAAACAGCTTCTTAAAATAAGACAGACCTAACAACCCAAGAGCCTTCTATCAGAAAATATGTGATAGCAGGATGATATACTCCATGCAATATTGCTTCATATTCACTTAGTCATTTATTTCTCTTGTGTATTCTCTTAACTGCATCATTAAGGCCCAGCAACTACCTTTGATTCAGCTTCACTGAAATAATTATTTTTTTTAGCTTAAAAATATGACCTCTAGAAATCCCAATCCTTTAGAAGTTCAGAGGACTTCTGGCCCTCACACCAATGGGTTCAATTTAGCAGTCACAGTTTACTGGTAACGTAGGAGTTTCAGAGACAAATGTTAATGTAACTATATGAGGGGCTCTCTGGGACTCCCACAAGTTTAAGATAAGTTTAATGACTGCTCTCATGGTGTAGAAGTTCCTCCTTATGTCTAGTCCAAATCTCCTCCTCTCTAGTTTATAGCCATTGCCCCTAGTACTATCACTACAAGCCTTTCTAAAAAGTCCCTCCCCAGCTTTCCTGTAGGGCCCCTTCAGGTATTGGAGGTACTTCACCAAAGATTGAGTGACATTTTACTAACTTTCTCTCTGGCCAGTTGTTCTAAGACATAGGTGTATCTTATGGATAGTACAGGTCAATCCTAAAGGAAAATTAAATCAAGGAATGAGATTATATTGGGAATAAAATAGAAACAACTCCCCTCAAAATCCCACCACCGCCACATTTTCATGATCCTAGAAATATGTTGTCTCTGTAAGCCAGCTCCTTGGAATTCACTACATTAAAAGACATCCCAACCCTTCTCCAACTTCAAGTAAAAACTTTGCAGATTCCTGGTAAGAATCTACCCTCATGAACTGCTGTGTCTGAGCTGTAAAGATTTGTCTTAGCAACACACATTTCTTATCAGTGCTGCATTATGTGGCAAAGCTTTTTAAGAAAAATTGAACAGATAAGGTCATGTTGACCTATAAAAAAGGTCTGTAGCAGTGTCAGACTCTGCACCTAGGAGCTAAAACTGCAGAGTATGACATAACCATAGCAAGAAATATAACAGCTGATATCCCATTTCAGAACTAAGTATTGCTAACTAAATCTTGGGGATCATGAGAAACTAGTTCACAAATGTGGAATGTCCAGCGCTTGGGAGGTAACACATAATGAATGAGATGGGAAGAGGCACAGGGAAGCAGCAATTTTGCTCAAACTCTTAAAAAAGCAAGGACTGCTGTAGGAGTAACATAGTTATCTGTATAAGGATTTTTAAGTTATTTGCTGTTGAATACGTGCAACAAAAGATAACACCTCAAGCTCTACTCTGATTAAATGGCAAGTGAATAGGAAATTTAAGCAGCATTTTCTTATCACAATAAAACAAGGGGGAAATCTTCTATTTATGAATTAACTGACCTAATTTCTTCTCCCTTTATGGCACACTGTGCATGGCAGGGTCCTGTATGAATGCAAAATCACTACACTGTTCTTTAACATGAAAATGTTTAATTTAAGATACATTTCCTTTTCAACCTCCAATATCTTCTTACTATTTTTGTTCTATGGTCGTCATAAGTCCTGAATGCGTTATTTTCAATTGTGTGATGTGTAAAATCTGGATTCTGACAAGTTCTTCCAGTAAGTTCTTTCAGGAAACCCCAATACAAACCTTAAGCACAAACTTATAAGCTAATGTAATTCACCGAAAACTCAATGACAATTTACTAGTTTCTCTCTGCCCAGTTGTTCTGGCCAATATAGCTTCAACACGTCCAACTATTTTTCTATTTTTCCTGCTTTTGTCCTTTGACAATTAATACTGACCTTCCTGCAGATGCTTCATCACCTTATGTATAGGTTATCCCTATATGTTTTGCTGCAGCCTGGGGTCCATCAACACACTCACACTGTGCTATGGATTTTGAACAAAAGACAAGGTAGGAGAAATGAAGATATGTCCAAAATTGGCATATAGAAATACATAAACAAGCAATCCCATTCTCTGAACAAGATAAGCTTAAAGGAAGAGTTCCTTCATGCCTATACTAAACCAAGTCAGGAGAGAGAAAGAATCAAAATCACATAAAAATAAGGCCTTGCTTCTTCTCACAGAAGATGCTTCCTCCAAAATACGCATACTCATTTTATCTTCATGTTATTTTTCTTTTAGAAGCATTGTGATCCTACTTCTGAAAAAAAACCCCTTCTCTGTCATTTGAGATTTTCCTCAGAACATTCCAATAACAAACTAAACAAACTTATCTGGAACCATATTCTTCCAAAGAATGAAACAATGAGGCTCAAGGTGCAGGAAGGCACAACTTCATTTTGTTGCCTTGAAAGAAAAGGTTAAAATTACCAGAAATGGATGATCTAAATCTCAGTGATGTTAAACAGGTGGCACTGAATGACCAAGAAAATAGCATTAGTCTTTCTCTATCCACAAGCTCACTTTGCACTTTAAGCTGCATTAACTTTACTCAGCTACAAGATGCAGCCTTTTTCTCACATCTATCTACCTATCTATTTTTAAAAAGCATTTGGAGAGCTTTTGGAGTGGAGACATTGTTATATTAATAGTGAGAAATCCTGTTTCTCATGAGGAGGATGAAAAGGAGAACATAGGACAGCAATGCTAGATTTACCATTCTTTCAGGACAAGATGTTTCTTCCTGTTAAGGTGAATAATTTTGTTCACCCTTTTTTCAAGTGGCATGGTGGTCAGGCAAAACCTGCTAGCAGAGAACAGCAGGGACAGTGCTCCCACTGCACCTCTTTAATCAGGCTTCTACAATAATGGGGGCAATTTGAAGATTTTATCTTAAGAGATAGAGGCAGAACCTCTTACATGGCCTGTTTTCCTCCCTCTTACCTCATCTTCAGAATATGAACATTCATGGGTTTTTTTTCTGTTTTTATATATATACTTTAAACCCCTTTGTCCTCAGATGTAAGTTAACATTTGAGCCAGATTGAACCTATGTCCATTCCCCGAAGTTTATGGACAGATAACTAGCATCTCACTTGTTTCCTCTCCACATCTCTTTTAGTCTGTGTAGTCACCACCAATCATTCTTTAGAAAGAAAGGGCTCTCAAACTCACATTTGGCAAGTCCTGTTGTGTAGAGGGAGGAAGGAGAGAGAAAACCAACCATATGAATATGCTGAATTATTCTGGGGGGCACTAAGTATAGCACCAGTATGAGAGACATAAAACATTGGCAAGATAAGACATCATGTGCTGCAGAATAATTGACATTAGACAGCAGACCTGACGAATCATCAGTTTGCACCAGCGTGGCAAATCTTTTGTTCCTTTGGAAACATGCAGAATTATTTGCATTTGACTTTCAGCTTGGATTAACTATCAGGAAAAAAAATGCTGACTCAGATTAAAATATGTCTGGTTGCAGAAAAAGACAATTTCAAGGAGATTGATGCTTGAACACTAGAGGATGTAGCCAAGGCTGCCTAGCGTGCAAATCACTCAGTACCTATTCAGGGTATCATTACTATTTAACCATCCCTGAGAATCTGCCAAGAACCAGGGGGAAACACCAGACTTTCACCTTGCAACAGCATTTAACTACAGAGCCAGCAAACCAGAGCTGTAAATGGTGACAGAAACCCTTAAATTCTCGTTCATGTGTTAGTAGAAATAGAGCTGATAAACCCTAAAAAAGCCCACAGAAGACACACGATTAGCATTAAACTCCAGCTATTTTGGCTACGGGAGCAGCAACTGTATGCTCCATGTTTTGTTTAAAGGGAACTAGTGGAAGTACAACACGATTTATGCAGAACTAGAGAAAATGGGAGTTGAAAAGCTCACCTATCATGGAAGACAAAACATAAGGAGACTATGCAGATTGTATAGCAGTGTTGCTGTCTAACACACTAAGGGATATTTCAGTGCAGCAGCCCTGTATATTTCAACGCAATAAATTGCATTTATTCTATCAGATTTCTTTTTTTTTTTTTTTAAATAGATTTTTTACTTTAGGCAATGAGGACAGAGATGTAATGGATACAACTCCTAGTAACAGAATTAGAAAATTAAAACTGCAGCTTTTAATGTTTTCATTAAGAACAGTATTGGAAATAAATTGCTGCATAGAGAACTAATTAAAAACAGAAATAATAAATTTCATAGATGTAAATATGATGCATTTTTTTATCCGAGTACTAGCTGTTATTAACTCGTGGTGATACTGGTTTTACATTTATATGTTGCTTTTATAAAGATGTTGGGCTGAAGAACGCTTCACATGGTTGCTTCTCTTACACACTAGCAATAAATACTAGATTAATGCAAAACCTAATCCCATTAGAAAGGAGATATTTTAGTAGACACCAAGGAAACTAAGGCAGTTAGTACCCATGCCTCCCCTATGAGGACAGGCTAAGGGAGATGGGGATGTTCAGCCTAGAGAAGAGAAAGCTCAGCAGAGACCTTAGAGAAGAATTCCTGTATTAAAGGGGGCCTACAAGAAAGTTGGAAAGTACTCCCTACCAGGGGATGCGGTCAAAAGACAAGAGGGTTTGGTTTTAAGCTTAAAGAGGGTAGATTTAGATTAGATATTAGGAAGAGATTTTTTTTACTGTGAGAGTGGTGAGGCACTGGCACATGTTGCCCAGAGAATCCATGGATGCCCCATCCCTCGAGGTGTTAAAGGCCAGGTTGGGTGAGGCTTTGAGCAACCTACTCCAGTGGAAAATGTCCCTGCCCATGGCATGGGGGTTGGAACTGGATGAGTTTTAAGGTCATTCTATGATTATATGATTCTATGTTCAGAGCAAATGTTTGTGCCAAGAAAACATAGTTATGCCAGGGAATTCACTCTGATATTTTAGATAACCTTGGTAAGTCTTTTGGATATCTCCTTATTTGGTCCAGCTGGCAGCTCATAAATGAAAGTAAGAAGAACTGAGCTGAATTTCTCATTGATCTCACCCACCATCCTTCTAGTGTAGGTGGGTGAAAAACTTTAGGTATTGCAGGTTTGCCTCCTTTCTCTACTGCTGCAGATAAAGTATGAAGCACTACATCCAAAAATATATGTTCCAAATAAACACAAGTCACCCTCTTTTCCCTTTAGAGCCTGGAAAGATATAGGACCTCTGAAGAACAGTTCAGCTCACCTTTAACTAATCTATTCAATAGGTCACAAAAGTCACCATTTAAGATGTCTGCATCTCTACATTAGCCTGAAAGGGAGAATCAGGTAACTAGTTCAGGTTTAGCTGTCTAAACTTCAGTGATATTAATCCCACCTTGATTTTTCAATATTTTACTTCTGAAATAAATATTTTTGTGTTATTTCATTCTGTTCACATGTTTTAATGGTTTGCCTTGTATATTTTCTCTATAAATAAATTTTCAGTTACCAGACACCCTAATTTGGCAACCACCAATGTATAGAAAAAGACCTATCTTCATAGAAATGTGCCTCTTCTTTCTTTCTTTCTTTCATTCTAATGTACACACGAAGTGTTCTCATTTTCATATGCAGACCAGATTATCTTAATTTCCTTGGACAGTATTACTGGAAACAATCATAAATATTAGCTCTCATGCTAGATCATACTGACAGCCATCAAACAAAAAACTCATAAATTGTTGAGTTACTACATGGATATGGCTTCCATCTCATCTTCCCCATGATGTTCTTTATATATAGAAAAATAATTCTCCTCCTCTAATATATATGTTCTCTTGCAATCCCCACCAAAAGTGAAGAAAAAAAAAAACCAAAAAAAAAAATAAAATCCACATATTGAAGGGAAGAATAGAAATGTATTTCAAAGAAAAATCTGAGTTACTAAGAAGACAATGGCTTCAGGAGTTCTGGAGCAGGAAATAATCAGACTTGGACATTGCCTGACAGAATATCCCATCAGATGTTATTACTTGTCCTTGGGTGACTGCTTATGGGTGCTGCTGGGGGCAGAAAATCAGTGAAACATTCCTTTTGTGCTGTCAAGAGTAGGTGTACCTACATTCTCAAAATCAGCTCAGTCAGGTTTATCAGGGTGCTGCCTCTATTTTACTTCTTTCTGTTTATTATTCCTACTTTGAAAAGCATCACTAAAGGGATTATCTGGAGTTCCAGAAGGATCTTCATTTTCTTTTGAAAGGAAACAGAAGTTTGTTGGGGAGGGAAGATAATCATGAGTAGTCACTGAAGAGCTAGTTATATATTATATATTCTGCATTGTGCCTCTGGTTCCATTTATGTGAACAGATATGATTAAGATTTTACTTACTCTTTAGCATGTAGTGCTATAAGGAATTAACAGATAAAAAAGGAGAGATGAAGTACTTAAGCGCACCAAGAGACACAGAGAGAACTTTTGGGTACCGAAGAAGCCTTTTTGCAGCTAAAATCTGTCAAATAAAAGGCAGAGGAATAAAATAAGGATATTCGTTTGGGTATTTTTAACAGATCTTGGATACTACAGTGACTGAGGTCTTTGAGACACTTAAAAGTGAAAAACTAGTCTAGACAAAATATAAGAGAGTAAACTGCAGGAAATCCCTATGAATCCATGGAATAGAAGGAGATTTTATGTTTCTTTTTATCTCTATGTCTCTAGAGCTACCTGAAAAGCAGAATCATTGTGGTAGTTACTGCTCATCTTCTCCATTTGGCACAACTGAGGACTCCCAGGCAATAAAAATTAGCAATGAGTTATGGCACTGTTCACTGCTTTTTTAAAGAGGGATATTACTGGACATCACATTTAGTGTGATTAAGCAGAAGCCGACATATCCTGACATGTACCAAACTTGAGGACAGACTCTGTCCTCCAGTGCTGAAGTTCACCCTTGAGAAGAATGGCAGCAGCGTTGAAAAAGGAAATAACAAATCTGTAATATTTATTGTCAGTTCTCTGCTCTGTTCTTGACCTGTAGTTGGCACAAGCAGAATAATCTCAAATAACACCTTGCCAAGGCTCTTTTTAGGGGTCCTTTGCCTTCACTGCTCTGGATTTCCAGTTTGGTATTCCTCGTTGTAGATTTCTCCAGCATGACACCCCCAGGCCATCACTTTAAATGACACTTAAAAGAACACAATTCTACTAGCTGTGGGTCATATGTGTGTCTATGTGTGTGTATTGCTGTATTGCAGCTGCACCTTGAAATAAACAACTTCCTCCTCTAACAGATGATGTCGTGTAACCCAGAGTACGAGCATATCTGTAGCAGCAGTAATGAAGTAGGAAAGCCGGACAGACTGGGGTGGGAGAGATCACCCACACTCAAGAGACCACTTTGCCTGTTATTCCCAACGGTGAGGGTGAAGGAGATCACAGAATCACAGAATCACAGAATAACCAGGTTGGAAGAGACCCACTGGATCGTCGAGTCCAATCATTCCCACCAATCCCTAAATCATGCCCCTAAGTACCTCATCCACCCTCACCTTAAACACCTCCAGGGACTCAACCACATCCCTGGGCAGACTGTTCCAATGCCTAACCACCCTCTCCGTGAAGAACTTTTTCCTAATCTCAAGCCTAAATCTCCCCTGGCAGAGCTTGAGGCCATTCCCTCTCGTCCTATCCCCTGTCACCTGGGAGAAGAGGCCAGCACCCTCCTCTCCAAAACCTCCCTTCAGGTAGTTGTAGAGAGTAATAAGGTCTCCCCTCAGCCTCCTCTTCTCCAGGCTAAACAACCCCAGCTCTCCCAGTCACTCCTCATAAGATTTGTTCTCCAGCCCCTTCACCAGCTTTGTTGCTCTTCTCTGGACTCGCTCCAGAGCCACAACACCCCTCTTGTGGTGAGGGGCCCAGAACTGAACACAGTACTCGAGGTGCAAATCATTGTAAGAAAGATGGGAATACTCATTGATATATGCCAGGGTATTTTAGACCAGCCTTATCTTCTTTTCTCTTTGGTGAGGAACAGTAAATATTTAAGAGGAAACTGTGGTGCTACTTCAAAAGCACTTACCTAATTAAACATCAAATGTAGAAATCTCTATTCAGTGATGCACTCTGCTCACCACCTAAGGCAATACCTCAGCCATATGGCACTTTAATAGATACTAGAGGAAGGAGCCTTTTTTATATTTTAACAGATGGGTGCATGCTAGATACTGCAGTTGGAGCAGAGGGGAGAATGAAAGAAAATGTAAGGAAAGAGAATCAGGAAAGACAGACAAGGTTCAAAGGTTGGATGAAATCTTACTGAACTCTGTCATTTCTGTTCAACACAGCCGGAGGTTTAGTTTCTTTCTTAGAAAGAACTGCTGTTTTTTCCAAACCCTTTGGGCTCATACTCACTGATAACAAACTTTTTCACAGCAGAGTTGCTCTGTAAGTGGTTGTCCTTACAGCAAAAATACCACTACTGATATTTCAGAGTTTTCTGGCCCAACCAGTAGTTGCATGAGTTCAGGATTCAAGTTTCTATAGTGTTTTTTACTGCTGCAACTTCCCCTCTAGGTTCATGCTTGCAGTGTGTATTACATTTTCAACAGGTTTCAGCTGTGTCAAAAAATGGCTGGAAGACCTCACAAAAGACAGTCAGTCTCACAGCATGTTGGAGAGAAAACAAGGTAAATATAGACTCTAAGCAAAGAGTCAGAAAAGAGAGGCTTATCTGAAAATAAGCCATTCATTGGATTGTCAGGATTTCAGATAGGTTCTGATAAGTGAGACTACAGTATTATCGTCAGGTATTGCATTCTCAGAATAAAACTAACAGCCAGAGGGACTTCAGGGTGGAATTTATATGGGCCATTTACATGACATCATTAAATGTTTGCCAGATCTGGTTGGATAGCTGCTATTTCTTCTTCTGGACCAAAGACCATGGTTCTAAGAGGATTTTGGCTTTGGTGTCTGAGCCAAAATCATCCATGGCACCTATGACCCCTTCCTATCTTTGTCTTACAATACTTCCATAAATACCATCCCTTTCATTATGTACTTGTTTCCTGCTTCTCAGTGAAAATTCCATTTGTCTCAAAAGGCCTGTGGGAACTTGGTGGCAAACTTTTGTCTTTTGAGGGTTGACAGGGACCTCTTCCTAAGCCAATGTGAAAGCACAGTGTGCAGAGCCACAGGGTATTGCATTGAATGGAAGACATTTCAGATTGGCACCAGTGTGGCTTCACCATCCAACAGCGCTAATTCGCTCTGCTAACATTACTGTACCAATTCAGGGACTGTATCACTCAGTGTTAGGCATCTACAGCAGCTCAGATATCCTTACTATAAGAATATACAACACGTAACACGTTATATGTGCTCTTGATAAAATACAGCATGTATTAGCTTATTCTATAAAAACTGAAAACACAAAATATATTAAATATTTGCTTAGTCATTTTTTTTACTATTCATTGCAACATCTGAAGTTCATCTGTGCACCATAAAAAAGCAGTGTACTGTGAATGTAATTTCAGAACATTAATTCCTTTATTGAAAAAAAACCTTGTTATTTTAATACTTTATCAGAATTCCATAATAAGAAAATTATAATTAACATAAAGAGGTTTTTTAACATTGTTCATTGTTCTCTGAAAAAGTTCAGTTTTTAAAAAAGGCAAAGCGTTTTTAAACAAAGCAGAACCTTCATGTAGGATTCTACTGAATTTTAACTCCAAGAAATAATAAATAGAAATGTATTAGGTTTGTTTCACATAATCTGTTGATTTTAGATTTTAGTAACCGAACTATTTGTAGATCTATGTCAGATTTGAATACTTGTGTTGACAAATCAGGTCTACTCATGGCTGTCACCTGTTCCAGTGTCTTTTGTTGGCTTTTGCTGTTTTTCTTTTACTTCCTCTTAATTTCCCCCCTTTTTTCTCTTTTTTTTTTTTCTCTTTCTTTTCCTCCTATTTGTTGTTCCTACCAAGGGTTTGCTACACCAACACTTTTCCAATTTACAATATTTTTGCCTATGAGAATAGATATCTTTTAAATTAATTGTTGGTGTCATTTTTCACCTTAATGAGCCTGGGGGAGTCCTTAATGGGGACCAAGGGCCCACCCTTCACATCCAAGACTGGGCTGAAACATTGATGCAGCAAATAAAACATTTTCAGCAATACATTTGGAGTTTTGCCTTGGAAATTAATTTTTAGGGTTTTTTTTGTTGTGGTTTTTATTTTTTTTAAGGATACTTTAAACGTAACAAAAAAAAAGCAAGTATCATTGTGGGAAGCGTACCATCTTTGTGAAGTTGACTGTAATACTGATGTAAATACAGAAGGTTTGGTTTTCATGCTAGAAACATTTTATGCTTAATGTAATTCAATTTATGGCCACAATGTGCTATAGAAGTGGTGTAAAATGGCCTTAAAGTTAATGAGAATCAGGACAAGGGATTCTAATATTTTCTTTCTACTGTGTTTGAAATCACTTCTGTTGTTTTATAGCAATGTTTAAAAGTCAGTACAGAGATATTATAAACAAAAAAAAACCCTGTGTGATATTCATCCATCCAAGAGAGATGCAGTGCAGTGGTTGTTACAGAATCTAGGCCTTGACTGAAGTAGGAGTAATTTGGACTTTCAAATTTATATGTTGATACAGTACTTTCTCTAACACCATGTCTTTCAACCATTTCAAATAAGCAACATTTCATTCAAAGGCAAAACTTTTCATAAGCCTTATTTTACATTACTTCTGTGAGTAAAATATGAATTGAGGATAACAATGATAAACCTAAATAATGTACTGTGAATTGGTTTCAAAATGCTGACAGGAAATATTTGCCCTTGCATGGAAGAAATCCTTGGGGGAAACAGAAGCAGAGATTTCCTTTGCCTTCAACTGTAATAACCTTTTTAATGACTTGTGAGCCATCTGATTGTTTGAGATGAAAACTCCTTGTTTTTGCTTATGTAAGGATTTTATTTATTATTATGGTCGTATTTGGATTTCTTTCTCAAAAATTGGTTGGACCCCAAAGGAAAGTATTAAAAAAGAAATCCCAAATTTCAGATAGTTCATCATTTCAACTGTTAGACTATAACAAATATCCAGATCTCCCAGGTACTCTCTGAGCTGTATTTTGCAGAAGTGTTATACTTCTATAAGGCTGGAGAGAAATATAGCAGAAATCGAATAGTAAAAATTTATTGAGACCATCCTACTCTTTGGAGCATTGAAAGCCTATATGACTACAAAAGACTAGATGTAACATGTACAGATACTATTTGCATTTATCATTGCATTTTCATATTAAAAATTAACATTTTTACATAGACCAAAATAAAAAAAAAGGAAAAAAATCAATTATATTTACTACCACATATGTTTTGAGGGCAAAGGTCTGTGAATACCTCCAGGGATGGGGCTTCCACAATTTCTCTGAGCAACTTGTTACAGCGCCTCACCACCCTCACAGTAAAAAAATTCTTCCTCATCTAAATCTCCCCTCTTTCAGCTTAAAACCATTCCCCTCATCCTATCTCTGCACTCTCTGATAAAGAGCCCATCCCCAGCTTTCCTGTAGGCCCTCTTTAAATACTGGAAGGTGTCTCTAATTTCTATGCTGAGCCTTCCCTTCTCAAGGCTGAACAAGCTCAACTCTCTCAGCCTGTTTTCATATGGACGGTTCTCAAACCCTATGATAATAACCCTCCCTCGCCAGGGGAGGTTTAGGCTGGACATCAGGAAAAAAAAAATCACAGAAAGGGTCATTGGGCACTGGAACAGGCTGCCCAGGGAGGTGGTTGGTTCTCCTTCCCTGAAGGTGTTTAAGGCATGGGTGGATGAGGTGCTAAGGGGCATGGTTTAGTGTTTGATAGGAATGGTTGGACTCGATGATCCGGTGGGTCTCTTCCAACCTGGTTATTCTATGATACTATGATTCTATGATGTGTTTAAAGCTAGGCATAGGCACCTAGGAACTGTCCTGGGAATCTGAACCTTAGTGTCACAGACAGTGTCAATCACTGCTTGACAGATCTTCTCCTATCTAAGACTAAGGAAATTCAAAACGATTATTTCTACAGCAATTTTAATTTTTTTGGCAGCTTCTGAACAACTCCTCCTACCATAATTACATATTAAGTTTCTCTCCATGTTACCATAAAGGTGAAGAAAGCTTTAGGCTTGACACATCTTCAATATAGTGGAAGAAGCACACATAGCAATCCAAACAGAGAAGAAAAGACAATATTCAAAATATTGGCTGAGTACCAAAATATAGTTGAGAAAAAAACAAACAAACAAACAAAACCAACAAAGGGTAAAACATAAGACCTTATATAAAACTGGAATACATCTTATGGAAAACCAAGCAATTATGTTTCACTATTAGAACCATAGAATCATAGAATAGTTATGGTTGGAAGGGACCTTAAAGATCATCTAGTTCCAATCCCCCTATCATGGGCAGGGACACCTCCTCACTAGATCAGGTTACCCAAGGCCCCATCCAAGTTGGCCTCGAACACTTCCAGGGATGGGACATTCACAACTTCCCTTGGCAACCTGTGTCACTGCCTCACTACTTTCATGGGGAAGAAATTATTTCTAATATCTAGCCTAAATCCACCCTTCTCCAGTTTATATCCATTCCCCCTCATCCTATCACAAATCTTTATGAATAGTCCCTCTCTAGCTTTCTTGTAGGCTCCTTTCAGTTACTGGAAAGTTGGTATATTATCTTCTCAAAGCCTTCTCTTCTCCAGGCTGAACAACCACAACTCTCTCAGCCTGTCCTCATAGACATGCCATTCAGCCCTTGGGTCATCTTTGTAGCCCTCCTCTTGACCTGTTTCAACAGCTCCACATCCTTCTTGAGGATTTCAGAACTGGACATATTACTACAGATGAGGTCTCACAAGGGAGGTGTAGAGGGGCAGAATCACCTCCTTTGACCTGCTGGCCATGCTTCTTTTGATGTAGCCCAGGACATGGTTGGCCTTCTAGACTACGAGTGCACATTGCCAGCTCATGTCAAGCTTTTCATTGACCAGCACCTCCAAGTACTTCTCTGTAGGGCAGCTCTCAATCATGTCATTCCCCATCATATACTGAAAACAGGGATTGCCCCGACCCAGGTGTAGGACCTTGCACTTGGCTTTCTTGAACTTCATGAGTTCTCACAGGCCCAATTTTCCAGCCTGTCCAGGTCCCTCTGGATGACATCCCATCCTTCCGGTGTGGCAACTTCACCACTCAGCTTGGTGTCATCTGCAAATCTGCTGGGGGTGAACTCAATCTCACTGTCAATGTAATTAATGAAGATATTAAATGCCATCAGCCCCAGTATGGACCCCTGAGGGACACCACTTGTCACAGATCTCCATGTGGACTTTGAGCCATTGATCATTACTCTCTGAATACGACCATCCAACCATTTTCTTTTCCACTGTACCATCCACCAATCAAATCCATATCTCTCCAATTTAGAGAGGAGGATGTTGTGGAGAAATGCATCAAAGGTGTTACAGAAGTCTAGATAGATCACATCAGTTGGTTTACTCAGGTCGACTGCTGCAGTTATCCCATCATAGAAAGCTACTAAGTTGGTCATAGAGGCTTTGCCGGTGAAGCCATGCTGGCTGCCATTAATCACCTCCATGTCCTCCATGTGCTTTAGCATAGCTTCTAGGAGGATCTGTTCCGTGATCTTCCCAGGCACAGAGGTGAGGCTGACAGGTCAGTAGTTTCCAGGGTAGTCTTTCCTACCCTTTTTAAAAATGGGCACAATGTTACCCTTCTTCCAGTCACCAGGGACTTTTCCCAATTGCCATTACTTTTCAAATGTCATGGAGAATGGCAACTACATCTGCCAGTTCCCTCAGGACTCTGGGATGCATCTCATCAGGTGTCATAGGCTTATATATGTTCAGGTTCCTTACGTGGCCACAAACCTGATCCTCCTCTACAGTGCAAGGGGGTTTACCCCTCTGGTCACCATCTTGTTGTCCCATGACCCAGGAGGGGTGAGGAGAGCAGTTATCAGTGAAGATTGAGGCAAAAAAATTGTTAAGTACCTCAGCCTTCTCCTCGTCTGCTGATATGTGATCACCATTTCCAACTATCAGTGGGGGTATGTTCTCTTTGACCTTCCTCTTCTGATTGATGTACCCATAGAAGCCCTTCTTGTTAGTCTTTACTTCCCTTAACAAGTTTAGCTCAAGCTGCGTCTTGGCCTTACTGACTTCATCTGTACACAACCGGGTAGTGTCCCTATACACGTCCCAGGTTATCCATCCCTGCTTGCACTGCTTGTGCACTTCCGTCTTCTTCTTTAGTTTAACCAGCAGTTCTTGACTCAGCCACATCGGTCTCTTCCCTTCCCTGCTTGATTTTCTACATTTGGTGACTGAGCGCTCTTGAGCTTTTTGGAAAGGATCCTTGAATATTTTCCAGCTCTCTTCCGCTCCCTTGTCTCAGAGGGCCATGTCCCAGAGGATCCTACTGAGTAATTCCTTGAAGAGCTGGAAGCCTGCTTTCCTGAAATTTAGTGTCCTGACTATACTCCTCACCTGTCCCTTATCCCTCTGGACCTTGAACTCCATCAGTGCATGATCACTGCAGCCCAGGCTGCCTCCAATCCTAATATCACTGATGAGTCTGCTTGTATTGGTGGGCGTCTCTATCAGCTGGACTAAGAAGTTATTTTCAATGCACTCCAGGAGTCTCCTGAACTGCCTACAGCTTGCTGTGCTATTTTTTCCAGCATATGTTGGGGTGGTTAAGTCCCCGAGTAGGATCAGAGCTTGTGAGCTCCAGTCATGGATCCATCCGAGCTGTGCTATGTCACCATCCATAACTGTAAGGAGGGAATTAAAAATCACCTGGACCCCAGATTCCCTCAGTATCTGTCCTAACGGATGTGCTGGCCAAACCCCTTTCCATCATCTTCCAACAGTCCTGGATGACTGGGGAGGTTCCGCTGGACTGGAGGCTGCCTGATGTCGTGCCCATCTATAAGAAGGGGCGCAGGGAGGATCCGGGGAACTACAGGCCTGTCAGTCTGACCTCGGTACCGGGGAAAGTCATGGAGCGGGTGATCTTGAGTGCGATCAAGAAGCACTTGCAAGAGAACCGGCTGATCAGGCCCAGTAAACACAGGTTCATGAAAGGCAGGTCTTGCCAGACTAATCTGATCACCTTCTATGACCAAGTAACTAAACTCTTGGACCAGGGAAAGGCTGTGGATGTGGTCTTCCTGGACTTCAGTAAAGCCTTTGATACAGTTTCTCATAGCATTCTGCTTCAGAAACTCTCGGCCTCTGGCTGGACGGGCGCACACTCTCCTGGGTGAAAAACTGGTTGAATGACCGGGCCCAGAGGGTGGTGGTAAATGGAGTTAAATCCAGCTGGAGGCCAGTGACAAGTGGGGTTCCCCAGGGCTCAGTCCTGGGTCCAGCCCTGTTCAATGTCTTTATCAACGACCTGGATGAAGGCATTGAGTGCTCCCTTAGCAAGTTTGCAGATGACACCAAGCTGGGTGGAAGTGTCGATCTGCTGGAGGGTAGGGAGGCTCTGCAAAGGGATCTGAACAGGCTGGACTACTGGGCTGAGACCAACGGCATGAGGTTTAACAAGGCCAAATATCGGGTCCTGCACTTGGGGCACAACAACCCTAAGCAGAGGTACAGACTAGGAGAAACCTGGCTGGAAAGCTGCCAGGAGGAGAAGGACCTGGGGGTGTTGGTTGACAGCCGACTGAACATGAGCCAGCAGTGTGCCCAGGTGGCCAAGGAGGCCAATGGCATCTTGGTTTGTATCAGAAATGATGTGACCAGAAGGCTCAGGGAGGTTATTCTCCCTCTGTACTCGGCACTGGTGAGACCGCATCTCGAGTACTGTGTTCAGTTCTGGGCCCCTCACCACAAGAGGGATGTTGTGGCTCTGGAGCGAGTCCAGAGAAGGGCAACAAAGCTGGTGAAGGGGCTGGAGAACAAATCTTATGAGGAGCGACTGAGAGAGCTGGGGTTGTTTAGCCTGGAGAAGAGGAGGCTGAAGGGAGATCTTATTACTCTCTACAACTACCTGAAGGGAGGTTGTGGAGAGGAGGGTGCTGGCCTCTTCTCCCAAGTGACAGGGGACAGAACGAGAGGGAATGGCCTCAAGCTCTGCCAGGGGAGATTTAGGCTTGAGATTAGGAAAAAATTCTTCACGGAGAGGGTGGTTAGGCATTGGAACAGTCTGCCCAGGGATGTGGTTGAGTCCCTGGAGGTGTTTAAGGTGAGGGTGGATGAGGTACTTAGGGGCATGATTTAGGGATTGGTGGGAATGGTTGGACTTGACGATCCAGTGGGTCTCTTCCAATCTGGTTATTGTGTGATTCTGTGAAAAACTTTTTTAATCCCCCTTGGGTGTTCATACTGCTGCTTCATCCCCTCCCACACAGAGCAGTAGTAAGGGGTAATAGTCTGTAGATCTCACCAGGTTTGGAAGTTTCCTGGCCACATCCCTTACCTGAGAAGTCTTCCTTTTCTTCCCTTCTCTGGGTATCAAGATAGCTGAAATTCTTTCCTGATGCTAATGAGCTCTTAATGTCTTGAAACACAAAGGTTGACAATTACAGTTTCTCTTTAGAAGTTAGTATAATGTACTCCCCTACAATATATGCTAATAGGCTCTGGAAATGCATAACAAGAGTGTGTAACTTGATGGCTTGTCATTTTTCAAATGTCACAATCAGGAGGACAGAAATTCCTAGTAATGCTATACTTTTGCCTGATATTTTTCTCCTCTTTTAAAGTACTGACAGTGGAAGAAATACATTTCCTTTGCCGAGCCTGTTTGTAAACCAAATAGACTGATTTTCAATCCCTGAAAACCCAAATTTCTTAAAAAAAAAAAAAAAAAAAAGCCAGTTTACCGAAGGAAATTATTCCTTGAAGAATTCACAGCTACATGGGCTACCCTCACTGACATCACCAGAATATCTTACTTTGACATGATACGTTACACAATATAAAAGCTAAATATTCCTTCACTAGCGCATCCATCTCCTTCTGCCATGTGCCATTTCCCTCTGCATATTTGCATTTGAAAACCTTCTACTGTATTGCTCTCATATCAGATTTGAGTTAGAGACTTCAGTAGAGACAATTTGAAAGAGAAACATCTGTCATGCATTCTGGTGTAACCTGCTAGAAGTGGCTTTGTGCAGTTGAGTGTTTATTTGGAGTTGACAGACACATTTTTACTGCTTGCACTTGCATTTTTGCAGTGCTCATGCTGTGCCACAAAGCCTTGACACTCCATGTATTTTATGGCCCATGAGCATTAAACATGTTGTGCCGTTTATATGAGCCATGTCTGAACATAAATGAAAACACACTGGTCTAATTGGTTGGAGGGAAGACTGGCTGTTACATTTCTCTGAAGAATATAGCTACCTATCTGCTTCTCTTGTTTTAGGGATGGTATGGGCTACCACATGCACTGTCTAGATCCAGAAGGACCACATGGAATGAGGTGACAAACCTGAACCTGGAGTGTTCAGGTCTCACCTAAGTGTTTTACAATAGGGAATATTTGCTGTGATAAAAAAGCTTTAGTGATGTTCTGTCAAGAGTTAGTCCCCAAAAATTGATTTAGGTGAAACAGTGCATAATATCGTAGTCATTTCCAGCTAATAATTTAAGCTAAGTATGAGAAGACACCAAGCTGAAGACAGTAATGCCAAATCAATATGGGGGCAGAAATTTTCAGATGAAAAGTGAGGGTGTACAGCTGGAGTAATTACTTCTTAAACATTCTGAAATAGATCCTCAAGCACACATCCCTCAATGCCTTATTCCTGGGATGTAAGTGCCTGAAAACCTCTCTTATACATCCTTTCCAGCACATTTCTCTTGGACGAAGATGGGTCTCCTTGACAGTGTTTATGCTTTTAAAGTAAGTGCAAATTGTGTGATGCTTTCCTCTTCATAAAATATTTGAAAGAAGGAGAGAATATTGTGTCGACTATATCTTCTCTTTTAGCAGTGTCTTGTTACAAATAAAGTCATTAAGAATGAATAAGTTACAATGTTGAACATTTTAATAATATAATTGGAAACCTGAGAAACTATAAGAAATGTAAAATCTTTATAATTTGAGTCCCAAATCATAGGGTTCTGCTGCTGTAATTGCCCCATGTAGTTTCATCACAGCAGACTGCATGGTTTGCATGACCTCTACTTTGGCACAGGGTGGCCAAACATAACCTTCACAGGATCACCGAATAACCAGGTTGCAAGAGACCCATTGGATCGTCGAGTCCAACCATTCCCACCAATCCCTAAATCATGCTCCTAAGTACCCCATCCACTCTCACCTTAAACACCTCCAGGGATGGTGACTCAACCACCTCCCTTGGCAGACCGTTCCAATGCCTAACCACCCTCTCCGTGAAGAATTTTTTCCTAATCTCAAGCCTAAATCTCCCCTGGCAGAGCTTGAGGCCATTCCCTCTCATCACCTCCCTTCAGGTAGTTGTAGAGAGTAATAAGGTATCCCCTCAGCCTCCTCTTCTCCAGGCTAAATACCCCCAGCTCTCCCAGTCGCTCCTCATAAGATTTGTTCTCCAGCCCCTTCACCAGCTCTGGACTCGCTCCAGAGCCACAACATCCCTCTTGTGGTGAGGGGCCCAGAACTGAACACAGTACTCGAGGTGCAGTCTCACCAGTGCCGAGTACAGAGGGGGAATAACCTCCCTGGACCTGCTGGTTACGCCGTTTCTGATACAAGCCAAGATGCCATTGGCCTTCTTGGCCACCTGGGCACACTGCTGGCTCATGTTCAGTCGGCTGTCAACCAACACCCCAGGTCCTTCTCCTCCTGGCAGCTTTCCAGTCAGGCTTCTCCTAGTCTGAATTGAATTCGACTCCACTTGTGAGAATAAATGAAAACTCATTGGTTTTTTACATTAAATCCCACTGACACTGAGCTGGATTTGGATCTGGTTTGTGTCCAGTTCAGAGAAGGAAGCTGTGTTTTTCAAAATGACAAATAAGAAAAAGGAAAACAAAACAAAACCCACTAATCACAGCTTGAAATGAAATTGGGATAACTCATTCAAATTTCCTTTTGACAACTGAGTCAGTAACTTGTAAAAGTGTGGATTTAGGTTTATTGTTTCTGCAGCATCACTCAGTCCTGGTGCTAAACTCCAACTATCCAAAAAGTTCATTAGAAACCAGAATCCTATCATGAGTGGTTACATCAACCCCCAAGCTGTAACTAGTCAGCAATGACACTTTTTTTCTTTTTTACAGAAAGAAAAAGCCACAAAACCAACCAAAAAATAGACAGGAATTTAGTCGATTGAATATTTCATCGTCTAGTTTACTCCTCCACTTTGAACGCAAAATGTTTCTTAAGCAGGACTAGAAGGCAGTCAGCCACCTACAGAACTTCATCAGGCAGAAATCATATGTATTTTTTGAAGTTAAACAGAAATAAGACAGTGACATTTTTTCCCATTTTGTTCCCTTAATTGCCAGACAAAGTGCAATTTTCTGTTCTGTTCTATCAAACAGATGCCCTTGTCATCCACCATCTTACTACAGTAATGGAATTTGACGTCCTCTTTGTTGTTTCTCACTGCATTTGTGTGACTCACTGCGCAAAATAAAAATGTACTAAGAATAGCAGAGGTTGTGCTAATGGCAAAGCTATGAAATTCCCTTCATCTAATTGCTTTCAGATTTTTTTTTCCAGTGCTAAAGCTTTTGAAGTTGTCTCGATAAGCTATGAGCATTCAGCCATGAAGCTATGTACCAGCCAAGACATCAATGTCAGTAGAAATCTTGCTATGGTAAAGTTTTCAAAGGTACTTTAGCACCTAAAGGAGCAAGTTCAGACCTATGCAAACTTCCCAGAGATATGAAGGCTATAGAACTGCTTTTGAATACTTCACAAAGTTGAAAAGCTGTCTAGAAATGACAAATGGCCACAAATTACTCTGAGGCAGTACAAATCAGCTGAAGTTGTGGTCCTAACCACTTGAGGCACTGGAGCATAAAAGGTTAAAAGGATAGGAAGTAACTCTGCCACTGGTTACTGTCGTTGAAGCTAAGCTACACAGGTAAGTGTAAGTAGGAGAAATGCCTTCCATTTGTTTAGAATTAAGAAAGAAAATCAGTCATTCCATGCCTGCTTTAAAACTCTACATCGGTATAAACCTCTAAACAACATTTATTTGAGGGAACAGTCCAAGGCTGAGAGACTGATTTTACTTATTAAGATATGATACAGGGGAAGGGGATGAATGGGAGAGGAGAGGAGAGGAGAGGAGAGGAGAGGAGAGGAGAGGAGAGGAGAGGAGAGGAGAGGAGAGGAGAGGAGAGGAGAGGAGAGGAGAGGAGAGGAGAGGAGAGGAGAGGAGAGGAGAGGAGAGGAGAGGAGAGGAGAGGAGAGGAGAGGAGAGGAGAGGAGAGGAGAGGAGAGGAGAGGAGAGGAGAGGAGAGGAGAGGAGAGGAGAGGAGAGGAGAGGAGAGGAGAGGAGAGGAGAGGAGAGGAGAGGAGAGGAGAGGAGAGGAGAGGAGAGGAGAGGAGAGGAGAGGAGAGGAGAGGAGAGGAGAGGAGAGGAGAGGAGAGGAGAGGAGAGGAGAGGAGAGGAGAGGAGAGGAGAGGAGAGGAGAGGAGAGGAGAGGAGAGGAGAGGAGAAGAGAGGAGAGGAGAGGAGAGGAGAGGAGAGGAGAGGAGAGGAGAGGAGAGGAGAGGAGAGGAGAGGAGAGGAGAGGAGAGGAGAGGAGAGGAGAGGAGCCAAAACAAGGATTAAAAAATACTGGTGTAAGACTGAGGCATTGACTCATGAGGGAAAAAAAAAATACAAATATGATGTTTTTTAATTTTCCCAGTGTGGTAAGAATTTTCAGCAACACAAAAACTTAAAATTGAGGTAGCAGGTTGTTCATTTACAGTGAAAACTAGAATAAGTACAAGACATGTGGGGTGGTAGAAAGACTGGTAGGAAGAAAGTACACTCCTACATAAAAGAAGAAGACGGGAAGGTTTATAATACAAATTAAATAACATGGTAATGTAGTTGAAAACATATAAAATAATCACATTTTTTCCAAATTTAATTTATAACTTGGAATAAATCCAAATCGTATAAAAATACAGAGTCAGAATAAATTAGATTATGCTGAAAAGCTATATTTAAAATGATTGATGAATACCACTTCATATACCTATATATGGACTGTGAAACCTACAGTGTTCTAATGCCATTCAGGTCTTAGCAGAGCACATAGCTAGAGGTATAGATATTATCTGTATCAACATAGAAACAGTCAAAATAAATTTGAAAGGATATCACACCTTCAATGTTAATGGTTTTAAAACCAGACATTGGGAATTAGAGATTGGTATGAAATGATAATTTGGTCAGGCTGGGGTGGAAGTATTCCTTTTATATTTAGAGTGGCCTGAATACCTGAATATCTGCATCACAGCTAAGTGATGGTCATCTCCTGTGCTTCCAGTATAATTTGAGCCAAGAAGTGTTTAGCCTGAAGACTAAGAATAGAAGTTGACATGTAAATCAATGTTCTAGAAGAGGGGAGAGGTGAATATTCTGCAGCAAGATGCAATCATAACAAAAACTAGACACTGTAACAAAACACTTCAGAAAAGCACCTCAGTCAGACAGGAGCCTCTTTCTACATCATCATGCAGAATGACTGCACTGTGGCAGCGTGATGGCCTTACAGAACATTTTTCACCTTCATGTCTTGTAAAGTTTGTATATATTCACAGCTAAAAGGATTTTTTTTTCTTACCATTTACCCTTACCTGTTGTTCTCATAAGATTTTATATGGGCCTGAGTGACTCAGACATTGCATAACCTTTTCTACTCTGAAATGGTGCACAACCCAGAATGGGAGTCACAGTGTAAGAAAGAGGTACAAATTCAGTTATTTTCACAATCAAAGGAGTTTGCAAAGAAGAGGCAAATTTCTTATATGCAGAAATTCTGTTACAGCAGCTGTTGAAGACAGTGACCCATATATTTTAGTACCGTTTGTTTTGCACACATTTATTTTATAATTAGACAGTACAATGTTCCCACCTTTTATGCTGAAGTTGCCTACATTTATTTTAAGCTTGAGTTTCTGCTGCCCAAGGATTTATCTCTGTTGTCACACAGTTTATCGTAAATGTTCGATCAATGGTTATCTCTGAACAGCAGGAGGAATGAATTAGCTTTGTCAAAATCTTGGCATTTTTTGTATTCTTTTTTTCTATGTTTTGCTGACATGACTTTTTTTCTCCTTTCTTCTCCCAAGTTTGTCATGTATCTGTTGTTCTAAATAAGCTTAGCTTTAATAGCCTCATTGATGATGCCATAAGGGGGCTCATAACCACTTGAATGAGTTTACCCAGAATTACTACCTGCCAGAAATACTTGAAACATCATGTGTATCATTACTGCTCTTTCAATGAGGGTCATTCTTTACTTCTTCATTACCATGGATCACCTTATTGAGATGAAAACTCAGTAAACTGATGGAACTTTTTTTTCCAGTATTAAAATATTTTTAAATGTTGAGAAACTGTAATGTAATGATTTTTCAAACAGGGAACACTGATAGTGACAGTGGTGTCAAGAATATGGCTTTTGTCTTTGTCTTTCATCTGAAAGTTCTGGGGAGACCTTTGAGCATCCTTCCAGTACTAAAAGGGGTCCACATGAAAGCTGGAGAGGGGTTCTTTATCAGGCAGTGCCATGATAGGACAAGGGCTAATGATTTTAACCTGAAAAAGAAGAGATTTAGACAAGGTTTTAGATGAAAAGAAATTTTTTACTGTAATGGTGGTGAGGCACTGGTACAGATTGCCCAGAGAAGTCATGGATGCCCCATCCCTGCTGGCATTCAAGGCCAGGCTGGATGAGGCTTTGATCAACTTGATCCAGTTGAAGGAATCCCTGCCCCTGGCAGGGGATTTGGAACTGGATGATCTTTAAAGTCCCATCCATTCCAAATCATCCTATGATTGTATGGTTCTAAGATGCAATGCTATGTTTGCCTATGCTCACTGTAACCATAAAATCATAGAATAACAGAATAACCAGGTTGGAAGAGACCCACCGGATCGTCGAGTCCAATAAATTCTATCAAACACTAAATCATGTCCCTCAACACCTCATCCACTCGTCCTTTACATACCTTCAGGGATGGTGACTCAACCACTTCCCTGGGCAGCATGTTCCAGTGACCAATGACCCTTTCTGTGGAATTTTTTTACCTTATGTTCAGCCTAAATCTCCCCTGGTGGAGCTTGAGGCCATTCCCTCTCGTCCTGTCCCCTGTCACTTGGGAGAAGAGGCCAGCACCCTCCTCTCTACAACCTCCTTTCAGGTAGTTATGGAGAGCAAAAAGGTCTCCTCTCAGCCTCCTCTTCTCCAGTCTAAATACCCCCAGCTGTCTCAGCTGCTCCTCATAAGGTCTGTTCTCCAGCCCCTTCACCAGCTTTGTTGCTCTTCTCTGGACTCACTCCAGAGCCACAACATTCTTCTTGTGGTGAGGGGCCCAGAAATGAACACAGGATTCAAGGAGCGGTCTCACCAGTGCCAAGTACAGAGGGAGAATAACCTCCCTGGACCTGCTGGTCATGCCGCTTCTGATCCAAGCCAAGATGCCATTGGCCTTCTTGGCCACCTGGGCACACTGCTGGCTCATGTTCAGTCGGCTGTCAACCAACACCCCCAGGTCCCCCTCCAGGCAGCTTTCTAGACAGACTTCTCCTAGTCTGTAGCACTGCACAGGGTTGTTGTGCCCCACGTGCAGGACCCGGCATTTGGCTGTGTTAAACCTCATGCCATTGGACTCTGCCCAGAGGTCCAGCCTGTTCAGATCCTTTTGCAGAGCCTCCCGACCGTCCAGCAGATCCACACTTCCACCCAGCTTAGTGTTGTCTGCAAACTTGCTAAGGGTGCACTCGATGCCTTCATCCAGGTCCATTGATAAAGACACTGAACAGGGCTGGGCCCCTTGGGGAACCCCACTTGTAACTGGCCTCCAGCTGGATTTAACACCATTTCCCATCACTCTCTGGGCCCGGCCATCGAACCAATTTTCCACCCAGGAGAATGTGCGCCTGTCCAGGCCAGAGGCCGACAGTTTCCGTAGCAGAATGCTGTGAGAAACTGTGTCAAAGGCTTTACTGAGGTCCAGAAAGACCACATCCACAACCTTTCCCTCATCCAGCATTCGAGTCACTTTGTCTTAGAAAGCGATCAGGTTAGTTTGGCAAGAGCTGCCTTTTGTGAACTCATGTTGACTGGGCCTGATCACCCGGTTCTCTTGCATGTGCTTCATGATCGCACTCAAGATCACCTGTTCCATGACTTTCCCTGGCACTGAGGTCAGACTGACAGGCCTGTAGGCCTGTCTGCACTTCAAATACTCATGCATAAAATCCAAACAAAATTTCTTCCAACATAAAAGGGATGTTGCAAGTATAAACTCAGATATACAGTGTTTAAGTGAGACATGGAAGCTCACAATGAAGGAATTAACTTTCCATTCAGAGCGGGATTTGAGTGGTGTGCAGTAAATAAGACCTGTGTTGTTATCTTAGTAAAGATGAGAAGAAGTAATTGTTTACCGATCACTCATCATCCTGTACACACATTCCCATATATGAGATCATTTAAGTTTATATCATACCAAAATATATGCACAAGAAAAATGAAATAAACCACGTAAGGTATATTAATTTTGTGGTTTACTTAGCATTGAATAGTTTGATTTTTTAACCTTATATTTCTTATAAAGTTCTGTATCTTTGCATGTACAGATTACACCCACTTCACATAAAACTTACAGAACCATAGAATGGTTTGGGTTGGAAGGGATCTTAAAGGTCATCCATTTCCACCCCCTGACATGGATAGGGATATTTTTAACCAGACCAGGTTGATAAAATTCCTACCTAAACTGGTCTTGAACACCCCCAGGGATGGGGCATCCATGACTTCTCTGGCCAACCTGCTCCAGTGCCTCACCACCCTCACAGGAAAAAATTTCTTCCTAATATCAAACCTAAATCTTCCCTCTTTCAGCTTAAAACCTTTACCTCTCATCCTATCACTGCACTCCATACAATGTACATCCCTGCGTTATTACTGAATCATGATTATTTTTTTTCAATAGATAAAATGAAAGTTATATATACAAATATGGAAAAGTGGTAGCTTTCATGTCAGGTATTATTTCTTTTGAAAGTACCACCAGACCACATTAGAAGTCAAACTGTAAATACAAAATCCTTTGTTCAGATGTGACAGCTCATTTTGCTTTTTTTTTTTCGGTGCTTTACATCATGCCACAAATTTTGGGAACAGCCTATTTGAAGACAAATGTTAAAGAGCTCCTCTTTGGTAGATTCCAACTTGGGAAAGGATTAGATCTAACTACATAGATGGCTGTTCCTCCATTATAAGGCTCATCTTGTTTTGCAGGCTTCTGCTGAAGGCTCATTGATTCTCGCAGTATGTTAGATATAACACGATAGGATGTGCCTTTAGGGCGTTCTTGCACTACATGTTGGTGGAATTAGTTGCCATTGGAGGTTAGAGATTACAATATATTAGTTTTGTCAAGGCTGCTATAAAAATAAACCAATCCGTCTCTTTCTATGAAGAAGCTGAGATACCTTTCACATTAGGGGCAACTTTCTTCTGATTTATACAGAAGGTTTCCTGTGGTTTTAGTATCACTGATCATATTTCATTTAATCTAATTGCTTTAAGAAGGACTTGTTAGCCTGATGTGTCCCTGTTGCAATTTTGACCTTTGCTTCCCTAGTGCTGCTGAGCATTGACAACAGGAGTGTCTTAAGGAGTAGATGATCATAGTGTCAATGATTGAGATCAGTGGGGATTTTTTTATCTTATATGCATATCTCGTATAGTTATACCGATGAGGCTGGTCTCAGCAAACATCCTTTCTTGCTGTATGCTGCAGACTATCTACAGACAGGATAAGTCTCTAGGTGAAGCCAGAGGTAGAGTCATGCAAGAGATGGTTATGGTGATTTCCGTAGCACAGGAGAAAGAGGGAGGAAGTCTAGAAGAAAGTAGTGTATCACCCACAGAGAAAACAGGAGCATCCACATCACTGGAATGAAGGCAGAAGGTGGGTTGGGAGTATGGCATGGCTCATGTGTTCTCTTGGGTTGAGTCTTTCTGGTCTAAACTTTCCAGTCAGGCACAAGAACTCTCCTCAGGTGACAGTTTGCACTCACACTGAAATGACAGCAGATTCTAAGCTACCCTTACAAGAAAGCTCCATAGCACTCACCACACTACTCAAACCACTTGACTATGAAAGGTTCAGGATTGTTACAAACAGGCAGCATGGACGAGGCCACCTTGCCTTAAGGAGAACAAATAAGTTTAGCTCCAGGAACCCAAGCCATGCAATGCCATTTATCTTGAAGGTCCAAGGATATTTCCTGCCAGGTATATCTACTTTTATGGCAAAAGCCTAAGAACAAACCCCAGAAAATAATTTATAAGGTGTAAGGGATCTATAATGTGACTTTTCTATGTCATTTGGTTCTCTGTCTCAGAATGCATTTTCTCTTCATTGTACAAGGTGATAACCGAGCCCACAGAAGTACCACAGCTACTGGTGATACCCGAACTGTCACACTGGGGAAGCACTGGGGGGGATGCCTCCACCATGCAGGCTCTGATTACAAGACTTAAATTAGGACCATTCCCATGTGAGATGTAAAAGATGCATCGGGGGAAAAAAAATGCACCTAAAAACCAAATACATCATTTTGTGACCTTCTGAAAACGTATCTTTGTGATGCCAGAGATAGAGAACTCCACAATACCACTTAATAAAGTCCTTTCCCAGGATGTGTTCCAACAGCATCTGAGATAGTGTACCATTCCAACAAATATCACAAAGGGTTGTAGGAGAAGGGCTTAATAGGTGTACAGACCTTTTGGAACAGAATACAGGACTGACATGGTCATTTGCCTCCCTCGTTCTCCAGGATGTGGACCTACCAGCATCTTCAAGGGAGGGCCACTAAGTGGAAAGCCAATGGGGATAGGACCACACATACTCTATTGTCAGACCTTATCCATTACAGCTCTAACTACAAGAACATCTCATGACAGGAGGAACTGCATGAAAAATACAAGTGAAAGTTAATCCATTATAACAGAGTTTGGGAGCACAGCAGCTAGATCCTGACACAGACAGGAGGGCCCACTAGCTAACAATAGCCTTCAAATGTATCTTCACAAAGAGAAGTTTCTTTCATCTGCCTCCTGCCAGGTAGTCAAGTGAGCAGAAATTTAGCAGCACTTCTTCTAAAGATGCTCAACAGAAGTCTCACTGCAGAGATTTAGATGAAAGCAATACCACCCCCTCACCACTGGAAAGTTCAATTTGGTGGCAGTCATTTTGCAGCCTCTTCGAAGCAAGTCAGTGGTCTCATCATTGTCCCGGGGAGGCCTTGACAGTTAAAGCCACCAATGACACTGACCATACTGTTAATATTGTCTGGAGAGATGCCAAGCTCTAAATCCTTTATGTCTCAAAGATATTAGTACCTGACTATGAGAGGCAGCACGGAGTCTTGCATGACCTTTGGTGAGATACTTAATCATCTCACAAGTTTCTTGAGCTTTGATAATACTTCCTTCTTTCCAGAGGAAATAGGTGCACTTCTATCTATCTATCTATCTATATATATATATATATATATGCATTTTTATCTGCCTTATACAAAACAGCAGTTCAAATTCAGGATGTGAAATGGGGAGGATATGAAATAAGTCCTCTTGAAGGACACAGTGTTCATACTACATCAGTGACTACATGAGTGGACAAGGTATGGATATTTTCTGCCTGGACTTCTGTCGGGCCTTTGGCATTGTCCCCCCACAACATCCTTATCTCTAAATTGGAGAGATAATGATTTGATGGATGTTTGGTGGACAAAGAATTAGTTGGATGGTCATATCAAAATCTCCATGTCCAGATAGAATATCAGCATGAGTAGTGTTTACTATCTTCATCAATGACACAGACAGTGGATTGACTGCACCTTCAGCAAATTTGCAGATGACACCAAGCTGAGTGGTGTGGTTGACACAGCTGGGAGATTAGTTGCCATGCAGAGGGACCTGGACAAGCTTCAGAAGTGGGCCTGTGTTAAACTTACGAAGTTCAAAAAGTGCAAGACCCTGCAAGTGTTTCAGGGAACGCCTCGGTATCAACAGAGGCTGGGGGATGAAGAGTATGAGAGCAGCCCTGAGGAGAAGGACTTGGGGGTACTGCTGGATGAAAGGCTAGACATGAGCTAGCAATGTGCACTCACAGCCCAAAAGCCCAACCCTATTCCGAGATCCATCAAAAACAGTGTGGCCAGCAGGTCAAGGGAAGTGATTCCACCCCTCTTTTCCACCCTACTGAGATCTCACCTTTGGAGTACTGTGTTCAGGGGATTTATAAGAGAGATGGGGACAAATATTTTCATAGGGCCTGTTGTGATAGGATAAGGGATAATGTTTTAAACTAAAAGAGGAGAGATTTAAACTGGAAATAAGGAAGATATTTTTTTACAATGGGGTTGATGAAACATGGAACAGGCTGCCCAGAGAGGTGGTATATACCCCATCCCTGGAAATATTCAAGATCAAGTTGGATGGGGCTCTGAGCCACCTGATCTATTTGAAGATGTCCCTGTTTATTGCAGGACGTTCTACTAGATGACCTTTACAAATCCCTTCCAACTCAAACTCTTTAGCTGGTTGGACTTCACTATATCATCATCAACATAGCGAGGGCTTTTGTTTTTTTAGATAGCAATGCTTTTTCTCTGCAGTTCTTCCCTGAAGCTCTCATGTTAATCTACATGAATTCCTTAAGCACTTTTTAGTCATTAAACATGAAATTTTATTATATTAAATTTTACAGGTTATATAGTTTTATTTTTTCTTGTGCTTTACCTTGTGCTACCTACCTGCAGCAGTATAAAATGTTTCAAGAGAAAATGTTTATGTCCTACTATTTGAAATAAACAAGAAGGAATATCTAGAAGTTATCATTTGGCTTGAGAGGTATAAAACAAATAAATCAAAAATTGTTAACAACAGCAAAAAAGACAAGAAGATTTAGAAAAATTAAATTAAAATTATATTAAAAGAAGCAGAAGGATAAACATTGATGCTTAAATGTTTTCAGAAGCAAATGGAGAAACTGGAAAATTAATTGACTTTATTGCCATTGTAAATTTCACTGTTAAGAAACTGAAGAAATTAAAATTAAACTGAAGAATTTAGCTTGATTTCAACTATTAAATTATGTTGTTGTTGTTAATATTTTTAAAAATCATTGTTTTGGCTTAACTTATATAGCTTGATATATTTTTTTCTGTTTGTTTAGATCTATTTGACACTAAAAATGCACATTATTTGCATATATGTTGGAATAACAACTGATATAAATAAAAGTTTTAAATAATGGGATCAGTAAGATCTGATTCTATGATTCTATGATTCTTTTTAGCTTTCATCACCACAGTTTGTCCGGGGGACAGGTCCCTCCAGGTGCTAAAATTCCATCAGAATTTCAGCCATTTAAAACCAGTCAATATACAAACATGATAATCCTTTACATAGTTTAATGGTATGATTCCCCCTCCACTCCAGCCTGACTTCTCTTAATTCTGATCAAGAGACAGTTGTGATGGTCTAGTGGATGCATCTGGCTCAAGGTGGATTTGAGGCAGACAGATAACAACGCAGTACCCAAGGGCTAATCTTAATAATGCATCCGCCTGGACACAGCGCTGGTCAGTGCCCAAATCATGCCAGATTTGGAAGAAATAGACACCTGTGGTTGGCATATAAATATGATTATGAGTCAAACATCTTACTTCATAAATTGTAAGTAGCCTAAGGGCCCTTTGTGCTCTCCTAAAACAACAGCAGGCTGGGATGTCTCCTTGAGCAGGGATATCTCTCAAGGTTACTTCTTGAACCTGAGAGATTCCTTGCTCCTAAGTTACTCAGTAAGTGAGTTAGGAATAACTGCACTGAAACTAGGATTAGTATTGGACCCAGCCACACCTAGACTCCTCTCAGAGAGACAGAAGGAATTTAGAATGCAATTGTGTCTTTTCTGGACCTTGTGACTCAACGGGAGGTTCTCCCTGACAGTTTTGTCTGACCCTGTCTTCTCTATAGCAAATAATCAAGTGTACCTTGCTATTGAATCTTCTCAAACCACAGTTGCACTTACTATCAAACTTTATTAAATTGCTATTTTATATCAATAAACATATTACTGCTTCTATCCCATGAATGAAGTGCATCACTGTCACTCCATCTGTTACAACAGTGAAGTTCAAAAATGTGATATATTTCTAGTGATAGCAGTGAGTATTTTCTTGGGAATCAACCTGTGAATGATACCCAGAATTAATTTCAGCGCAGGACAACATTTGGCTGCATCAGAAGAAGTGTGACCAGCAGGTCAAGGGAGAGGATTCTCTCCCCCTACTCTGCTCGTGTAAGACCACACCTGGAGTCCTCAGCACAGGGAAGACATGGACCCATTAGAGAAAGTCCAGAGGAGGGCCACAAAGATGATCTGAGGGCTGGAGCACCTCCTGTACAAGGACAGGTTGAGAGACCTGGGCTTATTCATACTGGATAGGAGAAGGCTAGGGGGAAAATTTATAGCAGCCTTCCAGTATTTAAAGGGGGCTACATGACAGATGGGGAGGGGATCTTTCTCAGCAAGTGTAATGATAGAACAAGGGATATGGTTTTATGATGAAAGAGGGGAGATTTAGATTAGACATTAGGAAGAAATTTTTCACTGTGAGAGTGGTGAGGCACTGGTACAGGTTGCCCAGGGAAGTCATGGATGCCCTATTCTTGGAGTTGTTCAAGGCCAGGTTGGATGAGACTTTGGGCAACCTGATCTACTGGACAGTGTCCCTGCCCATGGCACAGGGGTTGGAAATGGGTGATTTTTAAGGTGTCTTCCAACCAAAATCATTCTATGATTCTATAGGATTTTATGGGGTTTTTTTAGCCGTAATCTCTATTACTTATTTCTGCTCTTACTGGAATTGCTGCAGACAAATGTATTTTTTCCTGTACATGGGTGTGATTCTGTAGTTTGATGTGTCAGCTCCAATGTTATCAAGGAGAACTTAAACTGTTTCCTACAAAACTCCTGTTGACACCATCCAAGCTGCTCCAGCTGTCCTACAAACTACCTTCACTACATAATTTAAAAAGCTGACTCCTTTTCTATACAGCATCCTGCTTTAAACATTAGTGCACTATTTTGATGACTTGTTTTACCCTTCTCCAGTGAAAACACGATCTATTTTGCTATTTATTTCCACGTTCACAAGACCTGGAGGCCTGACAATGCAGATTTCATTCTGGGTGATCCATGATCCATGTTCTAACACAGCAACAAGCTATACTGCCCTAAAATTAAGGTATTTCTGGGAAGTCATCCTTTTCAAACTCATTTCCAAAGAGTTTCTCCTCTAAGCCTTATATCCTTAAACACAGCCTCTGTCGCAACTAGTTGCGCTGGACACACAGCATCAACGATTCCAGGTCAAGGGCTGGGGGTCGAAAGCAACGTGATTCCTAAGTTTTTTAAAGCTTCACTGTGCCCTGGGCATTTCTCAGTAAGTTATGCATTGAATGCTTTTCTTCCTGAGATAAGCCCAAAATGTTAGACATTTAGCTTTTAATTTCTAGATAGCAAAAGGTTTGGTTTTTTTTTTCCCCCCTCTGCTTTACAGAGGAGATCATCTAGCATAGGCAAGAGCAATGAAACTGTCTTCTAACTGCTTCATAGCTAGCCCTCAGCTTAGACATGAATGATGTTGGATAAAGGTGAGATGCTTCTCTTGTTCCCATAGATGCTCCAAACCCTATTTGTTTCCAAGAAGAGAGCAAAACGTTGTTCATTTGATGGCAACTATGATAGTAGCATTAGATATTTGGAGGAAGACTTTGAAAGGTATGAAACACAAGCTCCTTTTTAGTGAAAGCCAATGGTATATAACATTTTGTACCTGCTTTGGACCTACAAAGGGCTCTTCATAGAATCATAGAATCATAGAAAAACCAAGTTGGAAGAGACCCATCGGATCATCGAGTCCAACCATTCTTATCAAACACTAAACCATGCCCCTTAGCACCTCACCCACCTGTGCCTTAAACACCTCCAGGGAAGGTGAATCAACCATCTCCCTGGGCAGCCTGTTCCAGTGTTTTTTCACTTTTTAAAAAACTTCTTTCGCTTTTTAAAAAACTGTCTTCCTGCTGGCTTGCTCTGTACAGATCTTTTACTTGATTAAGCCCTAAAGCTCTGTAGAAATCCACACAGGTACTTTTCATGACTATGCATCTGCCAAAATAACTGGGACTCCAGGTGTTATCTTGAGACCACCAGCAGATGTCAAACAGCATCTAGGCAAACATGTCAAATAAGACTGAGAAGGAAAAAGACTTTCTGGCACCTTTTGAACTGGGAGGTTTTGGGCTGCAATACCCTTCCAGATTTCCATTTCCTCTGTTCCAGCCTGAGGTATTTTTGAATTTTAGCCAGCTTTGCAGGTAGCACAGCAGTAATAACCAATGATGGAAAGTTACAACATTATGTGAAGAGAGTACTTACACGAAACATAATCCTGGAGAAATAAGACTTCCCCTATACCACTTAACAAACTTCCAGAATTCATGCTTTTGGGGTGTTTTTTTTTCTTCCAATGCATAAAGAAGATACACATTTTGTATTGGACATTCATTAGTTGGTAGTCTTCCCCCAGTTCCTAAAGAGTGTGCTTAAAGTGAGAAAAATACTGCATGAGTGGAGTGCTGGCATTTTTCCCAGCGAGGATCTGAGTACTGACAGTTTTCCAGAACTGAGACGTTTCTACTTTGTCCATTTCTGCTTTACTTGAAGAAGGATGAAAAAATGTGCAATAATAAAAGAAATCAAGAAAGCAACTAATCCTGAAGTTAATACTACTCCAGAGCCCTATTGTTTTACTCAAATACATGCTATAACGTTCAAGCTACTCTCTCATTTCCCTGGCAGTCTCTGCATAAAGCACATATATATTGTAGGCCAGATAGTGAGCACAAAAAGCAGCTGTGCCCAGACTTGAATCTGAGTAAGACACTTAGTCATCAAAATATTTTGCATGGGAATCATTCCTTATCTGTGATCAGATTTGTTGCATTTATTTATACTTTGTTTGATGTTGCTATAACTTTCAGAAGCAGAGCAATTACACAGGCATACAGCTTTCTGTATGAATTCATATTCTGAATTTACAGGCTGGCTTTATAATGTTTTCTGGTTAGCTGTCAAGTAATTTTCTAATAATTCCTATCATCATACTTGCCCTTTTGGCTGCCACTGAGCACTGAGCTGGCAGTTTTAGGTGGTGACTTTCCTAAGCAGGAATAGCTAATTTGAATTCTCACAATGAGTGCATATGTTTTTAATAGATGTTTCCTATGCACCTGGATTTACTTTTGTCAACAGAGAATTTTATTCTTTATTAAAATCCTATGGAGACTCCTTAGTTATAAATAACCTGAATAGTTCTTCATCAGCAATAATTTTACCAGATCATTACCTCACTCCCTGCAAGAGTTCTATACAGAGTATAGCTAAGGCTCCAGCCCTTAACTTCCTCCATCATGAAAATTAAGCTTGTTTCTGATTTCTTTTGTTTCTCATCTTTTCACTCATCATTACTTATCATTTTCTCTCTTACAGTGTGGCAACTTCTTTAATGTAGGTGTGAAAGCATTTATTTGATGCAAGGCACTAAAGGAATCAAAATACCCTGTAATGACCATTTGTTCTTGCTTGTGTATTTTGAGCCCTGATTCTCTGGATTTGACCTTCTGCTCAGTTTCTTAAAAGCCACTCTTACTGTATTTCACTTATCTGGCACTGCTGAGGATCCCTTTGAGACATTATCCTGCTGGACTATCATTTAAGGTTTGTAACACTGAAATTATACCAGCCAGACTCACAAAAGGAGAACAGAGGCAGACAGAATAAGAGCAATTCAGTGACAAAACCCCAGATAATGAATAGCATATGGAGTTGCAGACTTATGTTGAAATACAGACAGATAAAGAGGTTAGGATGCATTTTCAGGAAAACTCCGAGGACGTCATCTCCAGTTCTGTAGGCCATTCTGCTTACACATGCTGCCAGTCACAGCTATCTAAAAAGTACATGGTTTTGTTTATCCATATCTTGTTTTAAAACATTTGATGTTTTTTATAACATCAAGTTGAGCTTATTTTTTTGCTGGGCAGGAGCATCTTCTAGATTCTAACAAACTGAGTTATGGGGACTGATTGGGTCAGAGACATAGTCCCATTTTCTCAGTACTATAAATGATGAAACAAGAAATTCATTAGAGAAGCATGGTAATCAATGTAGGACTCATCCTTTAAAAGAGTCACTGAGAATTAAGATCTGCACTGCTCCATTCCTAACAACATTTAATTTCAGTTCCAAAATATTCTAATTTGAATTTTCAAGAGTACAGGGTTAGTATTTACTGCTGAAGGTTTAGCACTGTAAATAAAGAGTACAAAAAAAATCATGTTGTTATTTCCCCAGTTATTCATAATTTGGGTCTGTTTTGTGTGCCTAGTTAAACAAACATTAATGTGTCTTGATGTTTCCTAGTGTTTGAAATTTCCTCTTACTAAAAATAAAGGTAATAATCAGTTTCAGAGGCAGCCATCAACTTCAGAGGTTCAGGCTTTCTGAAGAGGCATGTTTTCCTTGACCTAGCATGAGCAAATCTATATGCAGAAGGCATGTATAAGAATAGCTACAAACTTGAATAGGATGTCTGAACTCTGTTTGATAACAAACACACGATAATTACCTGCACCTATAGCTCTCTGCTTTTTTAGTATTTTTACTAGGCACATGGGACTTCTGTGGAAATGGAAAAGTACATTATCAGTCTTCCAAATCTGTCACGTTTACTGGTGTGTTCAGTTATTCTGTTCCAAAACATGAAAATCGTATGAGCAATGATACTCAGAAGAGGCTGCTATGAAACTAATTGTATATGAAATCATTCGGAAGTCTGAAGCTGAGTAATTATAATGCCTCAAAATTAATATTTTTGGTACAGGTTTAAATTAGGAATGAGAAATCACCTTCCACATGTCACCAGAATCACAAAATCATAGAACAGCCCAAGCTGGAAGGAACCTCAAAAGATCACCTGATCTAACCTCTCTGGGGAAACTGAGCCTAGGTGAGATCATCTAGCAGAGGGTCTGATGGTAGTTTGAAAACCTCCAATGATGGGGACTCTGCCACATCCTTGGGGAGGTGGTTCTAGTGATGAATTATTCTCACCATAAAAAATTTCCTTGATGCCTCATCCCTGGAGGTGTTCAAGACCAGGTTGGATGGGGCCTTGGACAGCCTGATCTAGTGGGATGTCCCTGCCCATGGCAGAAGGGGTGGAACTAGATGATCTTTGAAGTCCCTTCCAACCCTAACTATTCTATAATTATGTGATCTTGAAAAGCTGCTGTTAATTGACTACAGTTTTTCACACTATGTGTAGCCCTTCCTCAATTTACAGGGCTAACTTACAATGAAACTCTCCTTCCAGACACATCCAGCCCCACCTCCTAAGAAAAATGTGAAAATAAGGATTCTTTAGGGAGAGTTTTTTCAGTTTGTATCCTCTGAAACCTCATCTTTTTTTATTTTTTTTTTTTTCAATGGATGTTAAATTTACGCTCATTAAAACTGAAAAATTTCTTCTGCTGCAATTGAGTGTTTGCAGGATGCTTTTTCTACTGTTATGATTTTTTTTTTTTTTGAGTCAGAAAGTACTGAGGTTTACTAAAGGGAGAAATGGAAGTCTTGCTGAAAGGGCCCCATCAAGGCTACTATGGGTGTTTCTTGAATTCCTTAGTGAACCAGCCTAGCTGAATGTCATTACATCATCATACTCCAACCCCACTAAATTGGAATCAATATTACTTAGGACAACATTTCATTAGAATTTTATGCTCCTAATTATAATATATATTGCAGCGATTGGACTGCCTGTCCTTTGCTTGTCAATTCAAGCGCCCTTGCCAAGGTAACCTGTAAACTGTATTATATAGGATTTATTACATCATTTCCTTAGTGAATATAAGGTGATTATCACCTTCATTACTAGTCATAGATATATGCACTATTGTATTTTAAATGTATTAGTGCCTTCCACGTGGCACATAGTAATTTACAATTACAATCGCTTCCCCTTAATCGTTAAGTTACAGTCTATTAGCAAATCACATTTCCTAAGCCTAGAAACATTTTCGGTTTGTTTTGGGATTCTTTAAATTATCCTTGAAACACAGGGGTTTGGGTTTTGTAATGTTTGATTGTTGTTTCACTTTTACACATCCTGCTATTATCATTGAAATCAGTGTTCTGAGGGTAGAAACCCAGAAATTCCTATATTCTTTTGCTAGAAAACATGAAAATACCAGCATCTAGGACCTAGAATGACACTAAAAAATACCAAAATTAAATCAAATAGCTTCTCATCTTACTCTTTCAAATCTAATATTTTGATTTTGTGCAGACTGCATCTCAACTGCAAAGCAACTTTTATGCTAGACCTAGATAGGGGAGAAGCTGGTACTTCAATGCCCTCAAGTATTTTTCTCACTGTTTTAAAACCCAATGCTATCAACCAATCATCACTGTTATCCAAATGACATCCTCTGTACAGAATGTCACTGTGCTCATTGCTACAATGCAAGCCCCTTCATAGTTGGATAGAGAGTACATTTAGAAGAATAAAGGAGAATATTTCATTGTCTGTGTGGTAGTATATTTGTTTTCCTTTAACTTCATCTTCAGTGCTCTTCCCATATAAAAGTTATCTCAGATTTTTTTTATACTTTTCTATGCACATGCATTGCTTACATTTTAATTTAGCAGCCTGAATTTGAATTGTCTGTAGATTTTCTATTACTCAGGGGCTTGGATCATATGACAGAAGTTAAAAGAAATTTTTAAAAAGCTCTAAATAGAAATAAAGAAAAGATAAATATGATATAGTTATCTGTCCTCAAATTTGATCCTTGGGAAAATGCACTGGGATCTCCTGATGACTAACAGTTTGACAACTCAATCTACAACACACACATTTCCTGAGAATATTCTGTTAATATTGCTTTGGAAGGTAACAGACCATAGAATCAAAACCAAACTTTTTCATCCATTCTAGTGAGATGTGCCCCTGCGATTGGTTGGAACTAGACAATCTTTAAGGTCACTTCCAACCCAAACGATTCTATGATTCTCTTCAAGGATTTTTGGCCAACAACAGCAACAAGAAAAAGAAAAAGACCTAACCTGAGGCAGCATAAACTCCACTGTATAAACACAGGCACATGCTCGAACCTAAAACCATCCTCTGAATCTTTCTGCATGACAGTGAGTAGACCTTAGCTCATGATGATGGTTTGGAAAGTTATGGCAAAGCCGAAAAACCTGTGAATTCTGTATTCAGAGCTGTTTCTCCAGCAGAAATGTTCTGACTGAGTGCAGTTGAACAAATGAGGCCTGAACAGAGATTCTGGTTCACTTATCTCCCCGCTGTGTCTCCACTTAGCTCAATAGCAGATTTTCTAATCTCTCTTTCACTAGGATTAATGGCAAGGAATGATGGAACACTCAGTCAAGATTGCAAGGCAGATTCTTCCTTTCTCTCTCTTTGACATTTAAAGATTTAATCCTGTCAAATCTGTGTGTCTCTCACTGTCCATTATAAGGTGGCTTAACCCTTTCCTCGTCTAATTCACCATTTTTGAAACAGGACTGAAAAGAAGCAAAAAAACCAAAAAGATAGTTACAGAGTCTGGTGAACACAGAGCCCAATTCATGGACTGTCTAATGGTCTGTAGGAAGCAGATGAAATGGAAAGGAGGAGAAACTATTTACAAAGGAGAACTTGCATTTGGGCCAATGTAATAATTTATTCACAATTCTAGGAACTCAATCTGCAAATCCTTCTCATCTGGAACCTCCCTTGGAAAGAAATTAATCTTCTTGATTGATTACAGAATCACAGAATCATTAGGTTGGAAAAGACCTACTGGATCATCAAGTCCAAACATTCCTATCAATCACTAAACCATGCCCCTCAGCACCTCATCCACCTGTACCTAAAACACCTCCAGGGATGGTGACTCAACCACCTCCCTGGGCAGCCTGTTCCAGTGCCCAATGACCCTTTCTGTGATTTTTTTTTTCCTGATGTCAAGCTTGAACCTCCCCTGGTGAGCTTGAGGCCATTCCCTCTTGCCCTATCAGCTGTCACTTGAGAGAAGAGGCCAGCACCCTCCTCTCCATAACCTCCTTTCAGGTAATTGTAGAGAACATAGAGAGAAGTTGTATTCATTTTCAGATTTCCTTTTTGGAAAACAAAAGAACACAAGTGTTTGTTTGGGGTTTTTTTGTCCCATTTCTTTGCACACAGGAACATGGAAGTATTGAAATACAGGATGCAGTCATTTGGGAAAACCACTGTGAGACTGATTTACATTATCTCTAAGTCATATCCAGAGCCCCAGCCCAGGAATGAAATTTATCACTCTTCATGTTCAATCTGAGCTAACTCTAGAGTTCCAGCTGCACTCTAGCAAGAACCTCACTAGTGTCCTTCTGTAAGACAAGATGTCCACTATCTTAAATCTCTTAGTAATCTGTTTCTACCTGGGCTCCAGCTTCCCATCTTGAGTTTATTCATCTTAACCATAAATACATGCTGTATTCCAGAAGAAAATCCTGTCTTTGTCCATGCAATGTCACTATTGTTTGTGTATCTCAACTGAAAATGGATTAGTGGATAAACCTCTAATTAGTACACCACACTAGTGCCTCATATCTGCTCTCCCATCAGTTGAGACACTGGATAATGGAAGAAGGAATAATATCATAGAATCATAGAATCACCAGGTTGGAAAAGACCCATTGGATCATTGAGTCCAAGCATTCCTATCAAACACTAAACCATGCCCCTCAGCGTCTCACCCACCCGTACCTTAAACACCTCCAGGGATGGTGACTCAACCACCTCCCTGGGCAGCCTGTTCCAGTGACCAATGACCCTTTCTGTGATATTTTTTTCCTAATGTCAAGCCTAAACCTCCCCTGGAAAAGTTTGAAGCCATTCCCCCTTGTCCTGTCCCCTGTGTGTCTTTGCATTTTACTGTTAAAAGTAAGCTTCCTTCCTCTGAAGTAACACTATAAAGAAAATAAGATGGATTCTAGTCTGCCTCCTAAGTAATGTGCTATATATTTTGTCTGAGTACCTATGACAGGATATACTATTAGTAATGATATGTGATTCAGAAAGAATAGGTGGATTTTCATATACCAGGCATGATCTGGTCTGTATAGAATAACAAAAGTTTCAACTGACAGGCAGAAATGTCAGTTCATTTTGTAGGAGTAATTTTTGTTTCTCTTTCCAGTGAAGATTTGCTGTCTTCGGATTTCACTGAAATGTGAGGTTAAACTCATAGTACTGAAGAAGCAACTGTTCTTATGAATAGGAATGGAAAGTGAAAATGCTAAATGACCATTAATCTTGATGTTCTGATCAACTTTTAATTAAGAGGAATATTTTTATTTTCTCTATCCTAACTAATCCCCTTTAAAACTTAAATAATAAAGTAGGATTGAGAGAGATAGTAAAAACCTGTTCCAGTAGCATGCCCTGACTTTATGTGAAGAGGGAAAGATTGATAAGTATTTGTAAGGGCAGGGGAGATAAAAGGCACTACAGAATGTGTATGACATACAGTTGCAAATATTTTAGACCACTATGGAAGCAGATGATTGCCTGAGAGCTCAAAACTACGAGGGAAGATCTTAACAAAGTGTAAATCCATTCTTTTACCTTCCAAGAAACAGCATCAAGACTTCATGAAATCTGAAGCAAGTCAGAAACTGGTGTAATTCTTCACTATAATACTAGAGATATTTATGAATCTCCTAGTAAAAAGGTACTACATAAAGAAAAATATTCTGCTGTGAATGTGATGAAAATTGATCTTTAATGTTCCAAGAACAAAATCTATAGCTTCTTCCATAGGAGAAGGCAGCCTTGCGCCGACCACTCTCTTTGACAGAATACGAGGATCAAAAGGTAAGACCAGATAATATATGGGGATAAATGCTAAATACTTAGTGATGTAGGACCAAGGAATTATCTCTTAACATAAACAGTGCAACTCTCTTCATTTTGTTCCTATAAAGCTGGACTAAATAGATAGTAAAAGTAACCTCATATATTAAAGTATAATGGAACAGATGTTCTTTTTCACCTTGCATGCCTTTTCAACACAGGGATGTGTAAAGATAGCTTGTAAGTCATGGAACATCTAGTACAGTGCAAATATCTTATACAGAAATGCATTTTTAAGAAGAGCAACACAGTATATAGTAGGATTATATCAGTATTTAAGTTTACGTAGTTATCTGTTTCTTATTAAAAAATATAATGGCACATTTTTGAAACACATAAAAGACTTCACTTTCATTCCTTACCAAACCAAAATTTTATCCCTTTAGAGTTTTATTTCCTACCCCTACATTCCTATTTCTTTGATAACCCTGTTTAAGAGATTCATTTCTTGGCATACTAAAAATTAATGACTGAATTTAAAAGCATTCCTGATTTACACATATATATAACAGAGAAGTGTATCTTCCCAGCATTTGTGCTGGTGTGACTCCCTCACTCCCAAACTACTGATTATTCTTTCAAGCTATGCAAAATATCCCAAATCCAGAAGTTCGTAAAAAGAAACAAAATCTAAGATAATAAGAATTGGTGGAAGTTGTAGAGTTATCTGAAGGAGATGGCTGACTTCTAAGGAGTTACTGGAGAGGAAAAGGCGATTACAGCAAATCTGAGCTCTTTGAGCCAACAGATGCTGCTGGGCAAGAGGAGTGAGGCAGGATCATTTTTGTGCTTTCATGAATTTATTTAGATTATGTGGGCTGAAGGGCATTGAAAATGCTGTCCTGATTTCCTGTTGGCAGGCAGAACCATCCCAACACAATTAACTCCAAAATCCATTTAATAAAATCACAAATCATGTTTAAAGTAGCAGTAGGCCTCCCAGATAACTGTGGAGCCAAGTACAAAGCACAAAAGCCAAACACAGATGAGGGAGTTTGGTAAGGGAAGTTCATGTAACTTACTATCTACTTGCTACAGGAATTTGTGAGAAGCTACAAACTTGATCACACTGTTGTTCGAGGATGTTTGTTTTTTCTAGGCAACAATGAGTCCAATTTTCTCATTCTAATTATCACTATTTAGAATCACATAATTATGGGATGTTTGAGGTTGAAGGAACCTCTGCAGGTCAGACTGGAGAGGGCTTTGAGCAGCCTGATAAAATGAAGGATGCCCCTGTTCATGGCAGGGGTGTTGGACTAGATGGCCTTTGCAGGTTCTTGACAACCCAAAACATTCTATGAGGTCATCTGGTCCACCACCCTGCTCAAGCAGGGCAGGACCACCTATAGCTGGCTGCCTAGGATCATGTTCAGATATCTTTTGAGTATTTTCAGCAACGGAGACTGCATCATCTCCCTGGGCGACTTATGCCAGTGCTTCATCACCCTCACAGTAAAAAAGTGTTTCCTGATGCCCACAGGGAGCCTCTTGTGTTCCAGTTTGTGCCCACTGCTTCTGTCTGGCTCCATTTCCTTTGCTCCCTAACTTCAGGTCTTTTTATACATGAATAAGATCCCCTTTCAATCTTCTTTTCTCCAGACTGATCTATCCTAGCTCTCTCAGCTCTTCCTCATAGGATAAATTCTTCAGCTTCAGAATCTTAAGAATCTAGGTGGCCCTTTGCTGGACTCTCTCCAATATGTCTACATCTGTCTTGTACTTAGAAGACCAGAGCTGACAGTTTTTGGAGGGACTACACAGCAGGACACAAGCAATCTAGGAGGTTCCTGGAGTGCATTATGGTAACTTCCTTCTCCAAGTGAAAGAAAAGCCAACATGCGGCGATACTATGCTGGACTTCGTTCTCACCAACAAAGAAAGGCCAGGCAGAAATGTGAGGCCCAAGGGAAGCCTTGGCTGCACTGACTATGAAATGATGGAGTTCAAATTCCACAGGGCAGCAGGAGGGTGTACAGCAAACTCACTACCTCAAACTTCAGAAATCCAGACTTTGGCCTCTTCAGGGACCTGTTGTGTAGAACATCATGGGATAAAGCCATGGAGGGAGAGGATCTCAAGAAAGCTGGTAAATAGTCAAGGATCACCTCCTCCAAGCTCAGTGTGATGCATCCCAACAAAGACAAATTCAAGCAAAAGCACCAGGAGGTCTTCATGGATGAACAAGGAACTCCAGAGCATCCAGGTGTGGCTTCACCAGTATTGAGCAGAGGGGAAGGATCACCTCCCTTGACCTGCTGGCGATGCTTTGCCAAATGCAGCCCAGGATATCATTTACCTACTTTGTGGCAAGGGCACATTGCTGGCTTGTGTTTAACTTGATTTCCACCAGGACCCCCAGGCCCTCTTCTGCCAAGCTGCTTTCCAGATAGCTTTTTCATTCATAAGGAGAAGAACCAGGTTTTCCTGAAAGGGTCAAGATTTCCCTTAGGGGCATCCAGGGTTTGGTTAAAAAATAGGAATAATATAATAATTGAGTTCCAGATAGGAAAAGGGCAGTAAGACAGCCAAAGTGTGCAACCATGTGAAGATGTCAAGCTGTGTGGAATGAATCTGATGAGTCTTAAACCAAGGTGAAACACTCAACAGGATGGTTGCTTTATGGACGTGGATCATTACCAACCCATAGATTAAACATATATTCATCACTTGTCTATCTCCAGCAGTGTATGTACAAATTTGATTTACCAGTTTAGGAAAATGAATTTGAGTAATAATACTAAAACTTCTTGCACTTGTAGTGGAAAATAATATTGTTCCTGAGATTATTGTTACAGAGACACCATTAGAATTATATAAACTTTGATTGATTTTAAACTATTACTTTGTTGCCATAAGTTCAAGGGACTCATTAGTGTGCATGAGCTGTCCCCACAAACAACATTAAACTGATAAAAATTTCTTTTTAACTCAAGTAGTGAGATCTACACTCAAAATTACATTGGTCCTGGTTTTATGTAATGGCTGCATTACCACACAGGAGACAACAAGTCTAGCTGCTGGATAAGGTGCTCAGTCATTTGATGACGATTATTAAACTATTAAACAATTACTGATAATACAATTTACCATGCTATTATGCTTCTCAATATTATAAATATTATCAATATTTATGTAGCTCCTAGAAGTCTGAATCATAGGGAATAGATCCACTAAGCTGAACTCTACCTGAAAACACAATCTGTTCTTCCAAATTGTTTCCCAAGCCTCCTGGGACCACAGGTGCTTCAGCAGAACACAGGAGGCTTTCTCAGTTTGTAGAACTATTCCTAGCACAATTTTGTCCGAGGTCAACTAATACTGTCTAGAATTACTCATAACTATGGCTACAAGGTAACAAAGACCAGAGGCAATGGACCATTCCCCACATGGATATAGAAACTCCATGACAATCGAGCCTTGACATTGATTGCTAGAATGGATGCCATAGAAAAGTTTTGGCCTTCCCAATCCAGGAGACAAAAGCAGGAGAATGTGTGTGAGTTAAGAGATCTATTTATATCATTGACTTCACAGCATAGTTATGTGTCAGATTCTGCTGATGGAAAATAGATATATGTGATATGTCTCAGGAAACACAACCCTGGCTTAATAAAAATATCAGTCCTAGCAGTAGTTTTAATGCTAAAAAAAGAGAAAGAAATATGTATGCTTGCATTAGGAGTAGTATCCCTGCTATCCACTATTTTACTTTTCCTTCCACCACCATAAATTCCAGATGCTTTTTCAAGCTTGGACTATTAAGTAAGACTCAGCAGGTCACTCATTTTGCAAGCTGTCTGGTCACAGTGAACCTATTGTGAATGGCCCCTCAAGAGCTCCAGGGATACTTCAAAGGAAACACATTGAGATGGGGGGAGGATGGGAAGGAATTTGCATTTTAAATATGATTACTTCCATGAATGAATAATAAGGGATTTGTAAGGCTGGCTACCAAGAATTAGAAGAAAAAAAATAACTCTTCATTGGCTCTACAGCTAATTCTTTGGGACTGTTTTTCAGTGATACTAACACACAGTTTCTTGCTGCAGAGGCTTTGTACAACCAAAATAAATAAAGAGGTCCCTCAGTTAAAAACAAAGCTATTCTAGGGAAGGTGGAGCCAAGAACTTATGACACTTGAAAGCTGCCAAGGTAGGTAGCACGGGAGGTCTTCAGGCTTTCTTAGGAATGGACTGTACAGGCTAATAGTAGGAAAATTGGGCTCTCACAGAATCACAGAATAACCAGGTTGGAAGAGATCCACCTGATCGTTGAGTCCAACCATTTCCACCAATCCCTAAATCATGCCCCTAAGTACCTCATCCACCCTCACCTTAAACACCTCCAGGGAAGATGAGTCAACCACCTCCCTGGGCAGACTGTTCCAATGCCCAATGACCCTTTCCGTGAAGAATTTTTTTTCTTATCTCAAGTCTAAATCTCCCCTAGAGGAGCTTGAGGCCATTCTCTCTCATCCTGCCCCCTGTCACTTGGGAGAAGAGGCCAGCACCCTCCTCTCCACAACCCCCCTTCAGGTAGTTGTAGAGAGTAATAAGGTCTCCCCTCAGCCTCCTCTTCTCCAGGCTAAACAACCCCAGCTCTCTCAGTCGCTCCTCATAAGATTTGTTCTCCAGCCCCTTCACCAGCTTCATTGCTCTTCTCTGGACTCGCTCCAGAGCCACAACATCCTTCTTGTGGTGAGGGGCCCAGAACTGAACACAGGACTTGAGGTGCGGTCTCACCAGTGCCGAGTACAGAGGGAGAATAACCTCCCTGAGCCTTCTGGTCACGTCATTTCTGATGCAGGCCAAGATGCCATTGGCCTCCTTGGCCACCTGGGCACACTGCTGGCTCATGTTCAGTCGGCTGTCAACCAACACCCCAGGTCCTTCTCCTCCTGGCAGCTTTCCAGCCAGGCTTCTCCTAGGAAGGCTTCTCAATGAACATGATGCAACTTTCACAACATCCTTTTAAAATAGAAGTGATGGGGAATTTTGGTTTGTTTTTTTTTCCTCTGAATTTTCAATACTCAGTGTGCAGCATGTTAGAATACTCAGGAGGAGTGACTGAGTAGTATCTCCTCTGTGCTTGAGTCCTACAATGCTATGAGAGGAATGGGAGGGTAGAGTGGTATATTCACTGTGGAGTTGTATATCCTTCAGTAGTACTAGCTTCACCATTGTAAGCATTTTAATGAGCTGTAGGAGACACAAACACATTCCAGAGACCATTTACAGCCCCTCAAATCTCTCTTTATCAGAGAGTGCGGTGATAGGATGGGGGTAATGGTTTTAAGCTGAAAAAGGGGAGAATTAGATGAGATAATAGGAAGAAAATTTTTACTCTGAGGAAAATTTTCCACCGGTGAGGCAGTGGAAAAGGTTGCCCAGAGAAGCTGTGGAGCCCCCTCCCTGGTGGTGTTCAAGGCCAGGCTGGATGGGGCTTTGAGTAACCTGACCTAGTAGAAGCTACTTCTGCCCATGGCAGGGGAGTTGGAACAGGATGACCTTTAAGGTCCCTTCCAACCCAAACCATTCTATATTTCTATAAGACAGAATCATAAAATTGTAGAAGGATAGAATCACTATGGTTAGAAAAGATCTCTAGGATCATCAAGTCTAAATACTCACTGGCCTACTAGCAGCAACTCTTTAATGGACACCATGTGCTGAGATATAAAAGTGATGAACATAGCACAGGAACCTTATATGAAATGAAATGGAATTTCTTGTTCTGTTGAGTCTCATCCCTGAGCCTCAAATAGCTCCTCCCTCAGTGGCATCCTAAATCAATGTTCAGTTTGAAAGAGAAAAGATTCTCTCTCTCCTGTCATCCTGGTAACACTTAGAGATGGTTTCATCATTAAATCACATCTAACCAGGTGCAATTGGATGCACAAAATTCAGCTAACACGGGATGGAAATAGGGGAGAGGTTACAGAAGAGCTAACCACCTTGGAATAAAACAAGGTGGCGATGTGGTCCTGTGTGTAGCTCTCATGTGTTGTTTCATTGTGATCCTGGGAAAATCATTTAACTATGTGCTCTTGTTGCTTCAGTCACTAAAGCATAGTTAATATCTAGTGCTTTCAAAAGCATTTGGAGATCTCTGAATGATAAATTGTGCTATAGAGGGAGACAGAATGCTACTTCTGTTGCTTGTAATTATTATAGGGAAAAAAAAGGACAGAACTAGGGTTGCTTCCTCCTCTGCAGATTCCAGTACCCTTTAGAAAGGAAAATAGATAGGTATTTCTGGAACCATGCAAGGCATAAAATAAATAGCATAACTCACATCTCCCATGCTTATCAGAATTATTTTGAAGTTTAGAGAAAGAAAAATGAAAGAATTATCAGAAAACACAAACTCTGCTTCCAGCAGCTTAAAATTAGTTATATATGATGTAGTTTGAGCTGCATTTTAAAGTTCAAAGAAACAGAACTAAAGGTAAATAAGAATTTATTTTCAGACATCTTATTCTAATATTTGCCTTATTTTTGTATTTCTAGTATAACAGAGAATGTAAAACCCCTTTTCTGCAGAGGTACCACTTGCTTCTTGTGAAGATGGGCTCCTGGTCATTACATTGAGCACATTGTTTGTAGCTGTGATTCATACTACAGTGAAAGAGGCAGCAGTCCTAGTTTTGAGTACAGAACCCCTGAATATAGACCTGGAATCTGCAAAATATTTAAGCATTTAGTTAAGAGATCTTGAAGCCAGTTTAGTAGGTATTACAGTGTTGTTCCTACTCGCTGGTGTTCCAGCAACACCAGAAAGAAATGAACACGAAGTATTGGAAAAGCTGGAACAAAGCATATCACAAATCTGAAATTCCCACTAGCATTTTAGAGGTATTTAAGGGCTACTTTAAAGTAATTATTAATTTTTATTTATCTGCTATCCTGACTAACACAAGGCAAATGAGGAATAGGAAGGAAACGACCAACAGTTTGCAAATACCAATAAAATAGATAGTCTTTTTTTTTTTTTTTTTCATTCTTTACCTAACCATTCTCGATGGTTCAACACCCCTAACCAGTTTGAGCTGCTCTCTACTTTGTCCTCCGTTTTATCAGTGGGCTCTTCCAAAACACCTGGGAGGAGCTGTGATCTCTTTATGCACTTCATCATCCTCACTGTCTAGTTAAGTCAGTTAGTGGTAGTAAACACAAAAAGCTGTATTAAGTCCCAGGGTTCAGGAGGATCTTTTTGCAGACCTTCTAGTACTCTAATTTAGAGCTCCTTTAAATGGTTCATACACTTTTTTTTCTCATCCATTTTCTTTAACATCCTTAAATAGATCCTCCCAAGAATCAAGGTGGTAGACTGGATGGATTTCTGCCTTCTCTTTCTCTTTTCACTTCCCCTCTTTGTCCTCCCCTCTTCTCAGTTTTCTGTGGAACAGTTATCCTGGCTTATGTACAGATAGTAGTAAGGAGCAAGAAGCTCCCAAACATGTTTCATCCTCTAAGACAATATTAAGAAAGGAAGTACTGGTCAGCCTCTGGTGTTACCTATAATTTTTGACTGACTAGGGGGAGCTGTGAGAGCTCGCTTAGACTGAAAATCTAACTTTTAGATGGATGAGTCAAAGATCAACTTGTCTTTCTTTATATGACTTCAGTCTCCCTCTTCTTTGGGAATCCTTACAGGTGTCTTAAACACAGATTTTTTCACATGAAATGAGGTATAAGAAAGAAAATCTGTTGATATTAAGCATCAACACCTTCCTCACTCACAGGTATGCCGCAATAAATTTTTGACCCAGAAACAACAGTGAAATTACTATCAGAGATTGTTGTTGGGGTGATCTATTTTCACCTGAAATTCCTTAGACAGTGAAAAAATATAATGGAGTGGAAAATAATGGAATGGTAGTAAAACCAAAAGAGATTATCAGCACCAAGACAGACTACCTACTGTAATCCAATACAATCAATTACACAGCAGCCCCAATAGATAGGATCAGTGTTCTTTAAACACACACAGCTGAGTTCCTGGTATTTACCAAGAAATTAGCAGATCAAAATAATCCTTAAAGCTCTTCTACTGAAGCTGTCAGGAATATGCCACAGATATTTTTCCTTCATTTATCTAAACAGATACTTTGAAGAGAGTATGGTGGAAATAAAATCTCTTTGAGATTGAAAGGTGAGAGCTCAGGAGCAACTGATACAGTTGTGCTCCTTTAATAGTCTCCAGCAAGCTACTTAACATCTTTATATCTCAGACTTTCTGCCTTTAAAACAAGGTTATTGATAACTCTGCATCTCAAAGGGGTACTTAGAGTTGTGACTTAAGACCTGCTGGATGAAAGGCATGCAGGGCTTTTATTAACATCTCTATTATAACACCTTCAGTTCAGCATACTGTTTTACAGTCCATTATGAAAGGAATGTGAGGCATATAGCAGTGTTTAGCATTAAATTCTTCAATCTCTGTTCATACTAACGAGAACGGCACCTTAGTTCACGTTGAGCTGACAAGCTGGGTTCACTTAACACAACTCTCTGTAATATTCTTTTATATACCCTTTTTTTTTTTTTTTTTACACTTGGCTACATGCAATTCGACTGTCTATAGCTTGAGATTCAAGCTCCCAGTCTAAGCCACTGTAAAACCTGATAGTGTATTTCTCATTATGACCATAGTAATTTTAATTATTTTCTCTGTCTAAGACTTCTGTTACGCTTTGATGCCTGTGGACATTTTATGTAACTACCTTTCTTATTAGATGACTAAATACATGACAGAGGAATATTCTGTCCAGTTCTCCTCCTAAGGTACTTTGTCAGCCAAAGTCCTAATATGACCTTCCTTAATGTTACCATAGTATCTGTGGGCACAGAAACACTTAATGTATTTGCTCTCAAAACACACCTTTGGGTGAGAGAAAATTTCCATGCTTTTTTAGCAGAAGAATTGACCCAAGTAATGTGTCATTGAAATAGACAATTACTGCAAACACCATTGTCCAAGTCTGAGGAAGGGGACCTAATGCAAAAACAGACCGAGGGTTTTCCTGTGGGAAAAGATGTGTCAAAATCAAGAACTAAGCTGAGATTGTCACTGCTCCATCCAGTTCCTTATCAGTCATCAAATTAGTGCTTCAGTACAAAGACTGAAAATAAAATTCATTTTCACGCATTCTAGAACATTCTAGAACTTCAGCTTGGGACATTCTTCTTTGAGAAGCATTCTCCCTTTTGCCAATGTCTTGTGTCCCATACTGGAATAACCAGCAATAAAAAATAATTAAAATAAAAATAAGCTGGCTGCCCTCCATCATATCAGAGCGCTCGGATATACCAAATCTGTGTTACCTGAAGGTTTCCTTGGGATAGAACTGACATCCTCAGGAAGAACCTACCACTTTCCTTCCACTGAATAGTCTTCCTAGACTGGATGTTCAATGCCCCAAGCCTGTAAGTATTTAAGATACCCTTGGTAAATGCCCTTAATAACATGGTTTAACTTTTGGTCAGCCCTGAATTGGTCAAGCAGCTGGACTAGATACTCATTGTAGGTCCCTTCCACTGAAATATCCTATCCTGTCCTGTCCCACTATATCCCTTTGCTGAACTCCACCACTGCCAGCATGCCTTCGAGAAACTTTACCACAAATACAGAACTACTTGCTGTCTCTTTGTGGATGACTCAAACACACAGGAATTTTAGGCAGATTCTGCCACATATATGCCAAAAGGTTTAGTGACTGAAGCCAAAAAAAGCTGTACATTTTTGTAGCAAGTCCTATAACACAACTTAGCTCAAGTTCTAGTCTTCCTTAGCAGAGTGTAATAGTGTGGGTACTCATGTTTTAGGACCATGAGAGAACCACATAGGACCAAGATGAGTCCCAGAGTCAAGTGACATAACATGATACTCTGCACTACAGGATTGTAAACAATGCTTACGCATCATGGACTTGTAATTTAGTCTTGAAGCCAGAGAAAATCACTTGGTACTTTTAAAAGAAGCAATGCACCTGAGGCACCTGAAGGTCATGCAAGAACTAGAGCAAGAGCTGTGGATAGAACACATGAGTATTTAGATTTAAGCATACTTCAGTCTGCTTTTCACTTGCATGACTAGGTGATTTTCCTTTCTGTAACACTATCACACTGTGCTTTCATCTTATTTTTCCACAAGAAAAGAAATGGCAAACAAAGCTTGTATCTGAAGGAAAATCCTCATCAACATTCTGAAACAAGTGGGGTATAATGTGACATTTCCAGGTGTTCTTTCTCCTTTTTTCCAGGAATTCAAATCAAAACACACTGAAAGAAACATAAACCCGATGAGTGGCTTTTCCTTCTAAACAAAAAAAGGGAAAAATGAAAAATACCCTTAAAAATTCCCCAAAACCCCTTGAAAAATGAAGCTGTTAGTTCCTTCTGAAATAACATCCTCACCTGAAAAATGGGTTCAGTGTTAGGATTGTTTCCACTGTCTCAGGTTCTGGGTACCATGAGTTAAATATATATACACTGAAACTAATATTAAGTTCAGAACAAGACTTAGTAATCTCACTAAATGCTAATAGAGTTTTAATGCTGTTTTCATTAACTTTGTGCCCTTTCATACAAAGCTGGAGGGCTACTCAGTGATAAGAAAACCCCACTGATATAGTCATACGAATGGATGCTAAATGCAAATTCTAGAAGCACTGGGCAATGCTCACAGCAGGGCTTTGACATGATAAAGATTTTATGGAGTGTCATATCAGAACTTGTTGAGTAGGCTGAATGTCAAGAGTAAAATCAACAGCAGGAAAAAAATGAGAGCAAGAAGATCTCTGAAGTGATGGGGTGTTTTTTGTTGGAAACTGCAATTAAAAATAACTTTATAAGTAGCTAAAAACCTAATAGAAAGCTTATCTAAAGGAGATTAAAAAAATAAAATCTGACAGAGAGCAAAACCTTGCCTTTCTCTGGAAAGTTAGAGACAGCCTGACAAAATATTTCTGCCAGGCCTAAACTTTTCCAACACATTTCAGCAGGGGATTTGTTTAACCGAGTTGCAGCATCAAGCCTGATAACATTTGCTGGTTTTGGGGGGCCGAGTTGGTTGTGAATTACTTGTCGGTAGGCTGAGGTAAAGAAGAACTCTCTTGAACAAGATAGTCTGACAAAAAACAAAGTATATCACAGAATCACAGAATAACCAGGTTGGAAGAGATCCACCCGATCGTTGAGTCCAACCATTCCCACCAGTCCCTAAAACATGCCCCTAAGTACCTCATCCACCCTCACCTTAAACACCTCCAGGGACGGTGACTCAACCACCTCCCTGGGCAGACCGTTCCAATGCCTAACCACCCTCTCCGTGAAGAATTTTTTCCTAATCTCAAGCCTAAATCTCCCCTGGCGGAGCTTGAGGCCATTCCCTCTCGTCCTGTCCCCTGTCACTTGGGAGAAGAGGCCAGCACCCTCCTCTCCACAACCTCCGTTCAGGTAGTTGTATCATCCTTCTTGTGGAGAGGGGCCCAGAACTGAACACAGGATTCAAGGAGCGGCCTCACTAGTGCCGAGTACAGAGGGAGAATAACCTCCCTGGACCTGCTGGTCACGCCGTTTCTGATGCAGGCCAAGATGCCATTGGCCTTCATGTCCCCACTTGGAAGTGCAGATATAAGAAAATAAGAGCGTAGGTTTTATTCCCACTTCACTCATGTGGTTTTGATTCACCAAAGTCCCTGCAGTGAAATGTGGACCTGAAACTGAGACGATTCACCAGCTTCTTCAAGACAAGAAGGTTACACTTGCTAAACATTAAGCATGTGCTCAAAGTTCTGCTTAAGCTGGCCCCAAGATAAATGCTTTTTTCCTTATCTGTGTATACAGGAGGATCTTTATTATCATTTCTGTATGTATTGTCCAACAACATATAAAAGAGTCTCATCTCAAACATAAAAGCCAGCATTACTCTCACTGATCTCAGATATTGTCTCTCTATAGAGAACACAGATTATTTATCTCTCCAGAACACAAGTTATCAAAACTTTATGTGAGTGTTAAAGACAGACGGGGTGAATTAACTTGTGTCTGTGGTTAATTTTCACTGCTGAGAGAGAGAAGATTGCCATGACCTGCTTGATTGAATTACATTTTTTTTAAGTATGGCTAAAGTGAAGTAACATCCTGTTTTGCCGTGTTTTGTAGTAATTGTACACTAAACTGGGGTTCACTGCTCAGATTCTTTGCAGTGAGGAACTATGAGAAATCTCAATGGCTTCTTTGTTCTTATTGGAACAGGCTTTTCCTTGGACACCTGATGTGCCTTGAATAGGAGCCAGACCACTTGCTGAATCAGCATAACTTATGGTAAAGTTCTGAGCAAGTCAATCCAATGAGATTACTCAACAGCAAGGAAACACTGAACACAGGTTCAGCCACATTCATTGTTGCAGCTCAGTAGGTAAATTATACTCATCATAAGCAGTTAGTATTTACTACGATCCTATCTATGCAAATAAAAAGTCCTACATTATTACAGGAATTACCTTAGGCTACTCAGTTTGGAGCTGCTCCCCAATGACTTCAGACAGGCTGTATGAAGTTATTTGGCTAGGCAAATATTTCTTATTTACTAGAAAGTAGGAGAGATTCTTTCCTATCTTTCCTAAGAAAGTCAAGAGGGTTATTGACAGAAAATAGTGTGGCAAATTCAGATGCCTGGAAACTCAAGATGTGTCAAGGATTCTGGAAAAGACTAAATATCCTAGGGTTGGCCATGTGAAGAAGTTGCATGAATTAATGTCAAGAAAGGTATGAGAATTAAGCTCGCAGCACCACTTTTCCCCCATTACTATTGGCTGTTGTTGGCATCAGCATCTTCCTATCTTCCTTCCCATGACTGCCCTGTTACGGGAAGCAAGGGCAAATGAAATTCTGGCTACACAGAAGCTAGATGTGAGGAAGGCAAAATCCAGCTAGGGGTCTGGAGACATGTAAGATGTACAAGCAATTTTCAAACAGAACTCTGCTAGCACATGGGCTTTTGCATAATCTTAATTTTCAGCTCTGTAAGGAAAACAACCAAACTGTCAGCCCTTGGATGAACCATTAGTTTGTAGTCCTGAAGGGCTTGGGTGTCACTTGTCTCACAGTTCCTAGGCCCACAAAGAACTCTTGTATATACTAGCAGGTTTCAAATGGCATGAGAAGCTTGTCTGGAGGCAACTGAATTGAGCCCTTGAAGTCTACAGTGGAGAAATTAGCTCTGTAGGCTTCAAAGACAATATACTGTCTACATATGGTATATACGGTGTATGTGTTTTTCTGTTCATATGTGCACCAGTACTTCTGTTGAAAACAACCTGGTTTTGCAATGAAATATCTTGGAAATTTGATATTATAATTTTCAATTGCTTAATAAAAAACAAAGGGCTTTAAGATTACATTCTATTGTTGTGATTTATCCTTGAATGCATTCCTATTTCATTGGAAACATTTTTATAAGTCAAAGAAATGGCCATTGTTTTTGTTTGTGTTATTTGTAATGAGTGGACATGAGAGCTGCTTTTGTCTAAACACCCAGGAAGTTAATGAGCTTACTTCCATGGGAAAAGAAAAATCTCACTGTGAATCTATATATTCCTTTTTTTTCTGGTAAAATATTAGTGCACACAGACACAGTAGAGAAAAGCTCCTCAGTAGCCAGGAAAGCAGAATTCCATCTTCCAGGTTGCTATACCACTGTTCTTCTCTCATTCTGTGTGAAACTGAAATTCAAGAGTAAGACAGATATTTTGGTGTTGATGCACTTCCATGAAAGTGAATTATACTGAACTCCCTTTAGAGCCACTGGCAATCTGGACAATGAAGCCTGAAGTGGGCAATTTATCTGCCCACTTCGAAAGGATCAGTGCGCTTGTCCACACACATATGTCTATTGTCATTTGAGTTTCCTCTAATCCCACAAGAAGGGAGGAAAATAGTTTACCACTCCTCATACTATTCCTACTGGCATTAGTCTTATATGGTTAGATGGGAATTCAAACCCAGATCTTGTCCTAAAACCAGATTAAGGATTTGAACCAAGGATTCCTGCCAGGGTATGAGACATACAGAGAAGGCTACCATTTAATCTGTTTTGTAGTTGCTTTACTGTTTCAATTATGTAAATGACTGTCGAGACATTAAACAAGTACAGTTCCATCACTTGATAGTAAAGATAGAGGAATGACAGGCAGTATGCTGGTCTTCTCATTAATAAATAATTAAATATTCATTGACAGTGGAAAAAACATAAGGAAAGGAAATTGATAGATTCCTCCCTGTGTCCCATGTCTGAGCTGATGTGGTGTTCTTTTTGTTACTAAGTTTATCAGTTTTTCTCTGAGATAATTTGGTTAGATTTAAGGTAAAGTTGCTTTTAAGTTTCTTCTCACATCAAAAGTAAGAATGCATCAGAGACAGAGAGTTGTCCCTGTGATCTGCTGGAAAACCTGAGTGATGAAAAATCTCACTGCCTGTGGCAATGCAGTACTGATCAAGCCCATGTTTGCCATGCGTGTGGCTCAGTGAGATACTGGGAAAAGGCCAGGAGAAAACTCAGTAATATAACCGCTCATTACAAACAGCAACAAAAGGATACATAGCTGAAACCCAGCCTTGAAAACTGGCTCTCCAGCTGGTGAGTTTAACTGTATGTTAAACTACCGTGTTAGGCTTTTGATTACATTAAACAATATAGTATACATTAAGAATTCTAGAATGGCTTTTGAAGAATTTTACTAATAAGATTGTTGTCAATAAAAATAAAATAAAAAGCATAAACTAAAAATGAAACTATCAACTTTCCTTTTTTATTCCCATGGAATAATTTTTTTATGTGTAAATCAAACCTATTCTGTGCCTTAAGACACTCATAGAGTCAAGTTACTGAAATGTTTGATAACATGGACACACTAAGAAAATTTCTGTCCATGAAGCAAGGTGGACTTCCAGAGTGCTGTAAAAAGAGATCAGAGATCATACTAACTAGCCCTTTTGACCCAGAAAAAGCATATGTAACTGAATATGTGTCTGACTGAGGATTAGCATCTGCTACTACCCAGCAAAATTCTTGATTAAAAGCCATTACTAAACAGTCCACAGTAAACACAACGGCAAATTATCTAGGACCAAAGAGGAAAATCAGAAAATATAGTTAGCAGTAGATGACAGAGAAACATAAAAAACAGAGACAAAAAGGGGTATTAAGATATATTTTATACTTATAAAATTAGCCTTAATGAACTATAAAATAAATAAGCCTTAATGAACTATAGCAGCCACTTATAACTTTTTCTGTACTAATAAGCTTGGAGAATATATTTGCCATATACTGATCATTAACAAGATATTCTTTAGAATACATAATTTAATAAAAGCAAAGCACAAATTAAAGGGATTCCAGGAACTTTTTGTGTCTGTCACCCCACAGCAATATTTGAGTGACAAATGAGAAATTTTCATAGGCCAATAAATACCGAAATTTGTTCATACAAGCTGAAATGTAGTTTTTATAGCTTCTTTCTTGCATTAAACTTCTCCTCTATAGTATTTCTAATGCTTTGTTCTGGAAAAAAATGTAAATAAATATTGGTCATTGGGATCTGCCTTGTACAGAATATTTAATAGGAATCCTTAATTGTATGTTGTAAACATAATACAAATGGTAGTTGTAAAACTAAGAACAATTTTGTTCAAAATAATCAACAAGAATGCCTCTTCATGTAGCAAACTCTTTTACAAGCCACAGTGCCAGACACAGAAAAAAAAAACAAACCCCACAATTCTTGTTGAATCAGAAATAGAGGAAATCCCTATTTGCATAAGAAAGAAACTATCTGTCGCTACTAGAGTGGTCAAATATTGCAGTAGGTTGCTCAGAGAATTTCTGGAGGCTCCATCGTCAGTGGTGCTCAAGACCTAACCAGACACAGCCCTAAGCATCTGCTCTCAGTGCCTCTGCTTGATCAGTTGACTGCTGGAGCTGACCACTGCCAACCTCCACAATTCTGTGACTTTGTAAGGTGCTTGTTTGCATTTTAGAAGTTTGGAGATGTGCAACCAACAAGCAAAACGCAATGTAGACAGTTATCATCAGGCACTGAATTTGAGTAGGCTTTCTTCTACCTCCTTTCAAAAACTCCTCAAATTCAAAGCTGTGCAGAGCATGCTCAGGATACTGATGTTGCCTGCCTCTACTTCTGTAAACGTTCTAGAACTCTCAAACTTTAAGAAGGAAAAGCAGATGCCATCAAAATATTCCACATACGATATGGCTTTTTTTATCTAGAAACTAGGCAGATAATCAAAAGGGATCAAATCTCTGCTTCTTAATGTGTTACTGCTTGTCAGCTGAGAGGCAGCAATGGATGGGATATTATTCTTAGTGTTTTGATGACAAGACATCAAAACTAATGCATTTTACTCTGCACTCTCAGGAGGCTGTACATGGACAGCTTTAACAGTTCAGCTAACAAGAGGTAATGTGATCATCCACAGTAATGTGAAAATTGAAATGATCTACCTCCGCTCCACCCTGTTCATCATCTCAGTGGCAAGAAACTTAGCTCGCCTTCGGATAAGATTCATTTGAGATGCACAGTTGTAAATACAGTGTCTCTTTGTACAAGCTCTCAACACAATAATTCCCGATGTCCTACTTGTGAGAGAAATTAAATGGTTTATGCACTATATAACAAAGTCATTCAGCACTGTAATGTAAAAAGCCCATTTTGGTGTTAAAATACAGCTATTAATTGGGGAATTAATAATCTGTCAAAGCTTAAGCAACTTTACTAAATGCAGAAGTAAAAAAGTGACTTCTCTAGCACTTTTTAGGAAATAAAGGAAGTTATTTCTTCAATGACTATTAAAGTCAAAAGGCTACTTTTCCAGATACATCTAAAAGCCTATTTTGAGAGCTAAAACATATTCAGTAAATGAAATGCTGTTGTGAAGCAGATTCCAACTCCTATTAAAGCCTAATGAAACTACATGGGATATTTCAGAAAATTCACTGACTACAATGGGATTATAATTCTCTTTTAAAAGATGGTTTGAGAATCTTACATCAGAGAAATAAAGGCAATTGGGAGTTTATTATTTATATATTGAGCAGACCATATATTACCAAAATGTAGATATTTCTAAGATCTACCCAAGGAGATGGGTAGTGGGTAGCTAACAAAGACATCATAGATATTGCAGTATAAATCAGGTCCAAATTTATGTGGCATTTTCAGCTTTTTAAAATTTTCATGCTAATGAGGGCCTGGGAAGCAAAACAGCCTGCAGAAACAGCCTTGAATCTCCTCTATCCTTTTTCTGATGTCACTTTCAGGTTTAAAGAATACTTCCCGGATTATTACAGTTTCTTAGAGAAAGTAACTTGGCAGCAAAGGAGAACACAACAAGCTCATCATGGGATGATGCTGTCTTACAACTAGGTTGACCATCCCCAGGACATCAGCAGAGGTTGCTGTGTTAAAGCACAGCACGTCAGTAAGTGCATTTTATTACTTATAATGATTTTTCTATGCTAGCCAATGCTAACCATTCTGTTGAATGTCAGTTTGTTTAGGTTGCAGTTCCCCAATACAGAACTTGAGTTATTGGCACTGAACAGACAGAGCAATCTTCCCTTTTACATTATTGCTCGTGACCCCTCTGAGAGGCTCAACTAGCACGCTGACACCAAAACACTGTCCCCTCTAGTACACATGAGGCACTAGAAGTGGCTGCCCAGAGAAGTCGTGGCTGCCCAGTACCTGGAGGTTTTCAAGGCCAGGTTGGATGGGGCTTTGAGCAACCTGATGCAGTGGGAGATTCCCTGCCCATGCCAGGGGGCTTGGAACTGGATGATCTTTAAGGTCCCTTCTAACCCAAACTGTTTCATGACCCTGTGATTCCCTAAATGCATCTTGGTTTGTGAAGTGATGAACACAAATTTACTATTCTTTTAAGATTCTTTCCTGCTAGAATGCTAGTTTCTTTAGCTACACTGACAAAACATTTCAACTGTAATACATAATACACTGTACCAAAGAACTGCGCTGGTTTTCAGGTTTTCTTCCAGAGAACACTGACACCACCACTGAGTGTCACATGACACTTTGAAGCAGCTTGTATATCAATGGGAATTACATCCAGTGACTTAGTGAATGGCAGTGATTAACTATATGCTGTTTTATTCCCAAGAAAACCTATGATACTCTCTGTCTTAGTAGATAATTATTTTGCATTTATATCTCAAGAACACAGATAGGTGGAATACCTAAATGTATAAAATCTGATGTCTTCAGAGGCTCTATAAAATGCTACCCTGTCCAGGCTCATAGAAGGGGAAAAGCAACATATAAATGCTGTCTTTGTTACTGGTTTTGGAGATACAACATTGCCATAATTATAGTAGCTGTGTTGTTTCAGCAGAAAAACAAGTTTGTTAAGATTGAAAAGGTAAAGAACAATAACAACATTTTAGTATGAGTAGTGAGAGTGATGATCTGTCTGTTGTTTGCCAACATCAGAGACATCTTTCTCAAACTTTCTCTTTTGCATACAGCTTTATAGCTTTAAAATCTTCACAGAACAATTTGAGACATATGGATCATTGTTGAATCAACATATTCTAGCATAGAACTGGTCACTGAGGACCTGCCAGTGCCCCACACATTAAAGTCTGCACTCAGCAATAGCAACCTTGCCCATTTCCTCATCATTCCCAGGTCAAAAGGAATTACTCTTCAGAGAAGAACAGACTATTTTTACCTTATCATAAAGAACCATACATCCTCCCCAAACTGACTTCGTTGCAAGTCCACTCACTTCAGAGCCAAGGAGCATCAGGATGAACAATCCTCCCCTGGACTGTTCTTCTCTGTTCTTGTCCTTGTCACAACACCAAGAACTTACTGATTTTGGGGGCATGACAGGACAGATAATTAAGCATTGCCAACTGAAAATGTCAGGTGGAGTGACATGAGAGCAATTTCTAAATCTGTCACTCTTACAAAGAGCCTAATCTTCTCTTTTCCCACTGCCTACTGATTTATGCCTCAAAGAGCCTTTCTGAGCCACTCACTGTAGTCCAAACATCAACTCCTCCCTCCACCAGACAAAACTGCTCCTGAGCAAATAAGGCTGCTGTCCTGAAATTGTCCATAGGGAAGAGGACACTTAGCACTGTGTTATTCAATAAGATTTTAGACATACACTATGATAAATTTTTTCAACTTGGAAGCTAAATTTTAGGCCTCTACCATGATTGTAGCTGAAATTTCTTCTTCTTTTCATATGGTCTTTTCTTAAGTACCTGTGAATGACATAGTATAAGAGGCCAGAGAGCCCATTGCTCTGAATCACAGTGGCCACTATTGTCTTGTTTCTAGTAGTTCAAACTGAATGAACTGACGAATAGCCTCTTCTGTGAGGTCCTTAGAGGTGGTATTGCAAAGCATAACTAATTAATGTTTGTAGACTGATTTGGGAAGCTCAGATCAAAGACTCACCCTCCATTTGAAGGCTCAGCACTGTGTAGAGCCACTCAGTGAGAGCACTCACCTTCCCATTGCAAAGAAACAATTTAGAAACCTGAGAAGGGATGAAGAAAGATGTTGACTGCTCAGAAATCCTACCGACTTTGGATTCCAATCAATGAATTCAAGTTACTATATGTTAATTGAGCTGCAGGAACTGTCTACATGTGGACTTTCAAACTAAGGCAAAGGCAACTTTCTCCCTTTGATCTCTTTCACAGTAGAATTAATGACCTGGCACTATGTGATACTTGCAAAGACCAAATAGCATGCAGATGGACAACAACCAAGGTCGGCCTGAAATGAATTCAACCACAGCAACCTTATCGTGTGATGTCCCATCGAGATATTAATCTCTCTGAGGGTTTTGAAGGACCTATGTATAACTGATGAAAACGCAGAGAGCTTTTTATAATTTATCTACCTCTTTAATGGCCCTTCTGCCTTTCTTGCCTTGTTACTTTGAAGGATCTTTTCACAGAATGAAGACTCTTGTGTCTTAAAATTTCATTTTCTACTGGCAATCATTCCTGTCTTCTACTTAACTTGTATCTCAGATTTTAGATGGCAGTCGGGGAAATAATTTAGCTAAGACGAGTGGAGACAAGGCCATTGTAATCAGAAAAATCTTCAGGAATATAAATGTCAGCTTAATTTAAGAAATTGGGCCAAACCTGAAAACCAGGTTCATTATATATTAATCAGTAAAAATATAGATCTCATTTTTGACTCGTTTAAATTTGAAATACAAAAGTTACTGCAGAATCAGGATATATCTTTGTCTTCTTGCCAGAGTAAAAGTTGAGCAAGGATGCCAGGATCGAATTAATTAATTACAGACTAAAAGACAAGAATTTCAATGACAATAATTGACACTTGACTATAAGGGCAGGAAGCTTTTCAAACTACTAGGACACAGGGAAAAAAAAAATATACATACATAGTACAGTTATTGATTCCTGATTGTGCTACAGAACAAACATGGCAGCAATGCCACAGTCGGAGCAGAGTAGTGAAATATTTTAGAATTTGAATGACAGCTGTCAAAAATATTACGACCCTTCCAGGGAGACTGCTTGAGAGACTGAAACAATCTTGAAAATAGAGCCACACACACAGTTATTAAGCTGTATATATAAATGCATGGTAAAACGAAAGAAATTAAGTAAAATCAGCCCCATGATATCAATTTAAAAGGCAAAAGCAATACCCTGAAACAAACTTGTCTATGTTTTGCCCTTGTTTGCAATGTTCATCAGGTTGGATTATTGTTCCGTTCAACATGAGTAGGAGCTGCTGTGCTCTTACAGCCTGAAATCACCAGGCAAGAGATGCACTGGGCAAATGTCAAAATTTCTATTGCAAGTGTCAGAAGAAGGTGCTCAGACTTGTCTACTGGCAAAGAACAACAGAACTGTAAATGCCAAGTATCAGAATGCCACTTGCCAATCTCTCCCCTTCTGCCACCTACAGCCCTTATAATCCAACAGACCTGGGCTCTGATTGCACTTGTTGGTGGGTTATTGATGTGCCCTGCATTGGAAGAACTTTCTCGTGGTTTCACATGGTACTTTCTGCCCTACCTGGATGTTTGATGCTTTGAGGGAAAGGTGAAGCATTAATGACATCAGAAGGGGCTAAGGCTTACCTAGCCATTTTGTAGAAAGATATTCTGATGTCCTGGTTTCACATTCTGTGACTTAAAGCTCTAAGATGAAGATGCTCTTTACTTCTCTAGGCCAAATTACACAAAGGGACATTCCTCTGCTCCTCCAAATATGAATAGTGACTACAAATGCAGTTTTTGTCATTTCTACTGTGTTACAAGAGACCAGAGGTACAGCACACAGGGATATTGTATTGCATGAGGTACAAAAAAAACCCCAAACCAAACATAACCCAAAAAAACCTTAAGGTCCAAAAGTAAGGGAAAAAAACAACACCAAAGATGAACTGTATAAAATTAGCTCTCTGAACCTCATCCTCATTAATCAGTTTACAAAAAACATTTAACCATATAATAAGCCCATAAATGAGTTACACAAGGAAAGATATGATTGCAAGGGAGGGAAAAAAACAATATAAATAAAACAATATTTTCTATTTTCCTATAATAATTAATTCAATTTAAATTCAAAATAAGATAGCTGCATGTTCAGGAAACAGATACCTGGAGCCTGATTATTGCATTTCCACATGGACTACGGCCCTGCTCTGGGGTCAAGATGGATATTTAATTGTGCTTTCACAGAATCACTGAATCACAGAATGATTTGGGTTAGAAGGATCTGAGGTAATCATCTAGTTCAAATTCCCTGCAAAAGCAAGTTCACCAAAAGCAGGTTAATTGGAACATGTCCAGGCATTAGAGATTATATTTTGATTGTAATTAGAGTACAACTTCTTGCTCAGGATATTTCACATTTAAAAAGTTTATGATGGTACTAAATACAGCTGGTCAAATTAACAAGAAAGGAATGCATTAATCGCTGTTAAAGGTTAAATAACTACTGCCTGGATCAGTAAAGCTTTTGAGCTTCGATCACTGAAGGTTGGAAGAATATTCAGTTGAATGTTCACTTCACACACTAGTTGTTCTGCTCTTCCATTGCTGAGCATCACTGTCAATCATTGCGTCAGCTACCAAGGAGGAAACCACTATTGCTCTCAACTTTTTATTCACTGACAGATGCTAAGACAGGAAAGAATAGTGAGTCCATAGGGTTTAAGGAATCTACATAACAAAGTCCATGTACTCAGTACAGTAACCTTTTTCTGCCTGGTGTGTCTTGTAAGCAGAGGAGGCACCTTCTGCTGCAATGACTTCTTCCAAGAAAAGGGCACAGAGAAGTCAAGTCATCTTCCAATCTCTCTTTTTTGGCTAAATAGATCAAAATTATTAAGTAGTTGTTGGAAAGTGTATTTTCCAACAGTTAAGTACATGTAGCATCTTCATCAAAGTTCATCAACTTTTTTTCCCCTCTAAAGAATTAAGATCCCAAGGGTCTTGATTGTCACTTTGTATTACTGTGCACTCATCCAAATGAGTCAAAAGGAGGACGCAGAAGGTCCATCTAGGCTAAGAAATCTTGACACTATACAAAGACACAGTTAACAGAGGGACTTTTTTCAGACTGCTGCTCTGATACTATGCTTTTAAATGGTTTCTAATGTTGCAGCATAACAGCAAAAAGAGCAGCTGCAGTGTTACTACAATATAAGCAATGTGACCCAAAAGTTCCTGGGCTATTTTCCTGAGGTGTCAGCAAACAAACACACAGACATAAGTCCCCAGGAGTTTCTCCGTGTACTCCGTAGATGCTCTTCTCTGCCTCTGCTCAACAAATCTGCCCCAAGGGAGCAGTGACATACTTACAGCAGGGGCCTCGACAGACAGAAGTCAGGGCTCAGAGCTCTCCTGAACAGCTGGTCTCTTTGCACGCACTGAGCCAGCAGCCGATGATGCCACAACTGCTTGAGAAACTCACGGGAAAATGTACTTTTACTTTTCAAGATTCACAAATTGACCTTCCCTATAGAAGAAATGGGCTTGTCTGCCAAAGTCATGTCTGATTAGTGATGAAAAAAGTTCTATTTTTGTCCTTTTGAAAAGAACCGTTGATTCAGTATCATTATTGCAAATGTAGAAACAAGAACAATAAAATAAAAAGAAGACTTCATATGTTAGTGATCATAATCATTATTAGTGGTCATAGAAACTAATGGCATAATTTCTTTCCTTTAACTCACTAATTAGTGGCCTTCAGACTTCTCATCATGACTGCACATATGAAAGTTAAAGAAGGCTACTTTGATTATAATGTAAATAGGACTTGAACTACTCCAGCAGGGTGGCCGGTGTTGTTTCTTTTGGCTGCTCACTGATCCAGGACAGAACAAACTCTTTGATGATGTATTAAATGGAAATTCTGGCCAGCTATTACTAAACTCTGCATTTTATTCAGTTATGTGACTTGTGCCAAACAGAGTGTTTTAAAACTAGTTCCCCAAAATTGCTTTTTTCCCTTTATTTTCTCTGAACAGTCATGTCGAGCTGTTATACATTAAACCCAGCTGTTCTTCATCTCCCTGAAGTATGTGAGACAGTTTTATATGAAACAGTTTGTTGAGGTAGTTGAAACTTTTAATCCACCGTTATTTTAAAATCCATTTGTGCTTCAATTCAGAATAGAAAAAAATATTCGCTATGGACATGGAAATTCTGAAAACGTTCTGTTTCAGATATCTTTAAAACATAAATGTGAAATCTGCTTTGCAGAATTTGAGGTCAATGTAGATTAAGAATACTTTATAATGATCAGAAAGTACACTTGTTCTAACACAACTCAATGCAGGCTTTGCCTACATTTGTACTGTTGGAAAGTAACTCATGTTTTAGAGCCTTAATAATTAATTTCACAACTGATGATGAAAAGTAGAGCATTATATTTTTCCTAGGGCTTTCATTAGTGTCTCTAGGTTCACTTCCCTCAAGACATAGATCTCTTAACAGAAGATTAACTCTAGTTTTCCAGTGGACTTTTATTGTAAGAATATTTAGGTTCTCTGAATATCTCCACTTAAGGGATTTAAAATGTGTCTAGATTTAGTCAATTGTTGATAAGATTTGTGATTTCTAGTAGACAGGAATATTTAACTACATATAAAAGAAATTTCATTATATTATAGTTTATCATGATAGATCACAATTTCAGATCTGAGTAATACAGAGTAAAACCAGAGTAATGCAATTAAAATTGTTGTAGTTGCTCTAGATTTAATCAGCAGGACAGATCACTATCTACAACCAGAAGAAGAGTCTGTTATGTAAAAGAGGGATAAAAATAAATAGAGAATTTATATCTATCACTCTATACACATATATATATGACACAAGAACATCCATATTCAGTCAGCCTAATCCTCTCTTCAGTGCTTGCCAAACACCCAATTAAGCATGCAAGTATAACCAACCATTCCATGATTCTATGATTTACACCTCTTTTCCTAGTAATAATATAGAGCTTATGATCATCCTCATCCAAAATCAGTAAGATGGTGCTTGACATCCTTCAAGAGATTTTTTTTTCTTTCCTGCATTTGTACAATCCTTCTTGTACACAAATTTTGGCATCCACAATATCATGCCAGAAGGAGTTCCAAAGTACAGCTTGTGTGAAGAACAGTCTTTCTGTGATTGTTTTGAACCAATCCCTGCTAGTTTCAATTCAGAGCATGATGCAGAAAGAAGGCACATTAAAGGGCAATGACTTCATCCTCAGGTGGAAATACAGCATTTATGAGAAAGACTGAACTCTTGAGGAACAAAACAATAAACAAAATCTACCAAACTCTTGTGTGCTTTCTCTAGGGTAGTTCCAGAGGACAGTACAGGCTAAGAAATCTCTGCTTAAATTATTGTTGAAGGTCCCAGTGAGCTTCAGTATAATGTGCTATCTAAAGTACAGGAGTTATATCACACACAGTTCATGCAAGTCTCAGTGGGACACGAGAGGTCTCTAAGTCAAAAGTTGTCCCAAAGCTCCATTGCTTTTGCTTCAGGGCTCCGATTTGTCTGATGGAAAAGTCCTACTGATGCTTTTGCATTCTGGCTTTACCAGTCCAGAGCCCTGCTGTGGCAGAGGGCACATAGACTTGGAATACCAGAGCCCTTTGGACAGTAGTAAATATGATACTCCCTCCTTGAATAATGGCTTATTGACCTTCTAAAGAAACAGACATCCAGAAATGCTTTGTATAAGACAGAGATACCAGAAATAACTTCCAAGCCTTTCTCTCCAAGTAATGATTTGGAAAAAAAAGAAAAAAGAGGAAAAGGAAAACTTTTTTTGGTCCTATGCTTTACATTTAAGCACATTTCTTCCAAATAAAACATACTATAGCTTGAAGTTCACAAGTGGCTTTGATGTCTCAACTACCTTGATAAGGTTACAGCTGAGTCTCCCTACTATGAACTCATATTCCTTTTAGAGGTAGATCCAGAGCAAAGATCGTCAGAAATCCATTCTTATTTTTGTCCGTAATACATTCTCTAGTTGTTTGTCTTCCTGCTTCTCAGAAGATCTTCTCTCCAAGGTCTTTTTGGAAAAACTCAAAAGGTAGGCACACTTTGGAACATCTCATCACATCTGTGGTTTGATGGATTGACCTCAACTCTGCTTCAGTCTGAGGTCTTTAGCACCACTTCTGCATCTCTAATATATGTGGATTTAGGATTCCTTAATTAACATTATTATGAGATCGATATAAAATGAAATACAACACAAACAGCAAAGAAAAAGATATTTTGTTTAAATACTACCTTGGCTGACATTTAAGTATCCCATAAGGATGCTGTTTCTGAGCTCAGATACCTCTTAAAGGAAATTATTGTCATAGGCCAGACCTGAATATGCAAGACAAGATTTTTTTTTTTTCCATTACCAGCTTCCTAAACTGTCTCCCAACCATATTTCAGAATATGAGAAAAGACTTAGTTAAAGGATTTTACCTGTGGAAACCATAGCCAGGTCAGTGCTTGACAGAGACTGCAATGATTATGACAATGAACAGCAGAACAGCTAAAGCAACAGAGAGAAGGTAGCACTTCATCTTCCTGGCTCGTAGCTAAAAGAAGAGAAAAACAAAGAAAAAAATGCATGGAGATTTAATAGGACTATGGAGGAAATTTGGTTTTCCATTCCATTTTAAGCAAGTCAACAAAACATGGAAAATTTGTCTCTTTTTCTTTCAGATTGACTCATCCATCTGGATGATCCAGATTCTTCCTTTTCAGTGAACAGCCCTCTTAAATACACTTACCTTCTCTACAGCACTGTGTTCCTGTTAAAATCATCGTTTATGTCACAATAAATTTCTAGACTCAGTTTGGAGGGCTGCAATTGGGTGAGGCTACTCAGTTCAGTTTTTGGTCTGTCTAGGTGTGTGAAATTTGCTTTCCGGCTGCCAGGAGAAGAATATCTCCTGTAAGATAAGTCTCTCTCCACCCTGAAGTGCAATGAAATCCAGCCAAGCAATAAGGCAGGTTGTTTACAGGGTAAACAAACTTGCCTCCAACATTATCCAACTTAATTTCACTCAAATTAACATGTAGTAAAAATGATCCTACGGGGTTTTCATTTTTACGTCTGTTTCTACCTAAACCCACAAGCCTTCCCAGTAACCTCCAAGGACATAATGTTTTTTGTTCCTGTCTAAAATCTTTTGCAGATAAGTTAATTCCTCTTCCTCTATTTTGGATGGATGTTTCCATGATCCCACAGTGTTTGTAATCCTCATATCCGACACATTAAAAAAGTAACTTCATTGAGATAAAGAGTCTGCTCAGACATTGTCCTCAAGATCAGATCAGCCAGTCGTCCAGCTGCAGCTAGGTAACATCCTGATACAATAAACCAATTGCTTTTGTCCAGACCTCTTTACCTTTCTTACAACTAAAGCAGCACTTTCACAGAAGAAATGGTGTTAATATCACTGCTGTTATCCACTTTCCCTTCCTTTCTTTCCCTAATTGCTGAAATGAGCCCTCCCAGTCTGCCTCAGATCCTTTGCTAACTGCTTCACACCACCCTGCACCACATTGTGTTTCCCATAGAGCTGTATTTCCTCAGCTACTTTATTCTACAGATGCTTTGGCCTCTTACACTGAAAATGACAGAAGAACACTTCCTCCATCCATGCTCTAAAGCCCTGCGCTTCATTCTCTCAAAATCATCCCAGAGACCATACATTTTGCTGTACAAATCTTGAGAAGCATGATGATGCATGACCTGTCCTTCCCTCCAGAATCAATTACCAACCAAACTGGTGGGTTTTATCAAAATGTGGATTTTCAGATTATTATTTTTTAACAAATTCAAATGTGTTTTCCTACCTCTATAGCAGATAATCAACAATTCACCTTGATTCTTCCTTTGCTTTTCAATTACTTACACAGAATTTTTTCCTTTGGGTTTGCAAAAGTAGTTTCTTTAAATATGTTATTCTGTGTGCATGTGTTAAGCAGGATTTTTTTTTTTTTGTCATGTATGCTAGGAAGAAATGTGTTTGTGTGTGATACTATTATCTCTCTCCCCTAGAACTTTGTTTGGGGTCACCTATTTGCTAATACTTTTCAATCAGTTTACTGTGACTCTTGGGAAAGAATACAGATGGACCAGAGCTATGTCTTTCTTTAATGAATTATTTCACCTGCAAAATGAAGATCCTTCACAGTGGCTCTGCACTTGCAGCCTTCATATCTGGAAATCTCTACTTAAAACTGCAGACTTAAAGCACTTAGATGTCCTTGGCCACTTGTAAAATGTTGGACCCCTTGTTTGGTCAGCAAAGGATGCTAATGGGTTATTTAGCTTCAAGCAGCTTCCACAGTTATTTTTGAGAGTTTCAAAGGCTGCACGGTTATCACTTCAGATGGCTTTTCCATCAGATGCTTTGCAGAGATTCCTTTGTTTTGCTCTCTCTAGCACTGCAAACCCTATCCACTCTTATTTTGCTCTTTATGTAGTTTTTTTCCTGCCACTCTGTTTTCTTCTTTTTAACCAGCATAAGACAAGACGCTGGATAGGAGAGGTGCAGCCAAGCCTTTATTCTGACTTTGTCCTGACTGGTAAGTCAGGATAATGATTCCTGCTGTGATTACAACACCTTTTATTCAATTAAGTATTACTGTCCTACACGGCCATATAGTTTGTTGCAGGACTCTCCTGTTCATTCCTAGTTCTTTATTTACTTTATATTTCAATGAGGAAGAAGTTCACTTCTTCAAGTCCTCTTAGTCTCTAGTCATAAATTTGCACATGCTGGGGCAGCTGTAGAAACATAGATTCTGAGCCCTGCCTGATCACACCACGTTTTCTAAATACACTGAGGAAAAGTGTCCATAAATCTTCTTTTTTGTCACTTAGGCTGATATATGAGCAGAAGGTAGCAGTTATAACCAGGCTACATGCTCATGTGTTGCTTCAGGAAGGGCTATGCTAACATCTCTTCACATATGACTTGACACCCTACGGAGTCCACCAGCCTGTGGACAAGCTTGTGTTTTGGTGAACTCTTGGTACCCATTCCCTGACCTTATTAGAGGAGAAATGTTAGCAGCAGTTTGGACAGATTTTGTATTCACCAGACAGGTTTTCTGTTCATCAAACAGGAACTGCAGACCATGGTATGGGAACCCTCACCTGAATAATACATAAATACACAGTCATAAACAGCATACACAATAATATTACATATCATGAACTCCAGTTATTATCCCTAGTTTAGGTTAACAGAATCTAATTGCCAAACTCAGATTATAAATGGTGCCATCATTGTCATTCTTGAGGGAAGCTGGGAGACAAAACCAAACATATCTCTGTAGTGTTAATAATCCTAAGGCATCAATGCACACTGGAAGTGCATCAACTTCAGAAAAGTAAACACACAACTGTTAGTAAAAGCTAGAGTTCACGTATCCCATCTATGCATATATAGGTAGTATTTTTTCCTGCTCCCTCTCAAGCAGGTTCTCTGCCTGATTCAGTAACTTGTGCCATGTACATCAATTTAGATTACAAACTTATTTACTCAAGTGGGTTTTGGGACATCCATCTAAAGCCATGTTCACATGAGACCACACAAACGTTTCACTGAAGATCAAGATCCTAGTTTTCCCATGGCAGTTGCATGACAGCAGAATCACATAATTAACACTTTCCATCCTAAGTATCATAGCAGTGATGGGTCTATGCTCATTTTAAGGAAGGAAATGTACACTCATGTCATAGGGCGGAAGTACAGCGATGTCAAGCGAATTCCAATTCTCCAAAAGAAATAAAGGAATAAGGAAAAAAATACGATTCATGATGCCTTCCCTTGAATCAGGTTTAGTCTATATTTACACGGAGATTGTAATACATTTCCAAACGTGTAACAGGAAGGTAAGGTAGGTAATGGATACTACTAAGTTTCTGCCTCAAAATTAGTAGTCTCAGAACAGCGGGCCCATATCTGCAGAAAGTTTAAGGAGGAAAAAAAAACAAAACCACAAAAAAGAAAGTACCTGTAAAATGAATCATTTATTTTACAGCATAATTCTTCAGGGAGCTTTGTATTTTTATAACATTTCCCACGCATCCAGCTAATCCACAGTTGATCTCACTCATCTTTTTCCAGCTCTTTCTCCTCTCAGCTGCTGAAGGCCATTATTTCACATTGTGCATTAATGTTGTTACTAATCGTCCTTGACTTTCCTGAGCTTCAGCACAGGAAACTGAGGTAATGTGACCTCCTCTTTGTTCTTGCAACCTACCCCCATGACTGCTTGCAGGAGTAATTGGAAGACAATTTTGTCCAGCATCTTCCACTTGCTCTTGAAGCATAAGTAGCTACTTACAAAAGAAGAGTCATACCTAGAACTATTGGCACAGCAGAGGTAGAGACTTGAAGGTCTCACCAAACACTCCTAGATGTATGGCTGCTTTCTCCATTTTTGTTTTCCTGCTAAATTACAAGATTCTGTGCACATATAGGAAGCACTAGAATTTGATAAAACCTTCTAAAACACACGCTTCTTTTAGGGAAACACTTCTCCCAAAACTCTGTTTTGGAAAACATTGACTGTCTTTAACTCTCACTTCAAATTAGTATATAGAGATACAGAAATCAAGACAACAAACACAATTCAGGCTGAATTTGGGAAAAGTTTAAAGCCACCAGAAAGTATTATTTTCTTCTAGAAAACATATGAGAAATAATTATAAGCAGTATGATCTGATTTTATTTTAATTATATTAGCTTTTTCTGAACCTTGAATGGTACACTGCCGCACTGCTCTGGTTTTATAGCTCTGTCCTAACCTGTTGTAAGCCCATTTCCCACAACATCTAGAATTTGTTGATTAAATTTTAGCTAATCTATTGTCATTGTACACATTTTCCTAAGATGAAAGCAATGCAGTGTGGGACAAAAAAACTCTAATCCATAAGACGTAATGGCTTTTTACAGTCATTTTTGCTAGGCTCTCGGGGTTTTTCAGTAAAAAGGAATAGGTAAGATATATTTTAATCCTGACAGAGGCTCTTTAAACACACATGTGAAATAGGAGTGAAAAGCAGCAAAGGAATGAGCAAGGCTATTTAGGGACACAGCTGAGAAGAAGCACTTTATATTGACAGGCAAACTGGATGTGACTAAGCCTGAAAGAGGCCTTTCCCTCATTGTTTTCTAAAAATAAGCTGCAAGTCATATTTTACAGCCTAGAAGATATTTATTTCTTGGGGGTGAAATGTGAAAGGTTGAAAGACATTTTAATTATGTCACAACAGATAGTTAAGTAATTAGATACTATTAAAGCCCATTACAGCCCCAGGCCCAGTAAAGCAAGTTTCATCCTGGAAATTCCTAACTGAAGTTACAAGGAGGAAAGAAATGTTCTCTTGCTAAGTATTCAAAAGCTAGCTGGAATAATGCATACATAACAGGAGAGGTCAGAGGAAACTCTTTTTCCTGTATTTATATATAACAAAAAAAAATGAGTCAAACCAGTAAACATTGATTCATGTATGGAAAAACAGCATCATGCTGCCCTACCCTCTATGGATTGGTTACACCATCCACTGAAAGGCAGGAAGATTAAGATTTCACAGCCAGCTCTGCTAAGGAGGTGCAAAGCCATAGAAATGGGCATTTTAGCTCAGACAGGGACCTGTATTAAAACAGCTGCTCTGTTTTGGGAGCCTCAGGACATATGACACTGCTTCAGAGCAGAGACACAATTGACGACTCCACAGTTCTGGCATTTTCTAGGTCTTCCACAAATCCAATCAGCAAATATACCTACAAAATGACTGAATTTAGAAACCACACAGTAACAGCCTCCAGTTATCAAGTCAGGTCCTTTGCAAGGCCTCTCTTGGGCAATGAAAACCCACCTTGATTAATTTTCAAGTACTGTTTCCCTCATTGTAAGATTAACAAATCTGTTAGACATAAAGTGGTACACTTTATATGCAAATCTCTGTAGAGGGAGTTTTGTGACATTAAAGAGGTTCATATAATTTTTTTCACCCTGCCCTCAGAGGTCACTTGGAATTGCACAAAAGCATTTGTCTATGCCCTTAATATGCATTTTGAAAGCTAATTTAAGGTTTGCTGGATTTAGAGCCCAGGTCTTTAATTATATTTGGACGTGTTTATACAGAGATGATATTATGAATCTGAAACTATTATCATTCCAATATACACTGGCAGAAACTCTGCTGAAGGCTCTGGAGTTCTCATGGGGGTGGAAAAGGAAATATTGGAGTAACATAGAAGCAAATCAGACCTTGTAGATATGTGTTTCCCTCCAAGCATTATGTAAACATACAGAGGGAAGAACTCCCCTTCCACTTGCACTAGTGTTTTTATCATTATAGTTTTTGTTTTATATTTCAACTGCATTAATAAGATCCCTCAGCTAAGTCATACACAATCACCTCTGATAAGAGAGTAAACACACTGTGTTATTGCAACAGAAGTGAAGAATATGACCTTTAACGTGTGTACAAATTAAAATGCATTGACCAAATTTGGTGACCTTTATGGTAAAGCTTCCTTATAGAGTACCAATGAATTTGCTATTAAATATCACTGCTTCTGCAGACAGCCTAGAAAAGGCCAGTGAGATTATTAAGCACTTTCAGTGTTTTTAAATGAGAACAAAGCAGACAAGTTACATATGAGTAAAACATACACGATATCAGAACAACAGGAAAAAGCCAGCCCGTACCAGCAAGGAACTATGACTTTTGCTTTGACACATTGTTTTTGTGCCTTTACTTCCACATCATTAGTACTGGTGTCAAATTTTCATTTATGATGCTGTGTTTACTTATTTGCCACTTTCCACAATTTCTGAGCTGTCTTCCCATTCCCCATTAGTCGCTTCATGATTCCCTTTCTACTCATTTATCTTCTTTGCATACAACACAGGTGAAGCCAACTGACATCAACAGGTATGGTTCCCCAGCATACCCTATTGTAAGACTATTTTCTGCCACATAGCTATTTAGGCAGTGATAACCGTTGAAGATTATATTTTCCATACCTGTAATCTACCTCAAGCTGTTTTATTTAAATGAAATTATTGCAACCGAATCAAAGAAAACTATTGAAAGTTGTCCAAGTGTCATACCTTGAAAAAGATAATGCAAATAAGGGGACTGAGTGGACCCGTAGTAAGCTTGCAGATGATACCAAACTGGGCAAGAAAGTTGATCTGCTGGAGGGCAGGAAGGCTCTGCAGAGAGATCTGGACAGGCTGGACTGAGAGGGCCAGGCAAACCGTGCATGCTTTAACCAAGCCACGTGCCGGGTCCTGTATTACAGTCATAACAATCCCACAAAGCTACAGGCTCTGTGATAAATGGCTGGAAAACTCTCTGGTGGAAGAGGATTGGTGGGGTGCTGGTTGACAGCCAGCTGAACATGAGACAGCAGTATGCCCACGTGGTCAAAAAGGCCAACAGCATCCTGGCTTCTATCACAAATAGTGTGACCAGCAGGACTAGGGAAGTTATTGTCTCCCTGAACCTGGCATTGGTGAGGCCACACCTTGAATCCTGAGTTCAGTTTTGGGCCCCTTACTACAAGAAGGATGTTGAGGTGCTGGAGTGTGTCCAAAGATGGTCAGCAAAGCTGTTGAAGCATCTGGAGCACAAGTCCTATGACCAGCAGCGGAGGGAACTAGGGTTGTTTAACCTGGAGAAAAAGAGGCTGAGAGGATACGTTACCGCTCTCTACAGCTACCTGAAAGGAAGAAGATACCAACACCTACCTAACTACAACTTAGTGAGGTAGGTGTTGGTCTCTTCTCCAAAGTAACAAATGATAGGATGTGAGGAAATGGCCTCAAGTTGGACAAGGGGAGGTATAGTTTGGATATTAGGAAAAAATTCCCAGGGAAGTGGTGGAGTTGCCACTCCTAGAGGGGTTCAAAAACCATGTAGACATGGTGCTTTTGGACATGAATGAGTAGGTAAGGTAATGCTGGGGTGACTATTGAACTTGAGGATCACAGAGGTCTTTTCCAACCTTAATGATTCTATGATTCTAAATTTTTCTCTAGCGTCTCCATGCTTTGGAGAAAGTGAGGAGTAATAGGGAGAGAGGAGTTTGTCTAATCAGTGAGGGTTTAGTGTTTCTAGTAAATTTGGCTCAGGTTGAGAAAAGTATGTCTTCTCTCTGTACTCCACCCTGTACTGCCCCTGTACATTGGCGAGACCGCACCTCGAGTACTGTGTTCAGTTCTGGGCCCCTCGCTACAAGAAGGATGTTGCGGCTCTGGAGAGAGTCCAGAGAAGAGCAACGAAACTGGTGAAGGGGCTGGAGAACAGGCCTTATGAGGAGCATCTGAGGGAACACAGGTTGTGTAGCCTGGAGAAGAGGAGGCTGAGGGGAGACCTTATTGCTCTCTATAACTACCTGAAAGGAAGTTGTAGAGAGGAGGGTGCTGGCCTCTTCTCCCAAGTGACAGGGGACAGAACTAGTGGGAATGGCCTCAAGCTCTGCCAGGGGAGGTTCAGGCTGGATATCAGAAAAAAAACAAAACCAAAAAAACTGAAAGTGTCATTGGGCACTGAAACAGGCTGCCCAGGGAGGCTGTTGAGTCGCCATCCCTGGAGGTATGTAAAAGATGGTTAGATGAGGTGCTCAGGGACATGGTTTAGTGGCAGATAGGAATGCTTGGACTCAGTGATCCAAGAGGTCCTTTCTAATCTGGTGATTCTATGATTCTAAAAATCTAATTCATGTACACTTCTGACTAGTTCAATATCTGAGATAATTTTCACAATCTGCAACAGCGTTCTATCTGGATGAGGATAGGAGCACAACATTTTCTTTGTTGGTTTGCCTAAAAGCAAGCAGGAGTTGATGTTAAGCCTGTACACATAGATTTAATTGCTGCATTTTCTAACTTCTGAACGCTTGAATTAGCAATCTTAATATTCCCTTAATATACTTGTTTTTTTAATGGCTGAGACATCATTTGTAATAACACATGATAATGGCTTACATTTCTATCAAGTCTTTCAAGGCAGCAGGCCTCCAATGTGATTTACAAATTCACTATAAAGAGGATTATTTCTTTCCCAGCACTGGAATGAAGCCACCTACCTCTGGCAGCTGTTTAAATCGTACAAAGCAAATCTAGCCAGCAGTTTAAAGCAGGTAATGACTATTGTGTGTACCCGAAACACCAGAGAGCCTGCCTTTATCCCAAACAGAATTTGCCCAAGGTAGCAAAGCAAATGCCCTTATACTTTTGAAGAAAACACCCTGAGATGCTTAACAGCTCCACATGGGCAGACTCACAGAGACTTTAAATCCGTCAACAATTTAAACCCAGAAACACAGTTTCAAGTGAGCAGAGAGAGAAGGATTCAGCCACATTAAAACAGTGCTGTACTCAGAGAAATTATTCTTACTGAGCTGTGCTTATTAGTTAGATTAACACTATCATACAAATAGGACTGCTTGGCTGCATTGGTAACATCAGTCTTTGGGTCACTATGTTTCTGACCTCAACCCTTTGACCCTAGCAGTTCATCTAGCTTTCAACTCACCTCACTTATTTAGTCTCTATGCCATTGTTTTTCCTCTAAGGGAGTTATGGTGTAGAAAGCCTTAGCTGTAGAACCAGCTGAGGAAAGATTTAGCTCATTTTCTGTCCTGAAAATGTCTAGATTTCCCAAACTGGCTCCTTTTACCAATAACAAATAGATCAAAAGCACAAACTTATAAAGACCATAGCCAAAGAAAGTGTATAGTCTGGTTAAACTCTGATGATGTTAATTGAACTACTCCATTAAATCTTACGAAAATCTGATGCAAAGATGATAATAATTTCTCCTCAGTACCATATGTGGAGCTATATGAAATGTCTTTATTTGAAAATTCTGATAAAAAGATCTTCAGACCCTCAAACAAATGCAAGTTCCAGATAAAGAAAACAAAGGCACTTTTAGGAGTAGAGGAGAAAAATCATATAACAATATTGTTCACATTGGGACTGAAAGAAATGATTTTCTGTCTTCAAAGCATATTGTTCTTGAACTAAGACTTGCTTTCAAATCTCAGCAGTAATTAAGACAAATTACCTTCAGTGTAAGCCTTCAGGCATTAAAGAACAAACTGAAGGTTTAACCCGGTCTGATTCTATCACCAGAAGGCAGCTGTATGCATAAACACCAGTCAGTACATTACAGTAACTGATCCATGAAAAAGCTCCTCCCAGTGCTATGAATCATAAGTAAAACCAAATTTTGGAGCAGGTTCCAGGAAATACTGTGCTATCAACACCTCAGAAAGTCAGCAGTAGGAGCTGATGAATCTCCACAGTGAAAATGTCAAGGAACCATAGTAGGTAATTTATGTTTTTATTTTCATTAGACCAATTGATATGACTAGGGAAAAAAAACCACACAAAAAGTAGAAAATACTTACATTACTTGTTTCAAAGTCTATTTGTGTTTAATTTACTGTTTCACTTATTTGCTCACCATCATTTCTAGACCATCATTAACATCACTCCTATACCACTAGTATCTCTACTACAGCTAAAACGCTACCAGCATTAGGATGTCAAGCAGTAGTTGACAGGCAGAAACTATCACACATTACTTCATAGCATTGTAGAAAACGGCTGACTTCTGCTGCACTGAATTTTAAATAGATCTCTAAACACAGTAAATAGGGTTTTTCTCAAGTTGAGGGAGTGAAGATTAAAATTTGTTCCAATATTAAGATTAAGAGAATATTCCCTTAAAACGAAACCTCAAGAGAACCACTAGGTTTTGCAACCAGATATACTATTGAAGCTCAAGACTGATTTTTCCTCCCAGGCATCCTAATTTTTCACCAGTTTACAAGCATTCACCACATCACTGCTGCTCCTTTGCAGTATGCAGACTACTTGGGAGCAAAATGCTAAGTAACAGTGATTAAATTAAATTGAGACTAGGCATGAAAATCTTACTTGTGAAAAGTGACAAATTGTACGCTAAGAACTCAAGTACTGCACACCTCCACATTTTGCCTAACACAGCAGATATACAGACAGACTAAAAACTATTTTACTGTTTCTTAACCCCCACATACACGTGTATATGGTCTTCACCTACTCAAAGCAGTTCTTATGGAGTCAAGCTAAGAGTCTTAAATAATTGCCAACTGAGCATCATTGAAGGACAGAAGGATATTTCATTTCTACTACTTACTAATGTCTATCACAAGAAGAAGTGGATAAATTCACATTGAGTGTAACACCAGTGCAATTAAGAGGAAATAGCAGTGTCTCCATAAGATTTGATTGGATGGGATAGAATTAAATTTGAGGCAGCATGATTTTCTGTAGAAGCCACGGAAAATTGGTCAGGCTATCAAAATTCCTGATCTAAGCCTTTTTTTTTCAACCCAAACAAGCTCTTCAAGTCTTGAATAGTATTTTTACTCTGTTATTTTTTCATTTGCACATTGGCCTATGAGCTTTCAGTTTTCTGATGGATTAAAAGCACAAATGACAGGAGGTAACCTGAGTTGATACTGTACTTCTACTGCTATGAGAAAGTTCAAATATCATAAAATGTTGTGTGAGATAGTATTCTCCTTGGGTTTTCTGCTCAGTTTTGCACATTGAGATCAAGGGAAAGTCAAACAAAGAGCAGGGTTCAGGACTTGTAAGAAAGGAATTAAAATATATAGACAAAAATAAAAATATCTCAGAATAGCAGGCAATGTGGAGAACTCTACAGGCAGATATAGCACCTACGCCTCCTTTTCTCATTAATTTGCTACATGATCCTTCAGAAGTCATGTAACTTCTTCATTCCTTAATTTCCCTTTTTAAGAGATTAGGGATGTTACTTTAATATACAGAGCAAATGTCTGGATGTTTGTGATGATGGATTTCATTATTTGCTAAGATCAACACACAAATGTTGGGTTTATTTTAATATTCAGTTTGTATGTGGATGGATTTTTCTTTGTTTTTATTTAAGCTAAACTGATTTATCAGTTTCTAAGATTAGAAGCTTTAGCATCTTCCTGGATGATAGCACTTCTCTTTAATTATGCAGTCAGACAACAGCTCATATTGCAGAGGAATAAAATTTAGTCCATTCTTTCTCCTCTCAAACATCTATTTGAAGCTTTCTGCAGTGATATCATTAAATACATGTCATAAACTGTGTTTTACTCTGAACTATGCTAAAATGAACAATGTCCAATATGAAAGCTGAAGATGATCACAGGCCCAAATATTTTACTGCTCATCAGTTCCTGGCAAAAAGACAGTATTCAGAAACATGCTGCATTATTCATTGTCATCAGAAGTGTGTGTTTCCTGCATCCATGTCAAAATCTTTGTGTACTTACAAATTGTAGTGGATTCTGAATAAGAGAGTTGTTTGTTAGAAACAATGGCATATCAGTGTTGCTTTACAAACAGCCTTGGAGACTGCCCCTGTTGGTCAAAATGGTAACCCCAGGTCTAGGGGCACTCTAGTCAGCACTGCCAACAAGAGGAATTTTTATGTGATATGTGTAGTAATAATTTGACTGTGAGATACAACATAATAGAGCTCTGTGAATGTCACAAAGCATAGTGCCAACAGTTTCCCCTACGCAGCGTATCCTGTACTAGCAGCAGTGAGACAATGATCTTCAAGAGAAATAATTCAATGAAATTGTGAATCTTTAAGGGCAAAAGTGAAAATAGCTTTCATATTTGAGTTTTATCTCATTGCAAGGATGGAAGGGGCAGAAAGCAACGGAATTTATTAAATCAATCATATCTTTGTGTATAGGTGTCTGATTTCTGTCATGGTGCCAGTTTGTAGCCAGTTTGCAAGATTCACATTAAAAAGCAAGTCTACTCCACCCATTTAGGCTGTGTAAATTAAAAATAATCTGTAAACATTTCTTCCAATGAACAAGTCGGCAGAGAGATGCAATTCTCCAGTATGATAGAGACAGGGGCATTTAGCCAAAAACCAACATGTCACCTAACTATAACTAACTTTCAGCCAAGAAAAAGAATTTTCAGTTACATAACATCAAAATAAATCTTTGTAGAGATACATAGCCAATAAATTAATAAATAGTCAACTAGGCTACGTTTAAAACATTATTATGTAGTTCAGTTCATTGTGACATGCTTTTCTTAAAAATAACCCAGATGGTTCTCCTAGGCTGCTAAGAAGATGAGAATATCGGGGGTCCTGGATAAAGATTATGTTCAAATTTTCACAGATTTCTGAAGAATGATCAGAATGAGTGGCTCAAAGCTCAGAGAAAGTTTTAGAAGTCGTTCTCGTACTTCAATCTAAACTGAAACCTCCACGGGAGATTATACACTGGTGCTATTTGTAGAACAATTCAGACACAGATATCTCCAGGGAGGTCCCACTTTTGGAAATTTTTTGAGGTTGGTATTCAAGAAACCAGATATTTTTGAAGGCTCTGGAGAAGTGAAGGGAACCTCTGAACTTGTTAAGTGTCCTAGCTTTTTTTTACATGCAGCTGATCAAAGCTTTTAACCCTCCATCCCTTTTCTTTTGGTATCTATGACAAGAGCTTAAATAGTTGAGCTCCACATGGGGAAAAAAAACCCCAACATACAGATATCTGTATGGGTGTGTGTATGTTTTCCCCTTTCTGCTTGTCAAAGTCTCTGTACTTAACATATTAATTTACTGAGTTTAACTTTTTAATGCTAGCTCCTTTAAGTCATTAGAGCTCCTTTATAATCCTCTTATTTGGTAATCAGTCTGAGTCTGCCTGTATTTTTTAATAATATTTTAAAGTTTCTCATGGAGATCAAAGGAAGTTTTCTCTTGCTCTACTTCACAAACTCCAACTTATTATTATTAGTCAGTGGTTTGGTGTCACACAGCCCTGCAGGCATTTTGTTGCACTTCTCTGTTTCTTGTATTCCCCTTTATGAGTAGAGGTGTTACTCCTCTTTTAATTGCATTGTTGCTGTTGAAAGTTGACCAGCAGAGAGATAGAGGAATTAAAATGAATATGGCAAAGATCATAATAGCAACTGTAAAGTGCTTCAACTGCAAGAACCACCAACAGACCGTAGTGAGTCATTCCTAAAAGTGGCCATAATGCATTTCTTAACACTTTAATTAATTCAAATGCAAGACTATCTTTGCACAAGAGATCTGAGAACATGAACTAATCTCAAGACACCAGGCAGATATTACAACATAAGCAACAAATTTCCAGTCACCTTTGACTCAAGTTTCTATTTCTAAAGAAAAATAAATCCACTCTTCACCATTACCAGCCTTCCTGCTGTTCACTATATATACTTTAAAAGGCAAAGAAATCATTAATGCATAGCAACATCATATCTCAGTTTGAACGCACCAAAGAAAAGTCCTCATAATCCTTTTGCATCTCAGCTATGGGGTGCAGTAAAACTCATTGAAGCAATGGGCAACAACAGACTCTTAACAGAAGTATAACAGCTCTACTATTCCCTCTGTGATCTTTCAAACCTATTTAAAGTTAGAACTTCATTTATCCACTTAAGCAAAAAGCTGTAGACAGCAAGCTGCTTACTCTTCTTTCTCAAATCTAATGTGCAGTGGGGAAGAGAGAAAAAAAAAAGAAAAGAAAGAAAAAGAAGAAAAAAATAAGAAAAAAAAAGAAAAGAAGAAAATAAGTCAGCATAACGGGAAGTCCCACATCAACTAATTTCTGCAGCAAATTAATTAAACAATTATATTAGCCAAGCCTTCACTTCTGACATGGCACAGCTGACATTAATTGGGCCACAATCAAGACAGTAATTCAAGTTAATTGGATTTCCACTGTCAGCAGCTATCAGCTTGTTTCAATATGCTGCTGTCATTTAAGAATAATTAATCATGGATGACTTTATTGGATGGCACTGGTTGACAGGTGATGGCATGGTGATGCTTGAAGAAGCTGGTGATTGCTGTAGCCCTCCTGGACAGGAAAGCTGGGTTCCATTGTAGACATTATCTACTGCTACTGCCTGTTGAGACCCAAAATTTCCTCTGTGAAGTGTTGAAACAGCGATATTTGCTGACTCTTGCACACATGTAGAGAGAAAAAGAGTGGAGAGTCTGCTGGAGAAAGAAACAGTCATTCCCACTGAAATAGTGCTGCAAAAGGTCAGAGGGATGTGCATGTTCTACCACAGCCTTCAGGCACATAGTTATTGTTTGGCAATTGCTACAGCAACAAAGGATTCAATAATACAACAGTTCACATGTTGCAAGAGCTGAAATGCCAAGCTTGATTTAGTGTTATTTGCTTTTCTCCATTTATAATGGGCCATTACTTTATTTAACATCTGATAATATAATTTATTCAATCTCTTGCAAGAATATCTCAAAAAATGTCAAGAATTTATGAAGCCAAGTCTTTACTTATTAATAACTTGGAAAAAAGGTGATGAAACTGTTGTGGGAAAGTGGGCAGAAAAAGCTAAAAATTAAAGTATGAAGTAAAAATATTTTAAAGTGTTCCATAAGGGGTAGTAGGAATACATTATATTTTGAGGGGGAAAAAAAAAAGCAATTTAAACTTCAGGAAATAAAAAGCCTTAACACCAAGTTCTATTAGACTATGTAATTATTCACCAAGGGGGAAAACATACATGTATATATATATAATTAAAGTACAATTTTAGATTATTCATGACAGAGTGCTAAAACACCATATCAGAAGTGGCAACACTACTTTGATGGCTGGATGGAGAAATTTTTGATTAATTTATTGTGTAGATGCCAGAAAACAGTACTACATGGATGGAGTACATGGAATCAAATTTCTAAAGGAAAATCAGATGCCATGGATGATGAATTTTGCTCCCTCCTTTTTAGGAAAATACTCAAACATCAGACACAAATTCCCAGTTTAAAAATATTTTCTTGATGTTAAGTCAGAGAAGCCCAATTACGCAGAACCATCCATTCACCATCAAAAATTGGAGAGACAAAGCTGTTTATGACGTTTCATCAGAGCAGGTCTGATGGTGCTGTAGATACAGCTGAGCAAAACACATTAAATTCATACCCTGTAGGGGTTTCAATTCTGTGAAAATCTCCAGTATTTTACCTTCAGTTGTGGCCAACTCCTTTGTCTTTTTTTTTTTTTCTTGGGGAATTCTTTGAACGTACTTCTCTGTCAGAAGGCAAGTACAGCAGTCTGTTTGAAACTTGAATGATCCTTGCTGGAATCCAACCTAATCTGAGTGATAGGTGAAAAAATCTAAATGAATGGGTTTGCTATGTATTATGGTTTTTGTTATGGTTTATGAGGCTCTGGAGCGAGTCCAGAGAAGAGCAACAAAGCTGGTGAGGGGGCTGGAGAACAGGCCTTATGAGGAGCGACTGAGAGAGCTGGGCTTGTTTAGCCTGGAGAAGAGGAGGCTGAGGGGAGACCTTATTACTCTCTACAACTGCCTGAAGGGAGGTTGTGGAGAGGAGGGAGCTGGCCTCTTGTCCCAAGTGACAGGGGACAGGACGAGAGGGAATGGCCTCAAGCTCCATCAGGGGAGATTTAGGCTGGATGTTAGGAAAAAATCTTTCATGGAAAGGGTCATTGGGCACTGGAACAGGCTGCCCAGGGCGTCACCTCCCTGAAGGTATTTAAAAGACAAGTGGATGAGGTGCTGAGGGACATGGTTTAGTGGTTGATAAGGATGGTTGGACCCGATGATCCAGTGGGTCTTTCCCAACCTAGTGATTCTGTGATATCTCTTTTTGAATAAACTGAGCACAATCATGCAGTAAGTGGGTGCTATTTGAAAGCAGACTGGTTGGGAATGGCAGTGAACTGTTTTGTTGTGTTTTGTTTGCTGGGTTTCTTTTTTAATCCACAATGCTGCTGAATTTTATTATATAATTTATTAAGTTGTGGGTATAAATTAGTTCTGTAACCAGGAAGTCCTCAAATAAATAGCCAAGATGCTGCTCTACAAATGCACTTTGCAAAAAGTTTATGCTTATCACATTATGTCTGTGATCATCGCTGACAGATAAAAATTGAATCTGGAACTACATGTTTTTTAAATCTTGTTTTTCCTTCTAAAACATATCTTCTTAAAATAGGATTGATATGCCCTGTCATTAGCCCTGTAATTTGCAAGAAAGTGTGTATTCTCTTCGTCAGTTCCTTTTTTTGCTCCACAAAGCTCTTGGCTTCTTTGCCAAATTCAGTCACCTCTATTTTCTTACAATACTCAATGTCTTGTAGAGAAGACACCCAGTTCTTTGATTTGGCAGCAGTTAAATGGTCAAACAGCAAATAGTGCAGTTTCTGGAAACACTATTTATTTTTCAATTTATGTAGGAGTTTAAGCAAAGGGGATAGACATGAGAAAAGGGACTTTCAGAGTGACAATGGCCACAGCTGACAGCTAATTAGACATTATTAATTCTGCTGCTTGCAGAAAGACTTGGGTATCAGTCCAAGAATTTCAGAAAGTGCTTCTGTGATGCAATGAAATGACATTGCCCGTGACAAATTACTGTCTGGTCCAAAGGCTCAATAGATTGCAAAGACAATATTTGAGGAACAGTCTGCAGTAGGGAGTGGTAATATGATAGAATAGAAACTCGTGTTTCATTCCCCTTTTCTCTTTGTAATGCAAAGGTCCCTTTTGGAGCTGATCTAGCCACTTCCCTAACCAGGATGCACATTTCAAACCAGAAAACATAAGGCATGCCTCTCAAACAAGCAGATAAAACACTATATCATGCATTGGTTCAACAACAAATACTGCTACCGGCCTTTTAGCAGTAAGGAGGCTGAAGACTAAACTCATCATGAATATTAGACTACCCTCCCATCTCCAGAAAATGCAAAGAAGAAAGACAACGTAAACAAAGATTGTTTTCACAGGTTACTATTTCTGCACTGAATTTTGCTCTTCTTCTCCCGAGTCCCAGTCCCACCATCCGTCAGGAGCTCTTAAGTTAGTAATGCATTTGAAAAATAGGAAGAAAAGATTAACTCCAGTACCAGAAGTGAGATTACAAGAAAGCTGAGGAGGGACATTTTACTAAAGCTTGTAATGATAGAACTTGGGGCAATGGCTATAAATTGGAGAGGGGCAGATTTAGACTAGACATTAGGAGGAATTTTTTCATGATGAGAGTGGTGAGGCACTGGAACAGGTTGCCCAGGGAAGTTGTGGATGCCCCAGTCCTGGAGGTGTTCAAGACCAGGCTGGATGGGGCCTTGGGGACCCTGATCTAGTGGGATGTGTACTTGCCCATGCCAGAGGGATTTGAACTAAATGAGGTGCTGATGAGGTACAGAGGTTTAGTGATTGTTAGGAATGGTTGGACTCGATGCCCGGGTGGGTCTTGTCCAACTTGGTATTTCAATGATTCTATGATCTTTAAGGTCCCTTCTAATCCAAACTATTCTATGGTTCTATGATTAAGTGAACAGGTGAGTTAAATTGTGCTTAGGTGAACCACAGGAGTCTGTTCCAGCAATAGCAGAGCAAATCTAATGGTGAGTGGACATAAAGCATGCTCTATGAAACCATAAAGTTTTGGACTGCTGTTGCCTTTCAACTGTCTAGTAACATCTGATCCCTCATGCTTCAAGGAACTTGTAGGCCATGCCAATATTACAAAATCTTTAAAACTGTTAGTGGCACTGGTGCCAGGACTGGGAAAAATGAATACCCAGTGAAGCTGAAGTTGTAACTCCAGTGCTGTTCTGGGCATTAATCCATACATCTTGATCCTTGTGGAATGTTGTTTTATTTTTTTCTCATTGTTTTCATGCAAAGATATTAGAATTGGTTTCATTTTTTTGTTTAAATAAGGCTCAGAAGACGATCCAGATGGCAGGCAGCGAATGTAGTGTTGTTATTTTTTCATCTTGGAAAGACACACATATGATATTTCCAAGAAGGAAAAAATACCCATACCTTTTACTCCACCTGTTCAATGTAACAGAAATTATATTAACAGATTGTTAGAGGGGGGAGTGGATTTTCATTATGTGTTTGTTTCACTCTGCTAAACACCATGAGAGTGGAATATTTAATTTTTTTTGTAATTGTCTCCACTTGTAGCTTAATCTTCCAGAGCACATTACCATTAATAACAAATCACAAAGACCTCGGAACTTTGAGGATGACAACAGAAAAAAACCAAGGTGCTTCTCAACTGCTTATGTAGAAATACTACCTGACGTAGCTTATTCTTTAAAAAAAAATGTTTATATATCTCTCAGATTTATAGGCAACTTGTGCCTGGGTGCTACTGTATACTGGATAGGCAGAGTCAGGCTCATCCTATTAAACCTCCTGGTGGAACAGCAGCTTACAAGACGGAGAGGTGGGTAGGGATCTAGTATCTAGCATTTTCTGAGTTGAGCAAGAATGTCCGGAGCTTCTCTGAAATTCACAGCCTGCATGCTCAGCCTGTAAAATCCCTGCAACTCGAGCCTTTTTGTATACATGAGCCTATGATGTTCAAGCCAATGGAACTGAAATAATTACTGTCTTTCTGTAATTAGTTCTGTTGATCTAATTAGCTCGGCTCAGGTGTTGATCTGTTGATTGTCATCTTGTAACTACCGTGAATCAATAAATGAGCGTGTAGTTGTGGTGGTAAAAGAGAAGGGAGAAATCACATATTTTTTAAAGAAAGTTTCACTTTTTCTTAGATTGCTTTTTTTTGTTTTGTTTACTTCTCGCAGACTTGATTCAAATCTTAAGATTTTTTTTTATTTTTCCCAAGAGAACAGAAATTATAAGTAAGCAGGCTCAAAAAAATCCAAGTCTTCCAGAATGTCACTATTTGGCCTCACAGATGTCCCTTGGTTTCATTGCAGCAGTGTTCTTACTTGTAAGATACATGAAGAGGACAACTAATCTTTTCTAGTTGAATGCTGTCTGGCCTGCTGTGCTCAAAATACAAGGAGAGAACCCATAAAAGGCAGAAGTGCTGCAAAGCTTAACTCTACAGTACTTAACTGATCAACCCAACATGACAGAGTGCTTTTAACTTGTGTGTATGCTCCTACTGGAAGTCCAGAAAACAAGCAAAAGAAACTGGAAATTCTTACAGATGAAAACATAGAATCATAGAATATTTAGCGTTGGAAGGGGCTTTAAGGATCATCCAGTTCCAACCCCCAAACATGTACCTAAGTGAATTTATGAACAAGTCACTTCTGTGACTAAGTACTTTCTTATTTAAAAATGCCCAAGAAGGTAAAAGTTGGAGAGGGGGACAAGAACTCCTTGTCAAAGGCACTGTTACTTATTAAAGAATTATTAATAATTCAGAATTGCAGAATTATTTCTAAGCCATTATTACAGAATAATTCATAATTTTGAATATGCAGTGTTAATAAGTAAAACCCAGGAGTAGACACAGCGGTACGGATTTGTTATAACTATCAAATGAAAATAGAGAAAATTAAGTTATTCCTTAAGCACCTGCCTGCTGATGAGTGAACATAAAAAAATTAAAAACAAAATCTATTTTGTGAAGGGAAATTTCAGTTCTTGACGAATATGATTAAGGTTGCATAGAGCCTCTAATAATGCATAAAAATTGCAGCTGCTGCTTTTTATGTCTGGTTAGTGTAGCCAAGATAAAATTACTTGGTAGCACCTGATTGTGAAGGATATAGATGAATTACTTACTGGATTGGAAATCTGTAGTTTCCAAGGGATGAGTGATCATGATTTGATTACATTCAATATGAAAATAAGAATAAGTCCTCAATTAGCAACTCCTCATGTACATAACTGGTGCCTCAAAAGGGCAAATCTCCCAAAACTGTGAAAGTTCTGAGTAAAAATCACAGCAGAGAACAGGTAAATAGAAAAATGAGAAGGAAAATTGAGAGGAATCAACAGCCTACTAATCAGCAAGCATACCTTGATCTTACAGTCAAAAAATGGGCAGTTTTAGTTAAAACTTAATCCCTATTCAGTGATCAATTGTGGGCAGCAATCAGAAATAGAAAGACTTGTACTGTGAATGGGAGATGAATGTCCTCTGCAATCCCTGAGCATCAGATCCAGCAGATTTTATATGTCGCTGCATTGGTAACCATAGGTCTTACAATGATATCACCAATGCCATATCCATAGGACTGAATCCCTCTGAGGGACACCCAAACCCCATATTAGTCTGCGCTACCCCCAAACCTCAATGATGGTAGATGCTGACAGATTAATTAAATATGTCTCATTTACTCAAGAGATAGTACGTAAAAGTATAAATATAATATAAAGAGACAGAATAGAATGTCAGCTACACATTGTAGAGTGAAATGAAAGGCTCCAGTAGAAACAATTCCTATCCAGATTTAAGCAACAAATTTGGGGGATTTTAGGAAGGAAGAAAGAAAACAAATCCTAGCAATGTCACAGACCACTTAGAGTAGAGAGACAAAACTGTTTTTAAGGACACAAAAGTACAAACACATTCAATAAACACTTGTTTTGCATATTTGGGTAATGAAGGACATTGTGCTTATACACCTTGATGGATTATATTAGAATTACAGAAGAATTTTAAACAACTTCTGCCATCCTTCATCAGCAAATCTGGACAGCCTGTTCCCAAAGGCTCTGGAAGAGACAGCCAAGTAGGTCCATCGCACTGGTGTGTTAATTTTTAATAAATCCTAGGATATAGGGGAAATTTGAAAATGCCTTAAGAGTATTTATGTTATATCTCTATTCAAATAAATGCAGCAGGAGCAAGACACACCTGCAACATACTTTGGTTGACCTCAAAAGAATACAGTAACATAAGACTCAAGTGAGAATAAATTAAAGTATGGATCTAGACTCAATGTCAGCTGATTTATTTATTTTAAACATAAAGCATTTGAATGAATTGGATTTCTTTCTGAGAAGAAATTGCTGAAAGTGACCAGGAAGAGCTAGTAGATGAGTATAAGGTTTTCATAGGCCATGACACTCTGATTGAAATTATAGCACTGAGAAATTTCCATAAAACACATTTCAAATGAAGAGGCTTCCATATATCCATTGTAGATACCTCTAAGGATTCAACCACAGGAGAGGCAAGGGAAGTCTGAGTCCATCAATAACCCTTCATAATCTATTTCCTGGGACATGGTCATATTTATAAAGCTTTTCAACTCTGCGTGCTCTTGCTGAGATCCACATTGAATGGAACAAGTTCTAACCTGGTCCTCAGGAACAGACACTGGATCTGACATCCTTCATCTTTGCAGTAGTGATCTGAAGTGTGACAATGAACACAAGGCAATAGATATGAGAAAAGAGGTCCATCCAAACAAATGAATGCATTTCAATGAGGATAAATGCAAACCCACACATCTGAGAATGGCAAATATGTACACTGAAAGTGGGAAATAGTATTTTAATAGGTAGAGAATGCAGAGAACTTAAGAATAACAGATAAGCTCAAGATGGGCTATTGGTACAATCATGTTCACAGACTTGGCTACTGAACAAGGGAAAGGCTGTGGATGTGGTCTTCCTGGACTTCAGTAAAGCCTTTGACACAGTTTCTCACAGCATTCTGCTAGGGAAACTGTCAGCCTCTGGCCTGGACAGGCGCACACTCTCCTGGGTAGAAAACTGGTTGGATGGCCGGGCCCAGAAAGTGGAGCTTAATGGTGTTAAATCCAGCTGGAGGCCAGTTCCAAGTGGGGTTCCCCAGGGCTCAGTGCTGGGTCCAGTCCTGTTCAATGTCTTTATCAATGACCTGGATGAAGGCATCGAGTGTACCCTTAGCAAGTTTGCAGATGACACCAAGCTGGGTAAAAGTGTCGATCTTCTGGAGGGTAGGGAGGCTCTGCAAAGGGATCTGAACAGGCTGGGCCTCTGGGCAGAGTCCAATGGCATGAGGTTTAACAAGGCCAAATGCCGGGTCCTGCACTTGGGGCACAACAACTCTATGCAGAGCTACAGACTAGGAGAAGTCTGTCTAGAAAGCTGCCAGGAGGAGAAGGACCTGGGGGTGTTGGTTGACAGCCGGCTGAACATGAGCCAGCAGTGTGCCCAGGTGGCCAAGAAGGCCAATGGCATCTTGGCTTGTATCAGAAACAGCGTGACCAGCAGGTCCAGGGAGGATATTCTCCCTCTGTACTCGGCATTGGTGAGACCGCACCTCGAGTACTGTGTTCAGCTCTGGGCCCCTCACCACAAGAGGGATGTTGTGGCTCTGGAGCGAGTCCAGAGGAGAGCAACGAAGCTGGTGAAGGGGCTGGAGAACAGGCCTTATGAGGAGAGACTGAGAGAGCTGGGGTTGTTTAGCCTGGAGAAGAGAAGGCTGAGAGGAGACCTCATTGCTCTCTAGAACTACCTGAGGGGAGGTTGTAGAGAGGAGGGTGCTGGCCTCTTGTCCCAAGTGACAGGGGACAGGACAAGAGGAAATGGCCTCAAGCTCCACCAGGGGAGATTTAGGCTGGACATTAGGAAAAAATCTCTCATGGAATGGGTCATTGGGCACTGGAACAGGCTGCCCAGGGAGGTGGTTGAGTCACCTTCCCTGGAGGTGTTTAAGGTACAGGTGGATGAGGTGCTGAGTTGGCATGGTTTAGTGTTTGATAGGAATGGTTGGACTCGATGATCCGGTGAGTCTCTTCCAATCTGTTTATTCTATAATTCTATGATTCTAAGGCAAACGCTGGACGCACACTTGGGCAATGAGGAGTGGGAGGAGATTTCATGACTAAGACATTAAGTACATTGGTACTAAAATGTTGAGTCCATGCCAGTACTCACGGTTTAAGATTGATGCTAAGTAACACAATAGAGATAAGAAAAGAAGAATGATTTAAGGGATGGAAAACTGACTTTCAATGAAAGAAAATTATAATTGGTAAATAGTTTCAGGGACAGAAAAAAAAGAAGACATCTATTAAGAGGGTCTTTAACCTGATGGAAAAAGACTTGCAAGGAGTGTGTAGTTGGAAGCAGACATCAGTTACATTCTAATTTGAAACAAGGTACAGTGCTTCTGAGGTTGGTTAACCACTGGAACAAATAGTATAATTTCCGAGTCTGGCCTGCTAGTTAAGCCTGGACACATTAGTGTAATAGCTGCTTTTAAAAAACAGTTTTTTTACTCAATGGACAATTAATTGAGTTGATATGTAAGCGATCAGATATAAAATCTAATTATTTATTAAAATGGACACATTATCAATATGATATATAAAATTCTGTGAAGTTTCAGAGCATAGATATCATCACTTTAACTCAAAGAAGGGGAATAAAAAGATCATTTGAGGCCACAGGTTCGTGCAAAATTAATCTGTACTGTCTGGACAATGCACTTGTTCTGAACATAAGCTGCTGAAATTCAAGTTAATTTTCCCCAAGTTGAGTCTGTTTTCCCCATGACAGTAACTGGACAGTGATCTCCTGTCTTTACCTCAACCCAGAATATTTTTCATCTGATTTTGTCTCCCTGTCTTGTTGAGAAGGTGGAGTGAGAGAGCAACTGGATGTACATCTGGCAGCTGCCCAATGTCAAGTCTTTACAGGCTTCCACCACTTAAAAAAGCATCTGAAGATGATGGAACTGCTGAGCACACAATACTTACAAGTATTTGAGACTGCTCTGACAGTGAAGTGCATGTATTCTTTTAGGGACTGTGAGATCTTCCATGCCCACAAAGATGTTGGAAAGTGATGTTCATAAAAGATGCAGAAAAGAATGCACATACAGGATCCATAAGGAAAGATTTACCAAAACAAGATTTACTACAAAATGTACAGTCATGTTCCCTGAATTAGAAAACTTTCTGATAAAGTTTTTGTTCTAAGATTGACAATGAGCAGGCAAAAAAGCAAGCAGAACTCAGCTCGTTTCACTGAGGAGACATATGTGTGTAACGCTAGCCACCAAACATCCCACAAAGACTCTGCTACTGCCATTACTACAACTAGGGGCCAGGCTGATCCAGCCCAGAAAATGTCAGTAGACACTCTTCTGCTTTTATCACATTGTGAGAGAACTAAAAAAGATGGATGGGAAAATCAGCAATAGCAACTTGCAAACAAGTTGATGAACAAACAAGCAATCTGAATTTCTCTTCCTGTGAAAGCATGTCAGGAAATGAAAGGTCATTGTTTGGCCTCCGAAAAGCTGTTGTAATGTCAGCACATGGGCATGTTTTTCAGTTTCTATTCCATTCCCTGCTCTGAGAAAGAATAGTATGATTTCTTTTTTCACTCATTTTAGTGTCACCTACAGCAAATCAAGTCAGATGTAAGGAGAAAAACAAACCCCTGTTTACCTTTTCCCCCCTGCTACTTTTCAGTAATCACTTGGAGCCAAGAAGGCATCTGTTTGCTCCAGAGCTGGCTGCAAACTCTCAACAGTGATCTGCTCTCCAGATTGCTCCTAGCACCAAAGTGGGAATCCTTATTGCCCTGAAAGGCAGCTGGAGTCTGCTTGCAACTGTGTTATCAGAAAATTCCATCTGCTCACATAGACAGCTCCGCATGACAGCAAGACTACTTGTTGTGAAAGCATGGCTTTTTGAAGCACTGCTTGCAATATAAATAATTGAGGAGGGGGCCCTTGCAAACTTCATTAAGTTCAACAAGGCTGCAAGTTCAAGGTTCTGCACGTGGGTCCAGCTAATCCCTGATATCAATACAGAATGGGGGATGGATAATTGAGAGCAGCCCTGCAGAGCGGAACTTGGGGGTACTGGTGAGTGAAAAGCTAGACACGGGATAGCAATGTGTGCTTGGAGCCCAGAAAGCCAATCATTCCCTGGGCTGCATCTAAAGAAGAAATGACCAGCAGTTTGAGGGAGGGGATTCTCTCTCTCTACTCTACTCTTGTGAGAATGACACTTCAAGGATTGCATCCAGCAGTGGGGTAACCAGTACAAGACAGACACAGACAAGTTAGAGTGGGTCCATACGAGGGCCACAAAATTGATCAGAGTGCTGGAACCCCTCTCCTGTGAAGAAAGACTGAGAGAGTGAGGTTGTTCAGTCTGGAGAGAACAATGCAGGGAGATCTAATTGTAGCCTTTCAGTACCTAAATGGGGCTTGCAAGAAAGAGGAGGAAGACTTTTTACCAGGCTGTGTAGTGACACAACAACAGACAATAGTTTTCTAATAAAACAGGTTAGATTTAGATTGGATGTAAAGAAGAAATTTTTTTGCAATGAGGGTGGTGAGACACTGGACCAAGTCTCCTTGAAAAGTTGTTGATGTCTTATCATGTCAAGTGTTCAAGGTAAGAATTGACGGGGCTTGGAGCAACCTGATCTAGTGAAGAATGCCCTTGCCCATGGCAAGGGGGTTGGGCTAGATGATCTTCAAAAGTCCCTTCCAACTCAAACCATCCATGATAGTAACAGAATCACTTTAATAATTCAATGACTATTTCAGACAGCTTTATGCTACATCTGTTTCATCTCTGGTGACATTTATTATTCAGTACTATGCCAGTGCCAAGAAAGTTGACTTCTGCATACCTGGAAATATTGGACCCACAATTCAATTGCCAGTTTCAGTCTGCTCTAAAGAGGATGGTTGAACACTTCTGAAGAGAGGAATTATGAAGTTCTACTCCGTTAGCCATTTTCAGTTATTGTCTTCTTACGAAAAAAATAAGACAATAATACTCATCTTGTGGAGCTAATGGACACATTTCATCACTAAGTCACATTTCATCACTCAGAGACTTAAGTATTCCATGTTGTAACCCAAAAATACTGTTGAGAGGAAGAAAAATCCTGAAGTCTCTACTACCTTGGGCAGGGAAGAAGTGCTGGCAAGTTCCGTATTTTGTTTGAAAACAACTGGAGTTCATAATAGTGCAAGCGAAAGGAGCAAAAGGGAGGAACAGTTTGGTGTCTGAGGAATCTCAGCCTATTCACTTGCCTTCATGCCTCCAGAATTATTAGGTAGGAGAAGGAACAGACACTAACTGCCCGTGTCCCAAAATGGTAACGTCCCTCTGTTTTGATGGATCCTGTGCCACTGATGGTATTACTACATCATTTTCCACTCTGCTATTCTGGAGCAGCAAGAGTAATCAATCATTTACTTATCACAGGAGCAAAACAGACTTTTCTTGCAAGGAGTGTAAAAAGTGCTACAATAAAGTAATTTTGCCAATTTGAGTGTTCCACTTGACAACTATTTGCATAATAAGGTTTTGCCAAGATAAGAAGATTGGTAATTTTCAGCAGCATGGAGGGGATTGAAGTTTGTAAGCTTTTTTTGCCCACTATCTACACACTCACAGACCTCCATTCTTGATGTATGGTTCTTTTTAAAGTCTTCCATCTGTCTCCATTGTGTAATGAATTCTGTCACTCTCAATTGTTCTCCTGAGCAGTGAGCAGTGGAAGGGAGTTTGCATTTTGATTATAAAAAGGTACCGTCAGCTCTTATTACAATGGAAAACCTATCTTCATGTGAAATTTTAAGGCACTTATAAGCTTAGTCTCCCTTTCAGAAGCTGCCTGTAGATCACGCTGTCACTGTTTGACAGGGTGTGCGAGAGAGCAGAGGGATGGGCTGCACTGCCAGAAGAGTTCAGAGAAATGTACGGAAATCCAGTTTCCTCCTTAAGAAGCTCATGGGACGGATAAAGTACTGCAAAAACTGTCATGTAAAAGTTGTTCCACACACAGCTTATATTGGAACTCTGAAGGGCTGTCTGGAGGAAAAGGATGGCAGGAGAAGATCAAGGCTGTCAGCTTAAGTCTCTTTCCTTCTCCTCACCCCATGAGCCAGTTTATCTCATCCTGAGACTTGTCAGCAATATTCTATTTGGGACGGTGGGAGGGCAGGAGGAAGATAAGCAGAGATTTTACAGGTTAAGTATTAACAAACTTTTAGGGGCTTTGGTAGCAAAATGCTCTAGAAGGATTAGAATGTTAGAGAAAATGTAGAACAAGTCTACACTGTACCATGGAAAGAACTGCAGAGATCCTGGGCTGGTGAGAATAAGCCTGCTCAGTGCAGTGCTGTGTCATCTTACTCTGGGAGTTATACTGTCACTACTGCACAGTGCGATCCTCCAGCTAGTGGGCCCAGCAAAGACAACAGCAATGAATATGTTTTGCCTAAACATCTTGGAAGAAGACTTTCAGATTTTAAGTGTCCAGTGTCCAGACACCTTGATGGGCAACATTTAGCACAATCTTACCTGTAAGCGCAGTGCAGGTGGGCTTAGCTGGGTAAAGCAGACAGGTGATAATCAATGTTAATCTTGGTTGTAGTGAACATGAACTAGTCTAATTCACAAGCCAGAGAAGATGAATAGGAAGAGGAGCCTTGCGCAGACCCTAGATTTTGAGAGCAAGCTTTGACCTCGTAAGGGAACCAATGAGTGTATCCCACATTGAGGACATTCTGAAGGGCAAAGGAGTTCAGAAAATGAAGGACAGCATCCTCCAAGAAAAAAATTGGGAGAATTCTCAGAAAAACAACTAGATATATCAGGAGACAAGCTTGGCTATGCAGAAGACTCAATGTAAAAAGGCAGTAATCAGGAGATGGAAGCAGGAGGGTTTGAGTAGGAGGCTGAATCACAGACCAGCTAAGGTCCATTCCAGCCCAAATTATGATATGAACTTATCTCATTTCCTGGGCAATCATCACTGTGTACTTTAACCACCAAGCACAAATTAAGAGCTAAACAATGCTGAAAATGGAGACACTCCTATTTACTGTTCAGGTTTTACACCTTGTAAGGAATAATCCCATACACCTATATGGGTCAGGGGATGACTGACCACAATACAGCTTCTCAGAGAAGTTGTTTTTGATAGGAGTGGTTGGACTTCATGATCCTGTGGGTCTTTTCCAGTCTAGTGATTCTGTGATGTTGAGGTCCTGTGTGGACACCTAATTGCACATAGGCCAGCAAAGTCATTTGCAGCAAAGAAGACCAATAACACCCTGGGCTAACTTAAATTCATAAGCACTGGCAGCAAGTCATGGGAGATGATCCTTCCTTCCTCTATATTCAGCTCCAGTGGAACACATCTGGAATGCTGTGTCCAGTACTGGGCTCCGCAGGACAAGATGGGCATGGACTTACCAGATGAGGTCCAGTACAAAGCTACTAACTTCGTTAAGGAAGTGGACTATCTCATACAAGCAGAGGCTGAGAGAGCTGGGATTGCTCAGCCAGGAGAAGGGAAGACACAAGCTTACTCATGTATAAATACCTGATGGGAGGAAGTAAAGAAGACAAAGCCAGGCTTTTCTCAGTGGTGCCCAGTGACAGAACAGGAGACAATGAGCACAAATCAAAATACAGGAAATTCCATTTAAACACAAGAATTAGCTTTGTTGTTGTTTTTCTCTTGTGAAGGGGCTCAAATTGGGGAACAGAGATGTTGTGGAGTCTCCATCCTTGGAGATATTCAAACACTAGCTGAACACAACCCTGAGCAACCTGCTCTAGCTGACCCTACTTTGAGCAGAAAGTTGTATTATGCAATATGCAGAGGTGCCACAACCAATCAGTCTATGATTTTGTCAGTAAAATCTGCTGATGTGTATCCCTACCCAGCTCCCAGACAGATATGGACTTCATGGTCTAGACCCAACAATGGGTTTATCTTTGTCATCCATCTGTCTTCTTATTGCAGTGACACAGGGAGAACCCTTACCTAATTGCAGAGGAGCAGCATGTAGAGTGCTGCACAGATAAAGACTAGTAACACCCAACCAGCAGAGGGTGCAAAATCACAGAGCAGATGTGGCAAAACACCAGCTGGAGGCTACAAAAGTTGCTGTTCACTATTTTCCAGTCTGGACTACTAGCTGATGTATTAAGGTAGGAATTGGCATCTCACAGAGTTAAAACTCTCTGTTAAAACTATATCTCTGTCTCTTAACCATTCCTCTACTCCCTCCCTTTTAAATCCCTTTGTAAAACCCTCTTTATGGATGACAGCCTCTTATACACTTAGCAATAAAGAGGTTTAAAAGTAATAATCACAATAACTAACTAATAAACATCCTTCATTATTTCCAAGATGATAATAATCCCTAACACTTGCATTGCACTTTACATATTCAAGCACTTTATAATCATTAACTAATTAGTCCTTGCAAAGCTCATCTAAATATTATTATCCTGTTAATGCAGAAAAAGAAGCTGTAAAAGAGAAGGTAGAGAATTTACCTAAGGGCATACATCAAGCCATTTGCAGAGACAAGATTGGAATTCAGCTCTTCAGCACCCTAATCCTTGGCTCATATTCCTTTTGCTGTCTCTAACAATATGGGCTAAATTATACGATAGTAGGATCATTTTCTTTAATATTCATCCCCAAATGCATGACATTGAATATTACATTTCATCTCTTTGTTGTCTTCAGGATCACTTATTTCTTTCTCCCCCACTTCTGCACTGATATTACCTCCTGTCTTTATATCACGAGCAAACATCAGTAGCAATTAGGGTCTAACTCAAAGTCACACACTTACGCAACAGCACTGGGATAATCAGCTGGGCTATCTTATGCAATAAGTACACAGTGCAAACTTCAGACATGCACCTTTAGGCAAAGGGTAGGAAACTGTGTCTTAAGAGGACATCCTTATCAACAGTCCACAGAGAGAAACTCCATCACACACAACCCTTTATTATTCTTCTTCTAATGCCTCAGCTTCACAAGGAAGAGTGCAGGCTGATTTACTCCAATACTGTCTATACATCCAAGTCTGCATATGGAACAGCTCTCTTCCATGTTCTTTATAGACATGATTTTTTTTTTTACTGTTGGGTTTGTTTTGTTGGGATTTTTGGTATTTTTTTTCCCCATCTGTATCAATAATAAAAGAAAGACAGATTCTAAAATAGAAGGAAGAATTTTTTTTTTCTTTCACATGAATCTGGACTGTGGAAATCATTCGCACAGGAAAGAGTGGGTACTAAATGTCTATATGCATTCAAAATGTAAGTATAAAAATAATGGAATAAAAATGTGTATGCATATATCCTTCAAAGAGTATTAAGCACATGGATAATGTCTATGCTTAAGTCTGAGCTAGTTAGCACTAAACAATGGGTAAGTGGTGTTAGGGATGAATTATAACATGTCTGTCCTTGTTGTGCTCCAATGATAATAAAACTATATGAAGAAAATCAAGTCTTCAAATTTATACATAATAAATGCCTATGCAGAAACCCTACACAAATCAACCAAATTTGAGATAGTTCTTGATCTTCTACTTTACTCTCTTAGCATGTTCTCATTCCTGTTTTATTCCCTGCAGGTGTCATCCTGATTCCCCAGTCATTTTGGTTAATTGAAAAGGAATGATTGTCTTTGAAGGCACTCTTCCTAGTGAGGTAAATAATTTCTTCCTTTTACCTTAATGTGCAGTTGCATTTTGTTAAAAGCATGTAATTAATTTTATTATTTACCATTTTACACTAAAAAAAAAAAAGAAGTAATGACTTAAGTGATTATTTTCCTCACTTGTAGGGACAATTGTCCCAACGAAATTTAGGATTTAAGGCTCAGCAGCTGCCAGCAGAATGGGAGCGTTTGGTGTGATGAAGTTGATCTGTGCCTGTGACTGCTCTTCCTTCAATGCACACCTACAGTAATGTGCTCTTTAGGGTTCCAGTGCAGAGGATTTGATGAGGAAGGAAAGATCACACTATGATCCTGCAGTCCTCAAGACTATATCTGAACTACTGGATCACTACCTAGTGATCAAGTTTGAAAATGCCATCATGTTTCTCTTGAATTATTCAATGAAACAGACTTCATGCTGTCTTCATGTGGCATCTGCTTTAGAAGAAACTTAAAATAACAGAGCTTTACAACTCCTAACGGACACATATTTTGCTATGGCAAAGTTGCTTCAGCCAATTTTTGAACTAATTTTAACGAGATGTTTTTAGACAATCAGAACACTGCACTGCGTTGACACAGCTTTTTAATTTAACATTAATTGTTCAAAACACAAATTTGATCTAGTATTAGTAGTTCAGAACACAGATTTTTAGAATCACAGCCTGAGCTTTTTCTATAAGTTCCTGTGAAGCTTTGAAGCTCAAATATGCATCCATTTTACTTCCAATGACTCATTACAAATAATGACAGTAGTGGATAATTCCCAGGTAACTTTCCCATGGTAAAGCATTTACATGGTGTAGATTCACATCTAGAATGTACCCAGCAGAGCTAGCCCAGTATTCTCCATCAACTTTCTATGAATCAATGCCTTCAGATGTCTCAGCTACCCTGAGAGTATCCATTTGTGGTTAGATACCTTCTTTTATAGAAACCAATGACTTTATTGTTCCTTGGGTTATACTTGGTGCCTCCTCAGCTAAGATGCTGTCCTTGTTACTCCACATGCTGGAACAAATTGAGAACACTAACATGTTCATTTATAGGACCTCATCTGAAAAGTGTTAATTGGAAGCGGAGGTATGGTAGCTTTTTCAGCTGCTCTAACCTAACTGCAAAACTATATTAAACTCGAATTCCCTGTAGCGACAGAGAACTTTTGAACTACTCAGTCTATAGGACTCAAAACTCCTGCAATGACTCATAAAACTCAAGGTCATACCAGTCAGTTCCAAGCAGAGTATGGAAAATGTATTTCTGTTGAGGAAGAGTAGGTAAATTAGCAAAATAACATTATTTTGGGTTTGATGCCCATGCTTCCTGTACTAATGAGATTGTAATATTTAAATGCATTATCTCAACTAAAATCCATATCACTTTGGAGAATGTTTCCATCTCAGTTCTGTCTCATGCACCCTTTATTTGCAGTTGTGCTTCATGCTGATATTTGTACCACAACAGAAGGTATACATAACCAACACCAGAGAAATTACTAACACATGCAAGCCAGAAGGGCTTCTGGCTGTAAATGGAACAACTTTCTTTCTGAGACATTTATGAGACATTCTATTTTATGCCTTATTTCTTTTTGGTCTGTTTTCAGAGAATCATAGAATAATTTGGGTTGGAAGAGACTATAAAGATTACCTAGTTCCAACCCCTCTGCTATGGGCAGGGACACCTCCCACTAGATCAGGCTGCCCAAGGACCATCCAACCTGGCATTGAAGACCTCCAGGGATGAGGCATCCACACCTTCCCTTGGCAACCTGTTCCAGTGTCTCACCACTCTCATGGTGAAAAAATTCTTCCTTACATCAAGCCTAAGTCTGCCCCTCTCCAGCTTATACCCATTCCTCCTCATCCCATCACAACAAGCCTTTATGAATAGTCCTTCCTCAACTTTTTTGTAGGCTCCTTTCTGGTACTGGAAGGTACTGGAAGGTTGCTATAAGATGTCCTTGGAGCCTTCTCTTCTCCAGGCTGAACAACCCCAACTCTCTCAGCCCTCGGATCATCTTTGTAGCCCTCATCTGGACCCATTTCAATAGCTCCATATCCTTCTTCAGTTGAGGATTCCAGAACTGCACACAGTGCTCCAGATGAGGTCTCACAAGAGAGGAACAAAGGGGCAAAATCACCTCCTTCGATCTGCTGGCCACCCTTCTTTTGATGTAGTCGAGAATATGGTTGGCCTTCTGGGCTGCGAGCACACATTGTTGGTTCATGTCAAGCTTCTCATCGACCAGCATCCCCAAGTCCTTCGCTGTAGGGCAGCCCTCAATCACGTCATCATCATTGGTACTGAAACTGGGGATCGCCTCGACCCAGGTGTAGGACCTTGCACTTGGCTTTCTTGGACTTCATGAGTTCTCATAGGCCCAATTTTCCAGCCTGTCCAGGTCCCTCTGGATGACATCCCATCCTTCCGGTGTGGCAATTCCACCACTCAGCTTGGTGTCATCTGCAGACTTGCTGAGGATGCACTCAATCTCACTCTCAGTATCATTGATAAAGATATTCAACAGCACTGGTCCCAGTATGGACCCCTGAGGGACATCACTTCACTGATCTCCATCTGGATTTTGAGACATTGACCACTACTCTTTGAATAGGACTATCCAAGCTGTTTCTTATTCACTGAACCATCCACCCATCAAATCCATATCTCTCCAATTTAGAGAGGAGGATGTTGTGGGGGGACTGTGTCAAAGGCCTTACAAAGTCTAGATAGATCACATCCGTCGGTTTACCCGTTTCCACTGCTGCGGTTACCCCATCATAGAAAGTCACTAAGTTTGTGACTTTCCCCTGGTGAAGCCGTGCTGGCTGCCATTAATCACCTCCCTATCCTGCATGTGCTTTAGCATAGCTTCTAGGAGGAGCTGTTACATGATCTTCCCAGGCACAGAGGTGAGGCTTACAGGTCGGTTTTCTAAGCACAGGCTTCTTGAATTTAAACACGGCTATTTTTCCAAGCGGACTCATTACATATCAGCTCTTTAATTACACCTACTAAAGGAGTAATGCATAGTGATATCCTGAATTTGTCCCTAATTAAAAATACTGTATTTAGAGCTTGCGTGATTCTCTTCTGCTGAAATCTTTAATCAGGAGATGAATAAGGCTCTGGAGCCTTGATTAATAATAGGACCAAGAGCTCTGTGAGTGAAAATGCCAGGGTATTGAATTTCCTTAAGTCACCTGGTGCCCCATCTAATAGAGATCCTGGCAATGTTACTTATGCAATAGTGCAGAATAACTGAGGCATGAAGTTACAGGTCTTGAATAAGACAAATGACACTAATTCTCCTGAAGACAAGCCTGAGGTGGATCTGGGAACCAATTTAATAAACAAGATACTTTTGTAATTCCATTATTAAATTAAAAAATATGTATTTCCTGTAAATATTACCCATGAAATCTAATGTACAGGTAAGATGTACTGAAATCCCAATGACTCAAAGCACATAGGAGCTTGGGAAAGCACATAGAGATAACTATATAAACAAAAACCACGCAGATATGACAGTCTTGAAATCAAGATGAATTTTGAAAGTAAAATATTATGCAAAGAAGAAAAAAGGTGTCAGATTCTTGTATGAAAAGTACTTGCTTTTTATCACAAAGAAACAAAACAAACATGATCCAAAGCTCATGTATATGAGAAATGTTTTCCTTAAGCTCAGTTAAGAACAGCTGGTGGCAGAACAGATTTACAGTTCTCAGATGATGTGAACAATTCATATTGGAATGTTAGGAAGAAAGTATCATCCTAAGTACTTAGGACAATCAACTCGAAGAGAACTGTGTTGCAGAATCATACCTTCTTGACTATTTTACTCTACTTAACATAATAAGACTTCGTTACTTAAATAGTGTAAAGGATGAAAGTGATACAAAATAATTCCAAAACAGATCCCAAGTACCACTAAAACTACATTGGGATCAGTTTCACAGAAACAGCGCAGAGCCCAGCAGAATTAAGAACTGGAGAGTGGAGGCTGAGATACTTTTTTTTTGAACTGAGTTTGTTACTACGATTTATTTTGGAATGCATACCGAAAGGGGCAATTCATTGGTGACCTGCCCCCTGCTATTGCCAGCTTGCCAGCTGATCATGCTCCACCTAAACCCTAGTCAGATGGTCTCCCTTGAACAATTCTAATCCAGTTTTAGTAGAAATTTATTCATGGGCATGTTATAACTGATTGTTCTTACGATATTATTGTCTTAGGGATAAACACTTCCTCTCAATCTTTATTTTGCTATGCTGTTGTGCAATAAAGAGATGTTCTTGGCTATCAGTGACTCTGCTGAAGTGCCAGGCACAGCAGCTCTGTTTTGGCATTTCACTCTCAAAAGTAAACAGGTGAATTTCCATGATAGAACTTTACCTGTGCACTGTCAATATTTCCATTATCTGAGCTAGCCCATAAAAAGCTACTTACCACGTTTCAGTGCTAAGCTGCAGATTGCAGCACGTATAAATGCCTGCCTCCTCTCCTCTCCCTATCATGTCAGGGACTCTTTTAAGCTCTGCTCTTACCTGAACTCACTTTTCTGTACAGAAAGATATACAATACTCTGAGGTCTGCACAGTATCTCATACAAGGACATCAGCCCTTTGTTAGCAGCAGAAATATCTTGCCTATCACATGCCGTGGTCAAATGCATATTTTCATGATCTTGTATATTAATAAATTATACTCATCCTAGTGTGAACAAGCATTTTTCTTTCTCACTTTTAGTCATTTTACAGTGGAAATTATTAATCCCTAAGTGAATAACCTGGTACTTTATGTTAGGAGATGTATTTGCTACTTCACCAAGGCATATAAAACTATTCTTCCTCAGTGATGTCCATTTGTTCCACTGAACTCCCAATACTTCCTGTCTATGCATCCAGGTAAAAGAATATACTATGGAAATGCTAAATAAGATTATTCCTAGTTTGTACTGCTAACTTAAATCCAGCAGCTACTGATCATATCACAGGATGTCCCCTTAAATCAGTTCCGTACTCACTTTTAAATGTCTTCTGTAATCTCTAGCTTTTTCAAATTAAGTATTCACTTTCCACACGATAATATATCAAAGAGCTTACTGATTTTTACATGCATCCCATCAGCTTAATTTCCTTATCTAAAAACTCTTTAATGTTATCATAAAAATAAATATTTTTGTAGCTGACTTAGCAATTGGATGTTGGTCTCTAAAAGTAGATTACATAGAAAAAGACAGATATACCAGCACATAATTTTGACCTACAGTTTGCAGAGATAATTCTAAGATGGAATGGTATGTGAATTAAAAGCTTCTCATTTCCACACCAGAAGTGGCTGCATATAATTGGCAAGGGGTTCAGTCCTTACACATACATTCTGAATATGATCCTTGAGAAGAGAGATGAGTGGAAAATTATAGTGAAAGTAGTTGCAGCCAAATAAAAAGATCCCCTGTGACTCCATCTGCAGAAAATAAAGTGTTATTGAAAAATAAAATTCTTTTTTTGTTGTTGGTGGTGGTATTGCAGTGTAATAATTCTCATGTTGTTTTGGCTTAGGTGGAATTTTATTTGAGATGCATGTTTTAAAGACCATGGATTTGCAGCAGCCTCATAAAATGCATAATATAATGTGCACTTATAATAAATACTGTTAATCACGCTTATGGTAGTACTTACAGGCCAGGAAAAGGGGGTCTGGGAATAGCAGGTGCTGTGAAAATACTGCCAGTCCTTTACTAAAGAATAGTTGCTGGAGTGTTTATGATGAATTAAGTGAAATCAGCAGAGTGGGAAAGGTCAGCCTGGTGCATAGAGCAACAAAGTGGACCATCATTTCCTTTCCCAGTCTTGCTGGACATGCCATGTTGGATAATAAACCAATCACTGAGGATCCCTTTGCCACACTCTGCATGGTGCCATGCAGTTCTCAGACCTGAGGTGGGTCATGTGGACCTACCTCTTATAACATGCCTACACTTTTTCATCCCTCACTGGTAGGATGCTAAGGTACTGGCAGTCACATACGAGCTGTCCTGTCTACCAATGCAAGAAACCAAAGAGGAACTTCATAAATGTTTTTGCCAGACCTTGCTAATAATTTTTAATAAGAAGTGATTTTTTTATGAGAGCAAATTCATTTGTGTTTCTTCACTTATATTTTCATTGTGAAGCTTAAATCAATGCCAGATTAAAGGCTGAAAATATTCCATTCAAGTGATTACATTTATTCTTTCTCTTTTTTGATGCTGTCAGCTTAAATATATAGATCAGTGAAGATTCTGGCTAGTTTTTAAGACATTAAAGTGCATGGAAATTGAGGTAATACTGCAAATGTATATGACGAAAAATTAACAGCAGAAGCACTCTTGCAAAAAACCCCAAACCTCAAGCCAACAACTAAAATCCAAAACAGACTAGGTAGACTTTTGAGGAAAAGAAATTCTAGCAAAACAATCTCTGATCTTCATCTCAGAAAAAAGACGCACCCTTGCTTAGAAGGAAGATCTCCTTAATTATGTTAGCCTGGGCTAAATTCTTCATTTTAGGCAGGGAAAAAAGCATTGATGGCTTCAGACAGAACACTGCTTAATTAGGAACTAAATCTAGGTATGAAGATGTGAATCTACAATATGAGCCATGGACAAGCAAGAAATGAAAAGAACCAGAGGGAGATTTTCTCCACTACCGCCAGTATTTAGGTTGAGATTGGCTACTTTATCTTATAGATGCTCCTGTTTCTGAGTATGGTTTTGTCCTTTGATTCAGCCAGAATTTATTGATTGAACTCTGTTGGCACTGATTGATATTTCTATTCCTGAATCACAGGGGTTATTTCTTCAGAGAAGAATAGTGTGAGGTAGGGATACAAAGATGAGTGAGCTTTCCTGCACCAGAGAAAATGCTATGCTGCTTCTCTTAGCCAAATTTGCTCGAGTACCTCTGCATAGCAGCGTATTGTAGGATGCAGACGTTTCCTTAGCAGGATTACTAAAGTTACTTAAGCCTCCTTATATTCAAAACTGTGGCTCCCGAATCCTAAAAAAACCCTCACAAATATGTATGTCCCTTTAAGACAAGGCTTTGGCATCACGCAGGCAATATTTCACCTCTTTCTTACTTCCAGTTTACAACACTGCCTTTATCTTTTGTTTTCATGGTATATGCCAGGTCTCAAGACATCAAGGGAGCAAGCACTTAGCTTAGCCATGGATTTCAGTCAAAAGGCAAACGGTCAGTGGACCATCATCCCTCAAAGGAGCTAGGAAGAAGTGTGGTTGGCTAAAACTTTTCCCAGCAGCAGTGCAGGATTGCATTTTGTCTAACTTAGATCGGATCATATTTTACTGTAAGATTCCTGAGATCTCATTAGACCAAAACAAACACCAATTAAAATTCTAATACTAATGTTATTCTGCTTCCAAAAAAAAAAAAAGGAGAAATCACTCAGATTTAGTTTGGTTTTAGCTTTGTATGTCAACTAAGTCTAAACAGAATTCTCTATATTTTTTTTTTCTATATAATGTGTCATCTTGTCACACCTCCCCCAAAGAGAACACAGTGTAATTAAAGAACAAACATGATGAACCAGAGAAGTGGTACCTTCACCTTGCACAGAAGTATTCAGATAGTCAGAGGGAAAGAACATTTCCTAGGATCCACTGGACATATGTGGCATCTTTTAGACACTGAAAATTAATTTCTAGTGTACAAATATCCAACTGTGCCTCCAAAGAACTATTGTATATGTTCTGGAAGAACAGAAAAATTCTTCTTTCCTTCAGGAAGAACAGAATTTGAACATTCCAGGTTCTGACAGAGACAAGTTAGAATAAGACATTTGTAATGCAAAGTCTATTTTATATTAATCATTTTAAAAAAAAAATAATCTCTCCATAATGGAATTTTCCATATAGAATATGAATGTATTGGAGAAACTAATCAATTTATTTCTAGTCTTAAATTCCTCAATCCATTAATTCCCTCTGATTATTTTTTTCCCTCTCTGTTTTGTAATATTGAACTTAGTCCTGTCAGGAATGTTTTAATGCTCTGCTTAGTTGCTTCCCTTACTATTGGACGAGAACTTCACAAAACTCTTCACTTATAAATTTCTTGTCTTCCCTGAAGATACAGTGCAGATAATGTCAACAAAAGACTCTCCATGTGTTCAGTGAACTAGAATGCAATCTTTCATACCTTAAAAATACTCTTATTGGAGCATAAACTCCTAGATGACTACAGAAGGTTGAGTAAATTGAGAGAGACTGTCAGTTCTTTGGGGGATTTGCTTTCAGTACTTCTGAGTTTTACTGGAAACACAGGGTTGTGATTAGCAGACCACAAAAACACATTTAAGGTTAGAAGATTTCCTTTGAATTTTAGTTGCTCTGAAAGAGCAGAAAGCAGTTGGAAGCCACACAAATGAGGTTCTGCTGTGCTTTGCATTTTGGCATGAAATCTTGTATCTGGGGTAAAAAGTGGCAGCAGCTAAAGTTACACTGCATGATGTCTTTCCTTCCTTCCTTCCTTCCTTCCTTCCTTCCTTCCTTCCTTCCTTCCTTCCTTCCTTCCTTCCTTCCTTCCTTCCTTCCTTCCTTCCTTCCTTCCTTCCTTCCTTCCTTCCTCCCTCCCTCCCTCCCTCCCTGACCTGAGCATAATTTATACTCAATGGCAAGCTAGTGAACACTTGAATTCAGCTTATGAACCTTCTGATCCAACCACAGATGCTTGTATTTTGTTAGATAACCTCCATCTGAAATGTCAGTGACTTTAATAAGAACTTAAACACCTACAGGTACCAAGTAGGGACACTGTAAACATCTAAAGTTAGGTGATTTATGTCCTATTCACAATGATTTTTCTGAAGACTGATGCAGCATATGGTAGGTGAGAGCTGTCCTGACAAAAGCCATTTTTGTGACCCTTCTAGACTGCGGAAATCTTCCTGTGGATGGAAAAACACTTAAGTCATCCTGCCCTGCAATCATTCAATTCCTGCCCAGCCTAACTCCTAAAAAGCAATGAGGAAGAGTAAATGTGCATGTTACGTACCCTGAAGACCATGAAAGCAGGATCCTACCATGCAAGGCAGAGTAAGATTCTGCCAACTGCCTGATATCAAATGGTTATTGAGTAGTGCAAAGAAGTTATGAATATGTGACAAAGAGTGGCTGCTCTCCTTACAGAGTAATCTGAAATGTGCAACTTTGCTTGCAGAATGTTGTGTTTCCATCCCCACTTGCCAATTACTGAGTTAAGTGGTGCATGGAGCCTTTTAAAGACTAGAATTATTTTCTAAAGAGTAAGATAATGTGAATCAAAACTGCTCATTACATATTCTCCTAACTTGGATGATGTCTTCCACAGTAGGCTGCAGCTACTAGTTATTACACTTTGTTAGGAACAAGAATAAAAGGCTTTGAGCCAAAATCTGGAAATATCCAACAAGCAATTATAAAACCCCATTAGTAAATGGCTGCCAGTTGATTCTGCTTATTATAGCAACTTGTAATAACAATGTACTTCTAAAGTCAATTTGGGCACCTTACACTGGATGATGATATTTAAAAACACATTTTGGATTTTTCCAGGATGCCTTTCTTTCTTGGATGTGGACATAGACAATCATCTTGAATTAAGATCCTTATGTTCTCTTTATCTCTATTATAGATGTATGGAGAGATTTAATTCTACCAAAATAGAATCAATCTATCTATCTATCTATCTATCTATCTATCTATCTATCTATCTATCTATCTATCCATCCATCCATCCATCCATCCATCCATCCATCCATCCATCCATGCATCCATCCATCCACCCATTCTAAACATATATCAAGAAGAAGTAGGGAAAATAAATCCTGCATTAGACAGATAGGATTTTGGGAAAAATGCAGTTTCACTTACACTGAATAGTGGAGTTGGTGATCTATTATTGATCATGACATAGCAAGCAGAAGTATAACACAGTAGTTCTGCTATAGACTGCTTATTGACTTACTGACTTAAAACTGCAATATTAAAACAAGCCTGCTAACATACAGTCCTAAAAAGAATTAAATAATCTGATACAAATTCCAATCTAGAAGAAACAGGCAATACCTCCCACAGACTTCAAAGGCTGCTTCGCCTTCCTGCATTAGACATACTTTTTTATCTCTGTGATATGTATTTAATCCTGTCTCATCTCCTCTGTAGCTTCAGTCAAGATCCAACAACAGCAAATGAGCATATTAAATACATGTCAGTTATCCTGAGTATTCCTGAGACATGTTTGATGTAGAGTAGTAGACATATTCTCCTTGAAGATGAGAAATATGAAAGGATAATGAAGTATTTCTCTGTCCATTAGGCCTCCCTCTCCCTTCTTCTTAATACCCAGCCACAGATGAAGCTACTCTGTTGAGCTTAAGGGTCAAGAATCTATGGCAGAAGACAAACATATGTGTTTGTACATAAATGTTTGATAGGATTTTAAGAAGTTCTTGTGGGGAGTAGAAGGAAGGAACGGCACTGCAAAGATCAGCTTGCAGACATGGGCCTCATGAACAGAAATGGAGAAATTAAAATAGACACGGCCACTATTTTCTGTTCTGTTAGTTTGGGGTTTTGTAGTTGTTGTTGTCTTTTCCCCAACAGCTTTAACCAGGAAGGCCCTAAGGAGACATGGGACTCACGGTTTCATGATGTACCTTGTCTACAGCACCTGATGCATGTTCAACTAAAAATACCAGCACATCCCACAGATAAAATCAGCCTATCTCCCCAGAAGCAGAACCTTAACATTTGCATTGATTTGTGATTTCCCTCAAAGAGTGTTTCCCTTTAAGACTTTTCTTCCCTGTGGGTATAAAATAGCAGACACTTTCTAGGAACAAACAAGACTAAGTTGAGTAATGTCTGGGGTAAAATATGACAGCTTGAGTCATGATCCCAGTTCATGTAAAACTCCTAGTGAAATTCTGTGAAGTGTTGCCTCAAATGTCGAGTGCCTTGGCATATTGGATTCACATTCAGTTGTTAAAGCTGTGGCTTTATAGGCTGCTGGATTTAAATTTGATCCCATGTCTCATTAGCTTCAAGTTAATGAGCATAATTGAAGGTCTTGGAAAACTTATTTACACTGCATTACTTGTAATTGGTCATAAATCCCTTGAAAAGGGACATCTGTTCCATATGCCCTGTGGGAATCAGAAACATACTTTATATGTAGGTAAATCACAGTATATTAATAGATCTCGAGAAAGAACTGGCTGGTGAGGGATGTAGTTGAAGGAAAGAGTAGGCTGGTGAGATACAATGAGATATAACCGAGAAAGCTTAGAAATCATCACTAATTACTGCTTCATGTGCTCAGTGCTGCACAGAGATCTCCCTCTCCTGCACCCTTTAAGATCTGTCATATGCATGACTGGGCAGCTCTGAAATGGAAGAGATGCTGACTGCAGTCCCCAACAAGTACCTTATAACCCAGGCAGTGCAAGTAAAGTGCTGGTTTTGCAGGAAAACTGGGTTGAGGTTGGAGTTATGCCTGAGAAGTAGGGAAAGACACAATTGCATTGTCATTTTCCCTCTGGCATAAACTGCAGATCCCGTGGGTCTGGTCCTGTCTACAGGATAACCTGTAGAATCATAGGATCATAAAATCATGGAATGATCTGGTTTGGAAAGGTCCTTAAAGATCATCTAGTTCCAAACCCTCTGCAACAAACAGTAGCACATTCCACTGGATCAGGTTGCTCAAAGCTTCATCCAGCCTGACCTTGAAGACCTCCAGAGATGGGACATCCATGACTTCTCAAAACAACCTTTTCCAGTGCCTCACCATTATCACAGAGAAAAAAAAATCTTCCTAGATCTCCCTTGCTACAGCTTAAAACCATTACCCCTCATCCTATCATTTTTCTTCCTGATAAAGAGCTACTCCTGAGCTTTCCTGTAGGCCCCCTTTAAATATTGGTTGTACAGATATTCCATATATTGAAAGCATATAGTTTTTTGAGAGGAACAGATAAGAGGATTTAAATCCATACTAGCATGACAAAACCAGATGGCTCTCCCCAAGAGGCCCAGACTTTTCCCCTTTCCAGTGCCAAAAGTCTTTCGGCACTATCTGACACCTGGGGACTAGAAATATCCCACATCCCATGTTGCCGTGAAAACGAGAGACTGCTCCACATTTAAGGCTCCACCTTCAAGCAATGGAAACTATTCTTACTACAAATTCTAATATTTTCATACTCTCACTGATCCAAGACCCATCCAATTAGCCACATGAGTCCACCACCATCACTTCCCATCATTATCCCACATCCTCCTTTGTTAGAAAAATCCTCTTTTCCACTGAGGAATGGAGAAGTTCTCCTGTGTTAGACTTAGACAAACAGCTTGTTGAAACACTTCCATTCAAGATTTAGTGCTTAGTGTAGCAAATACAATTTTGGTTCTTGTTTTATTATGTTATTTTGATTGGATTTTTAATTTTTTTAAATATGTATTTCCAGGCCCTTCAATCTCTAAATTGTCTATAAGGGCATCCGCCACCCAGAATGATAAGAATAAATGATCATTATACCAATATCTTTCTGGAGCCATTTACCATCAGCAGGGAAACATACTTCAGTATGAGAAAAACCAACAATGAGCCTTTACTGTCTTGCTCTGTGGCAATCAATCCTCTTACATGCTGATATATATATATATATATATATATATATATATATATATATATATATATATGAGGGTTTAATATTCTCCATCTGTTAACATCCAGAGCTGGAGTGTAAGACCTCTATACTTCATATTGAAAGAGTAACAAACCGTCTTCTTGTAAGCCACGCAAAAAAAAAAAAAAAAAAAGTACCAAAAAATGCAAACAATTCCCCCCACCCCAAAATACCAAGAAATAAAAAAAAACCCAAAAAAACAAACCCAACCCTTGGCATCTAAAAAAAAACCCACGTCACCCAAAGGGGATCCTGTGACTAAATGTGCGTTATACTCCTGAAAGCCAAAGGCAAAGGACTATTAGTGTACACTTGAGATCACTTAGAGAAGCCCACAGGGAAATGCTCTAGTATTACTGCCAAAGTAAGAGACAAAGAAACTATGTCTCTGAATACCTTGAAGGGTTGAAAAAATGTTTAATAAATGAGTTCTTTCCAGAGGTCAAATATTAATGATTTGTGTGTGTGCTTTCAGTTGAAATTTCATTTTCTCTGTTCCAGTGTGGACAGGGAAAAATACCAAGAGGCGAAACTTTGATTAAAATAAATGAATCAACACAGAGCTGCGTGCCCGGGAAAAGCCAACGCCTGAGATTATACAGTGAGACAGCTGCAATATTAATAAGGTAAAGAGGAGAAAAATAAGTGATAGAAACTTCACAGGCTGATCTTATTTGGCTTGATTGTTTCTGCATTATCTCTAGCAAAGAAGCCAGGAGAACTGGACAGGGGATGATCTGTATTCTTTTGGATATTCTTATTTGCTGTTTCCTTGGTATGATTCAGCAGAGATAGAGTGGGGAAAAAATAAATCAAAGAACTAATCCTTGAGAGATAAGTATGTAAGAACAGACAGTAAAAGTGAGGTCGTGCAGAAAGAGTTGAAGGCAAGGTGGTGGAGGTATTCTGGGTGACAGGAAGGTTGTAGAAAAGGAGAGAGAGAGATATTGCCTTTCATAGAACCATAGAATCATAGAATGGTTTGGGTTGGAAGGGATGAATTTCCATTAATTCATCCATTTCCAATGCCCCTGCCATATGCAGGGACATCTTCCACTGGATCAGGTTGCTTACAGCCTCATCCAACCTGGCCTTCGACACCTTCAGCAACAGGGCATCCACGACTTCTCTGGGCAAACTCTGTCAGTGCCTCACCACCCTCACAGGAAAAAAAAATGTTCCTAATATACGATATGAATCTCCCCTCCTTCAGCTTAAAACAATCACCCCTCACCCTATCACTACATTCGATGCTAAAAAACCCCTCGCCAGCTTTCTTGTAGGCCCCCTTTAAGTACTAGAATGCTGCTGTAAGATCTCCCCAGAGCTTTCTCTTCTCTAGGCTGAAAAATCCCAGCTTTCTTAGCCTGTCCTCGTACAGAAGGTACTCAAGACCTCTGGCCATCTTCATGGCCTCCTCTGGACTAACTCTAACAGATCCATGTTGTTCCAGTGCTGAGGGTTCCAGAGCTGGATGCAGGACTCTGAGCGGACTTTGCACAGCTCTTCTCAAGGAATCCTTGCCCTTTGTGGTGCCAGTTATGTCTGTTCTAAGTGGTGACTGCAAGATTTGTGGCCACAGAGAGCTGACTGGCAAGGTCTCCTCGTACACTTGACGCTGCTCAGCAGTTTGTAATAATGAAATTCATTAGCACTATATGCTCTGCTGGAAATACTTCCAAAGGTTTAATCGGAGCTGCACAAATGACTATTTACTTAGGTAGCACTTCATTAGCTGCTCCTGCCCTGCTGTGTAATATGTTACAATTTACTAACTAGCGTGGCCAGCATCACACTCAAACTGGCTGTCTTGTTCATTGTACCACACTGCTACTGATCCTGTTTCAAAGCTGAAAAAATACCACACCTGTCTAAAAAAAATAATCCTAAAAGAATGCAACTTTTCATATTCCAGACACAAGACTGCTGCCTAAACATTAATATATTTAATGTTATAATTATAATATGTACAAATATACATATATGCACATATATAAATATTAGCACCCTTTTTTTTTGTCTATTTTCTTCATGGAGATTCCTCTTGACAGCACCAAGATCTCAGATGATGAGAGCAAGAGGAAATAACAGGTCAAATGAAACACTTTTAATAGGAGTCTGAGACCCAGATCTTGGTCTGGTTAGGGGGATGTGGGACCCAGATGTGTTCAATGGATGGGAGAATCTGCCTAGGTCAAAACATTCCAGTGCTTCTCCATGTTCTTCTAACTTGCAGTACCTTTGAATGATGCCAGTTTCAGCCATCACAGCTGTGATCACACTACAGTCACTCATCAAGCTGCTTTTTACCAACATGTTAACAATGAATGTCAAACCATACATGTTTTACTTCTCTGTTGAAATGCAGTTGCTGCTAGGGGATGGTGTGCTTGTGTGAAGCTAACATTACATGGCCCTAGTCTTAGAAGCACATCATATTTCTTGTCACTTGAATTTCAAGGCAAAGGGTAGGAATGTGTGGCCCCTACATGAAGATTTGGGTCAAGACAAGTAGAAACTTCAAATCTTGCAAATTGTTTTCTGTGGGATTTCTAATACCTAATAAGAGTCACACACAGAATCACAGAATCACAGAATAACCAGGTTGGAAGAGACCCACCGGATCGTTGAGTCCAACCATTCCCACCAATCCCTAAATCATGCCCCTAAGTACCTCATCCACCCTAACCTTGAACACCTCCAGGGACGGTGAATCAACCACCTCCCTGGGCAGACTGTTCCAATGCCTAACCACCCTTTCCGTGAAGAATTTTTTCCTTATCTCAAGCCTAAATCTCCCCTGGCGGAGCTTGAGGCCATTCCCTCTCATCCTGCTGTCCCCTGTCACTTGGGAGAAGAGGCCAGCACCCTCCTCTCCACAACCTCCCTTCAGGTAGTTGTAGAGAGTAATAAGGTCTCCCCTCAGCCTCCTCTTCTCCAGGCTAAACAACCCCAGATCTCTCAGGCGCTCCTCATAAGATTTGTTCTCCAGCCCCTTCACCAGCTTCATTGCTCTTCTCTGGACTCGCTCCAGATCCACAACATCTCTCTTGTGGTGAGGGGCCCAGAACTGAACACAGTACTCGAGGTGCGGTCTCACCAGTGCCCAGTACAGAGGGAGAATATCCTCCCTGGACCTGCTGGTCACGCCGTTCCTGATGCAGGCCAAGATGCCATTGGCCTTCTTGGCCACCTGGGCACATTGCTGGCTCATGTTCAGTCGGCTGTCAACCAACACCCCCAGGTCCTTCTCCTCCTGGCAGCTTTCCAGCCAGGCTTCTCCTAGTCTGTAGCTCTGCTTAGGGTTGTTGTGCCCCAAGTCTTCTAAAACTACTGAAATACGAAGAAACAATCATAGCCTTTGTTACGAATTAAACCTATGAACTACATGTGAAAATTTTTATCTAATGACAGTGTAACACAGCAGTCTTCCTTGCCTTCAATCCACAGGCAGACTCATCCTGTAGTGGCTGAGTTCTGGTGGACAGAGAGGTACTAGACCTGGAATCCTCATAGGCTGCCTTGTCAGGAGGGCCCATGGGTAAAGTCTACTTGCTCCAGCAATTCATACAGCCATTAACCTTTACATGAGGGCAGGCAGAAGGAGGGCTGTGAAATCCTGTTGTGTATTGAGTGATTTCCCCCACAGCAGCAGCTAATCACCCCAGCTTCTGACATAACTACTCAAGCATAGAACTCAAACATTTCCTGAGGGTCTTCCTTCCCAATAGCAATTTTGCTTTACACTCATTAGTTGGATGAGAGGAGACCACTGGACAGCCACAACCCATCACAAAACTCTTCAGGCTGCTTTGCTTAGTTTTCAAGACCTGTCTTTCTTTACTAATTACACAGTACCTTTTACACTGCCTCTGAGTGTAGCATAGACGGTGACATCCCACATAGAATCATAGAATGGTTTGGGTTGGAAGGGATCTTAAAGATCACCCATGTCCAACCCTCCTTCCATATGCAGGGACACCTCCCACTATATCAGCTTGCTCAAAGCCCTCTCCAACCTGACCTTGAACACCTCCAAGGATGGAGTATCCACAGCTTCCCTGGGCAGCCTGTTCCAGTGCGTCTCTACCCTCATAGTGAAAAAATTCTTCCTAATATATAATATAAATCTTCCTTCTTTCGGCTTGAAACTATTACCTTTCATCCTATCCCTGCAATCCATGATCAAGAGCTTCTTCCCAGATTTCCTATAGGCCTCTTTTAAGTACTGGAAGGCTGCTTTAAGGTTTCCCTGGAGCCTTCTCTTCTCCAGGCACAATTAGCCTAACTCTGTCAATCTTTTTTCATAGGAGACCCTAATCTTTTTTCATAGGAGACCCTGTCCTCCTATGGGAGGTGTTCCAGCCCTCTGAATATTTTTTGTGGCAGTCCTCTGGACTCACTTTTAACAGACCCACATCCTTCCTGTGTTGAAACTTGAAGAGCAGGATGCTGGACCCTAAGTAAGGACTCACAAGAGCAGAGTAGGGGGTCAAAATCACTTCTCTCATCCTGCTAATCACTCTTATTCTGTTGCAGCTCAGGATATGGTTGGCTTTCTGGGCTGCAAGCACACATTGCCTGCTCGTGTTTGAGTTCCCACAAGTCCTGCTCTTCAGAGATACTCTCAAACCTGTTATAGAAACCTAAACCCTACCCTGAAAGACTCAGTGAATAGGAGAGATCTGGAGTGGTACATTCAAAACCCCAAAGCAGGAAGGTGGTCAAGCATTTTTAAAGGCTGTAGGAAGATTGTTCTTATTAGTATCCTTTAAATTCATACTGCATTGTTCTTAAAGTTCCTCCAAATTGAGCACCATGGAGGATGATGCTTTCAAGCAGAAGTAATCAAAACATAAAGCATATTTTTTTTCAAATAACATCATCAGAGAAGTCTGTCAGGGTTATTTTATACAGACCTGTTCAGCATCTTTATCAATGACCTGGATGAAGGCCAAGATGACAGCTGACAGTCAATTGAACATGAGCCAGCAGTGTGCCCAGGTGGCCAAGAAGGCCAATGGCATCTTGGCTTGTATCAGAAATGGCATGATCAGCAGGTCCAGGGAGGTTATTCTCCCTCTGTACTTGGCACTGGTGAGACCGCACCTCGAGTACTGTGTTCAGTTCTGGGCCCCTCACCACAAGAGGGATGTTGTGGCTCTGGAGTGAGTCCAGAGAAGAGCAACAAAGCTGGTGAAGGGGCTGGAGAACAAATCTTATGAGGAAAGGCTGAAGGGTGGATGAGGTGTTCTGGGACATGGTTTAGTGACAGATAAGAATGGTTGGACTCAATAATCCTGGAGGTCTTTTCTGATCTAATGATTCTGTGATTTTCCATGTTTGTGATGTAAAATTCCAGAAAATCCTATATGGCCACTGCATCATGCCATGAAGTTATGCCACCAACCTAGATTACCCCTGTGCACAATAAAGCAGCATGCTCCCAGTTCAGGCTACTGACTTAAACAATACTGAACCATGTCAGAGAGAAATCTGGGATGCAGATACAGAAGATACAGAGGGCACGTGAAATGTGCATAACCAACTACAGAATTTCTCTCCACCTGTTGCCAGACCAGTACAATCCTAGGCAGGAAAAGCAGTGATTACCAGTTTCAGCCCAGAGAATCACTGAAGCTGTCACAGATCATATACCAACTCTCATTGGATTCACAGAGATCTTCATAGCTCGTGTCTGCCTCAAAACTGCAAAATATCAAAGGGTTAAGCAATATAACAAAGCAGGGTATACCACTCCTTGAAAGAATTCCTACATCTGTTAAGTCATGTTCTTATCCCCCCACCTTCTTTTATCATCTTACAAATGTATTTTCCAAGATTCCTCACCCAGCACTGCTACATGCACAGTCTTTTATGCAAATTATTTTGTTTATTTTTATGATGTATGCAAATGAAGTCTTTATTTGAACATTCTTTATGATGCTATAAATATAAGAATAGATCTTGAATTAGCCCTTTTTATTGTCAGAGTGGCACTAAAACCAGCTGAGGGATTCAGAGGCTTAAATGTGTAAGCAGTTTGGTATAAAACAACTTTTATATCTTGTAAAAATTATAAGGGTCTGAGCTTAGGTATTTGTGCATTAAAACAAGATCTCTAAGAAGTTAGAAAAATTGCATGTTTTTCAGAGCTAAATAAAGATTAAGAGAAGAAATCAGTGAGTGAAGCAACCTGTGGTTTAACAACCTCTTTCTTTCTAGTGTTCCATTTTCTGTATTAACTGGGAACTTCCAATGGCAGGTAAAGATGGCAATTACCTATTTCAGCAGGAACTGGATAAACTGGCTGTTGTTGCACCATTTTTGTTCTGCCTTATTCATTCCATTTGCAGTATTTTCATATGCTTAGCTTGTACCAAATAGCCCACACTACTCTAAAAATAATTACTTGGCAAATACATCATCACATACCCTCCATTTTTATATAATGGGGACAAAAGGAGGTGCTAAGATAGAGAGGAATCAGAAATAGGGAAGAAACAGATGAAATAGGAGCATATGAGGCAGGATCAGAGGCCAAGGACTGCCTAGGAAGGGGAGCTCTGGGGTAAACACATGCTTGAGTTTGCCTTTAATTAAGTGTAACTCAGCCTGCTACTGAAACGCATTCCCTACCCTCCACTTAATCTGACTGTCCTCTTCATGGAAAGATGGTAATTAAACCCCAGCCTTATCCTGCAGAGAAGGATATAAATTCCTACAACTGGGATAGTGAAGTACAAAGATAGAAGTGCTGATGAGAAAACTTCCAAGTCACAGTATTAGATGAACAAGCCACATTTTCTTTCCAGCAGATATTATAGACTTCACAAGAATTTTTAGATGAATGGAGTAAAAGGGTGAAGAAGATGCTACCAGTTTCACAGTGATATTTTCCATGGTTAAAAAACATAATCTTTAAATGTATAGATACAGACAACTATTTCCTTTAACTCTACTGATTTACAGTTGAATGTAGAAATGTAAAGATTATTTCATTCAAAATTTCCTCACCATTCATGGACTCGTAAGAGCACTGCTGATGGATATTTTCATAATATACGCATTCTTAAATCCTCTAGGAACAAGAAATGTAACTGCTCTGTCTTTGAGTTAGTACAAGTCTACTATATATTTCTGTCATCACTGATGTTTTTCATGAGCACAATATAAAAAAGTACCCTAACATATGCAGCAAGGAATATGAGGGATGAAAGGAGTCTTTATATAAACTTTATTCTCAAACTGTTTGAAGTAGCCAGGAAAGCTCTGTGAAGACAAACTTGATTGGCTGTGCTTTGGCTTTAATTATATATACCAGCTGGGTTAAAACTGATACTAGAACTGGAAAGCTTCTTGCTGTGGGAACAGGTTTAACACTCAGTAAGAGAGAGAGTGTAGAACAGACTTGACAAGAGAAATGACTTTAAGAGCTCTGTGAAAATATCCATGTTGACATGGTGGCACAGTGTCTCCCTATGTCACTTTTAAGGCATAAATACAAACCAAATCTTCTCTGAGGAGATTCGATTTCCCTGCCAGATGTGCAGTTGACAGAAATTTGCCTTTACATGTTGATAAAGTCAATCTGAATACGGTGCTATAGGTCTCGAGTTTCTAAAAAAATCTCCAGTATGACCACATTTTCATCTGTGTTTCCACCGGACCACAACATTGCAATTTCCTGGAAAACTCATTTTTCTTTTAGGCAACCCAAGCCACGCTGCCTACAGCCTCACACAGCAGAACTCAACATGCTCATGCTGATCTTCCCAAATAACATCCTTTTCCCACTGGCTGTCATTAGAAACTCATTAAGATCAATTTAGACCTGACTGTGTAACCAGTTCCTGCCTCTTAACTTGCCTAAACCAGGAGAAGTGTTTAACACACCTTTGCTCAAACAGCAGTCGCTTCTGAGACCAGCCCTAGAGAAGGTCCCCTGGGTAATGTCCTATCCATGTTCACATTGCTGTCCTAAAAGCTGTGCTCACATGCTCATGTCACATCTACACTGTACATCCCAGATCATCCTATTACACAGGAGAGAAATCCTTCACAGAAATGAAGGGGTCAAAGATCTGCTAGGAAGAATCTCATACTATAACACCCAGGGGGAAGAGGGGCTCAAGAAAGCTGTTTAATACTCAAGGAACACCTCCTCCAAGCTCAAGAGAGCTTTATCCTGGTGAATAAGAAGTTAGGTTTTAAAATATTGTTTTATTGATGGAGAATAAAGAAGTGAAGCAAAACATCCTATTCAATATCTTTCTGTGCCAGTAAGCGACCTGAACTTAGATCCAGATTATATTTGTACCAATGAGGAATCTTTCTTCCCAAGACCTCCAAATCCTCTCTAATGAAAAACAAACTGAATCAACACAAAAGTATTCAGCCTACAATTTCTGTACAGCTAGACAGCCATTCTACCAATGTTACCACAAAAAATAAGTGAAGAATTTGCCTGCTGAACTACATCTCTGAGACTGCAGTACAGCTGCCTGCAGTAACTCCTTTTGATACTCTCCAGTTCTTCATAAAGAGTTCAAATGTGTACACTGCCATGAATATATCTTCTATATCCACAATGGCATTTGCAAAAAAAAAAAAAAAAAAATCATATAGAACTGAGAGAAATGCCTAATGTAGCACAGTGTCATTATATCATTTAACAAGATACCCTGAACTTGAATATTCTGTTCAAGTTTGGCTGTGTTGCCCCCAAAATAAAATTAAATGTAGTGCAATGAAATAAAATGCAGTAGGTAGAAGGGGAGGAGAAGGCATGAACAGGCAAAGAAAATGATCAGAAGCCGGGGAGGACTTGAGAACAAGGTAAAAGAGAAGAATAAGCTATTTCATTTTGAGCAAGAGCACCACAGAATTGTGACTGAGCTAAGGAAAGTCAGGCAAGTAAGAGGGAAAGGGGAAGAACAGAGGGAAGGGAAGCTGGGAGAGCTAAGACAGCACAGCACGGAAAGGAGGAAATAGGAAAGAAAAGGAGAGAACATTTTGTACCATAGACTAATGAGCAGATTACAGCTAAATTACTAAATTACAGCTTATGCTTTTGTTTTGTGAAGGTTTGATGACTTCTTGTCTCTGTGCGTCTTAAGTAAGCAGATGAGACAGATGGAAGGTGTTTTACAAGTGTGAATTCTTATTGTAAGAAAAGCCAAATGAAATGAATGAAATGAAATTAATGGTAAGGAAGAGACGCATCTGTCTCTTGTACACGGCCACATTGATCATATCCATCAACAGCTGAAATAAAGTTTTATTAGAAATAATCATATAGCATCATGAGAGACACAATTAACTTCAGGCCACAAGGTATCCCAGATTTCACAGAATCACCAGTTGGAAGAGACCCACCAGATCATCAAGTCCAACCATTCCTATCAAAGACTAACTCATGTCCCTCAGCACCTCATCCACCCTCACCTTAAACCCCTCCAGGGAAGGTGACTCAACCCCCTCCCTGGGCAGCCTCTGCCAGTGCCCAGTGACCCTTTCTGTGAAAAATTTTTTCCTAATGTCCAGCCTAAATCTCCCCTGGTGGAGCTTGAGGCCATTCCCTCTCGTCCTGTCCCCTGTCACTTGGGAGAAGAGCCCAGCTCCCTCCTTTCCACAACCTCCCTTCAGGTAGTTACAGAGAGCAATGAGGTCTCCTCTCAGCCTCCTCTTCTCCAGGCTACACAACCCCAGCTCTCTCAGCCGCTTCTCATAAGGCCTGTTCTCCAGCCCCTTCACCAGCTTCGTTTTGGTTTTGGTTTGCGCTGTTGCTGCACCCTGTGTGATGGCTGACGATTTCCTACTAGGCTTTTGTAAGTACCACAAAAAAAGGTGTCTTCCTAGGCCATCTAGCAAAGTTTTATCTCTTGCTGGTGCAGCCTTTTACAATATTTCAAGAGTTTAAGGAAAGACCTCACACAGTACAGATCACCACACCACAGAACACGCCCTAAAGCCTTTAATGTCTTCAGCTAAGATCTACAGCAAGTTGCTGGTTATAGAGGGATAGGAAAATTCAATGCATCACAGAGCAGTTTGGGGAGACTGAAATGATTTCTAGCCATTGCAGAAGATCATCTAATCACAGTTTAAAGCTTTGCCTTTAGTGCACACAGAATAATAAATCCTTGGGTCTGAATGCATATATATAATGTAGAAAAACATAACCAAATCTTTGTGACAAACTCCTTTTTAATCTGCTATTTCATGTTCCCACTGTTCCAGTTACTTCTGCTAATCAACATGCTCTGCTCATCAACATGCTCTGACTGTATAGGCTGAGGGCACGTCTGATGCTCCAGCCCAAGGATTCAGGCTTGTTTCTGTTGCATGACCTCCAGAGTTCACCCACACAACACTCATCCATTGATTAATAAACTTGGACCTGTGCAAATGTCATAATCAAAACTCAATTTTTCAGCTTTAGAACAGTTATGCACAAGTTAGAGTCTTCCAAATGTCTGAAGATGTGCTTCGGCGTGTTTTATTTTTGTTGTATATTATCAGATGTCATCAGTGTGACTGGCTTTCTCCTAAAGAGCAAATTCTGCCTGTTGGTGGCAGTTTAGGCTGTTCATGTTGTGATTGCCCCCTGGGAAGATGTTAGACTTACATTTTCCCTTCTTTACCCTTTCTGCAAGTTCTGCTTAGTGTCAAGAAAGCTGAAGCTGGGAGAAGGACATTGGAAGTTTAACAAACTTTTCTGCCACAAGACTTCTATGATTGTATTTTCACTGGTAAAAAAAAAAGTCTGGGATTTTGACTACATGGTACAGAGCAGCTGTATCAACCCTTTCCAGGACTAGCTTCTCTGAAACGGGTCAGCAGGGTCCTTGAGTCATAGCATGTGGCTTTGGATGTACTAAGGTGCCTCTGTAGCCCTAAAATACAGATTATATCCTTGACATTGGAGGCTGACAGTGCAAGTCTAGTGGAGTGTTGAAGGGCTTTGGACAGTGCAAGGAGATAAACCTGGTGTGTTTCTGTTCAGTCAGAGGTGATTCATTCCACAAATATCCAGGGTTCATTTTAGAGTGGACTAGATCATTCCCTCAAAAAAGAAATGACTAGTTGGTTCACTAAAAGGAAAAGTAAAGGGGGGAGAGGGGAAGGAGAAGAGAATTAATATTTATGCAGTGTAGTTGATCAGGACCAAGATGTGGGAGTCATTTGACAATGTAAATGTAGTTTCTGTGGTTGGCTTTGTTTATTCCTCCATCCTTTATCTATACAGATATTTACAATGCAAGCTTCTGAAGCAGGAACAACTTCTCCCCATGGATTTCAGTAATGCCTAGTATGAGAGGTCTGTGATCTCAGCTAAAAGTTACTGTCATATCAGTATCAACACTCCATCTTATATATGGAAGAATCTCAGAAAGCATTATAATTTTAAGTGATTTACATAGATTGGGATTGTTCTTTCTACTCCTGAAATGCCGCAGTCTCTGGAGGAGAAAGTACTGGCCTATAAAGTGTACACAGACACTGCATGTGGGAATTGGAATTAAGTAGTGATATCTCTCTCTCTCTCTCAGAAACTTGTTCCTCAACTGCCTGCACTTAAAGGAATTTAAAATGCAGACCATAAAATAGATGCTAAGTAAGAAAACCAGCAGTCTGCAGAATAGGTTGCACACACTCCACAAAAAGCAATTGAGGGAGAAATATTGTCATAAATTGTGTTAAGTACAGTGTGTTGAGTCAGAAGCACAGTTTTGATGAAGATTACAATAGCAGTTTGAAGGCAAGTCATTTTTTGTCTTGTACAATGTTAAGCAGTTCACACAAGGCCTACTTGATGGACTTGGCAACAGCAATTACTGGTGATTGTCCTCTCCCACAGCCATTCCCATTCCCCTGCTGGAAGAAATTTGGCCCAGATTGAACAAAAGGGATGTTAAAACCATTCCCACTTATAACAAAGAATCATTCCCCTGAGCTTGCTCAAGTTTTAACCCAAAACTTCTTGCTTCTGACCTTGCCTCTCTTTGTTCCTTTTATGGGAGCCTACTTCTTGGCTGCCTGGTTTTAGGTTACCAGCAACAGAGCATCTGGCAGGAATGCCAGCATCCAGCCCTCCCCATGAATACAGCAGATGTAATAAATGCTCACCAGCTGGTTGGGCTTGGACCTTTCTGGGCTGGACTGTACTTCATGGCAATCAAAGCAGGGCATCCATGGTTTTCAAGAGAGGTAAGGTTTTTGCACAAATACATAGGAATAAATGAATAAATCAGCTGGCTTAAACTGGCCTGAAAATATACCAGCTCAGCCTCAAACTGGATTTGCTTCCCTGTGCTGTATTGATGATAAGGAAAAAAATATTTAGAGCAATTTGCTGTTAAAAGCAAGCTCAGAGCTTCTCGAATACAGAGAGAATTTATTTTTCCCAAAAATAGCTGATAGGGAATTTCTCTGCCATTTATACAACTCTCGTGCCAGATGACTGCCTCTAGCTCAACACAGAAATTCTGCTAAGGAAAGGACTAATAGAGGTGTGACGAAATACAGCTCTGATGTGTTGTTTCCACGGAGTCAGCATCTCAATATAAGTGAGCAACAACTACAACTTTAGGGCTCGTCCCCATGTTTCCACTGCTGGGTTCACTCCCAGACCAAAGGTAACTCGTCCCTTCCTGCAGAGACACTGGTGAACTTCAAGATGATCACAGAATTGTAGAATAGTTCAGGATGGAAGGGACCTTAAAGATCATCCAGTCCCAACCCTCTGCCACGGGCAGGCACAACTTCCACTAGATCAGGCTGCTCAAAGCCTCATCCACCCTTCTCTTGAACACATCCAGAGATGAGTCATTGACGACTTCTCTGGGCAAACCGTTCTAGTGGCTCACCACCATCACAGTAAAACATTTCTTCCTAATACCTAATCTAAATCTCCTATATTTCAGCTGAAAACTCTTCATCCCAATCCTATCACTGCATTCCCTGATAAAGAGCCCCTCGTCTTTCCTGTAGGCCCCCTTTAATTACTGGAGGGCAATCCTAAGTTCTCTATTCTCCAGGCTAAACAACCCTAAATATCTCAGCCTGTCCTCATATGGGAGGTGTCCTAGTTCTCTGATCGTCTCTGTGGCTCGTCATGGATCGTTTGAACTCGTCTGCTTTGTGTAGACAGTAAGGATGTGAATCACAACGGGGGATGCTTCCTAAAGCAGGTCAGAAAAAGGGACATCAAAATGTTTTTCAGAGGCTCTGATATCAAAGAAAGGTCATGTTGACTCAGGAGCTCCTAGCAGATTCCTGAATGTGACCTTCCTTCAATACTGAGAACATTATGGATTCAGCATACTATTTTTGAAAGCCAAGAGCAAAACATGCAAGTGGATTTTTCTTTTCATTCTGGTACAACAGTAATGAATGACTGATTTTTCTTCATGAGGTCACCACTGGGGCTGATAGCACATTTTCTAGCTTTTTGGTGGGCAGAAGCTTTTATTCCAAAGTACTGCCCAAACACATTTTGCACTGTGCCACAATCCTCGTTCAGGTCTTCTCGTTTTTCCTAAACTGACAAATCAATACAGAGAATTCAGAAGCGGATTAAAAAAAAATAAAAATGTGCAAGCAGGTTTCTGAATCATAATGCATAAAACATGTGTTTGCCCCCTGAGCAGCAGACAGTGTGGATATAATTGGCAGATCTTTTTCTTCTCCATGAACTCTAACTTTGCCAACAGTAAGCTGACAGGGAAGCTGAGAGAACAGAGACAATTTCTCAGGCTTTAGAGCAAAGGATGGCCTTCAGTTTAGCCCTAGCTTACACATAGTACATAAATGTAACATTAGCCACATTAGGAAGGCCAGACTGGTCCAGAATACCACCTACCTTGGGCTTCTAGAATGAATGAAATGTGAATACCACCTTCTCTTTGAACTATGGATGCACAAATTTGAGACCTGTGGGAGAATGAATTGAATTGAAGGGATGATTTCATTTGCTGCTGAGCAGTCCTTGGGAAATGCAGGGCCAGTGTGATCTAGCTGTAGCCCAGATGATTTAGGGATTAGGAATTAGGGATCAGGGATTAGCTGTGTAGTTTTTGTATTGCAATTTCCCAACACAGGATTCAACACTATTACAATGGAGGACAGGACAATAGTGGAAGACAACAACAGAAAAGTGAATAATCACATTCTTTTATCAGTTGTCCTAAATTCTCCTAACATACCCATAAACTAGAAGGAAGGAGCCAGATCCAGTGTGACATCCTGTTGTAGGTTCAAGCTTATGAAATCAATCATACAGTTTGCTCAATATTTTACAGATTAATTATATTTTCCACAGAGGAACTGGATCAGTTTGTACTGGCATCAGGAGAAGACATTCAAATGAACTCTTTAAAAATCACTACTGTTAATGAAGGCTTGAAAGGAACAATATCACTGTCAGAAAGCAGAACTGTGAATTCTTAAAAGTGATATATGGCTTGAGAGCTTTCAACGACGGTGTTTGTCCCACCAAAAATTCTGCACCTCTAATATTGTGTTAAGTTTTGGGCCCTTCACTACAAGAAAGACATCGAAGGGCTGAAGCAGTTCCAAAGAAAGGCAAAGGAGATGGTAATGGGTTTGAAGCACAAAGTTCATGAACTGAAGGAACTAGGGTTGTTTAATCTGGATAAGGAAGCTCAGGGGAGAGTGTCACTCGCTACAACTACCCGAAAGGAGATTGTAGCAAGGGGAGCATCGGTCTCTTCTTCCAAGTAACAATGATGCGACAATAGGATGAGACAAAATGGCCTCAACTAGAACTATGGTAGAATTACAGTGGATATTAAGAAAAATTTCTCCATGGAAATGGCTGTGAAGCATCGGAATAGGCTGCCTAGAGAAGCAGCTGAGTCACTAGCCCTGGACATGTAGAGATGACACTTAGGGTCCAAGTAATGGACTTGATAGTGTTAGGTTAATGATTGGACTTGGTGATCTTAAAGGTCTTTTTAGCCCAAAATTATTCTACGATTCTACATAAAACAAGTTTAAATCCCATGAGAGATTTTTTGAAGATTTTTGTTTCGTTTTCGGTGCATGAATATACGATCCTTGGCTGGCTTAGACTACCAGAATGAAGGCTGAGAAAGGGTATGACCAATTTCTATAAATAAAGAAGGGGAGTAAACAGCAGAGAGGGAGACAAGCTAGTTAAACTAACTGAAAAAGTTGTTACAAGGACAAACACATATAAACTGGTCATAAAGACGTACAGATTGGAAATGAGAAGAAGGCTGTCAACATAAGAGTTCTGAAGCTCTGGAACAGCCAGAATGGGAAGTGGTGTGGGAAGGAACAAACTGATGGGTGTGAAGATAGAAAATTATGCATTTATGTTCCTAAATAATGAATAAATAATGCTGACTGTATGGACTGAGTACCAATCAGCTCTCCATTCCTTGCTAGCATGCAAACTTCAGGGACATAAACACAGTTCCATTTTTTAAACTTGCTTATTTTCAATAGTTTTTCTCCTCCGGAGAATCAATAAATAAGTACCTACATAAATAATTAATAGCAGGTGGAGAAAAACAATAAAAATTAAAGCATCTAAAAAATCAGAGAATGAACCATCCTCTAACCCCAGAAGAAGTAGGAACTCCAATGCAAGAAAAGCCACCATGCAGCAGGACAGTAAGTCCCTGAAGCCCTGACGGGTAATTTTTCATCTTTTCTCACAACTAGAAACAAACTACATTTGAAAAACAGCATGGTGTGCACACACATGTGACAAACGTAAAAGAAATATATTGTTCAGCTGGGAAAACTGGAAAAAAAAAAGTGGTGTCCCTCAGGGGTCTGTACTGGGACCAGTGCTGTTTAATGTTTTCATCAATGATATAGACAGTGAGATTGGGTACACCCTCAGCAAGTTTGCAGATGACACCAAGCTGAGTGGTGGTGTACTGGCATCAGGACTGGCACCACGAAAGATAGGATGTCATCCAGAGGGATCTGGACAGGCTGCAGAAGTAGGCCTCTGAGAATTTCACGAGGTTCAATAATGCCAGGTGCCTGATCTAGTGGGATGTCCCTACCCATGGCAGGGGATTTGGAACTAGATGATCTTTAAGGTCCCTTCCAACCCAAACTATTCTACTATTCTATAATTCTATGTTTCTATGATTCTATGTGAGATACTTCGTTGCTTTAAATAGTAACAACCTGATCCTGCCTGCAGCAGCACCTTGAGGCTGACTGTATCTTGAACACATTCATCGTCCTTTATAAAGACATTGATGCCAACCATGCTTGCTACCATATTTGCTCTTTGGAGCATAAATAAAGCAAGACTATTGAGTGATCCAAAATATGGAGAACTGTCCAGCATTACTGTGGCATAAACTGGCTTTTCTCTTCTCCTGGTAATGAAAGTGGAGAGGACTTTATTATTAATTTCAGTAGAGGCTATTACACTTTACTCCTATGATTTTCTTAGAAACATACAATGCTGTGGGTTGGAAGGGAATTTTACAGATTATCCAGCCCAACTCCCTGCAGAAACAGGGACATTTTTAACCAGATCGGGTTGCTCAGAGCTCCATCCAACCTGACCTTGAATGTGTCTACGGATGGGACCTCGACTACCTCCCTGGGCAATCCGTTCCAGTATTTCACCACCCGCATTGTGAAATATTTCTTCCTTATATCCAGTCTAAATCTACGTTACCTTAGTTTCAAACTATTCTTCCACTGGTGGCAAGCCTAGGGCAAAGTCCCTGTTTCAAGGCAAACTTGGAAGTGTTTCTTTCCACAGTAAGTGCAGCATTCCACAGTAAGTGCAGTGGATAGCCACTGACATCCAGAGATAGTGGTGAAGTGGGAAGAAAATGATTTTAAAGTGCCTACTCAAGGATGGGGCAGTAGAAGTCAGTGCCTCCAGATTCCATCCCTTGCTCCCTACGGATTCTTTCTGTGGCTGAGGAAACACCTGGGGCAAAACTGGTGTCTAAATGCAAAAAAAATCTTCCTTCAAATTTCCTTCCTCCACCAAAAGGGAAGATGAATACTCTTTAGTTTTCACCTTTCACATCTTTGTTTCAATGCTAAAATTGTTACTGATTTGTGGAGGAAACCCCCTTGTTTCAGTGTCATAAGACGTTGTACACAAGATGACAGTGAAGAAAAAAAGAAAGAAAAAAGCAACTGGAAGCTGTAAGACACTGCCACATTTATTGCCATTTCATGGGATACTAACCAAAGAAGAGACTTCACAAAGCTATTAATTTGCTCAATTATGGCTGATAGATGTTAGCTCTTTCATTCTCGAGAATTCATCTCTTGCCTTAAAACTTGTCAACGAGTCCCTGAGTGACACTACAGCCTTCACCAGCGACAGTTCTCAAGTCTTCATTATGGAAGATTTTTATATTGTTTAGTGATTTGTGTGTGTCAGTAGGTGCAATAGGCTTGCAAATCTACGTGCACAGAGAAGAAAAACAAAGACAATAAGACAGGTTGTTTTCTTAGCATTTTTTCTCTAGTGGAATAAAACAAACGTCTTCTTCAATCTTCATAAAAGGAGAGGATTGGTAACAGTCTGATTCAGTGTCTCAGACCAACAAGATTTAAAGTGCTTGCTAGTTATTGTACTGCATCACAAACTGTGTACCTACTAAAATACCTTAGGCAGAGACTTTCATACCAATCAGACCCATGAAATGGTCTAGAGTTAAATAACATGGTTTTAGCTAAAAAATAACAGAGTGAAGGCAAAATTAACAGGCAGAAGCTAGGGAGAGGATGAGCTGTTTTCAGCTCATATTTGAAATGATTCAGAACAAATGGGGCACAGGGATAAAGTCAAAGCTGTAGGCAAGACTCACCAACAGCAGAAATAATCCGAGGAAAGACTGCTAATAATGGAAGAGAGAGAAGAAAATTGTGGCAAACGTTGGTCTCCCTTTATGGTGGGTTTTATAACCCAGAAGGGTAATTTTAAACTGGATGGTGTAATGAATGAGTTAAGAGGAAATGTTTAAGGCTGAAGAGAGGGTGGGTTTTGTCTTTTGAATATGTAGAAAGTAGCAATAGCATCTGTACTTATGCCTGATGAACTGGAAAAGCAAAAGATAGCAATAGCAGTAATAAAGACCAGAGGCGAACTAATTAAATTCAATTTATTATTATTACTCTATATTGCCATGTTCCACACTGATTCTTACATATCTATTTCATAACCATACTCTTCCTGCCGTGCTGCTCCTTACCTCACTATGCTGCACTGAAATGAATTTTTGCCTGCATTTGGAGTTTCCAGGATAAGCCAGGTAAAGCTATTTTGTTTGGGGCAAATTTCAGTTTTGAAGTTGAATGATAATTTCTGCAAACAGATTTTTGTGAGTTGGCCCACAGGGACCAATTCCTCAATTGCCCTGGAGATCAGAAGAAACCAAGGTTTGGGAACTCTATGTAGGGCACAAAACTAAAGATAAAAATGAGTTTGTATTGCAGAGGTGATGGAGGGTATTTTACATGTGATCTCACATTGCTAGAGATTGCACAATGCCTGTGGTTCCTTAGAGATTCCAGTAGTTCTTTGCCATTCCTGACCAGCAGAAATTAATGACATGTTGGAGTATTACACGGCAAACAGCCAGGGTCAGGAGCAGGAGCTGCCTGATGCTGGGGAAGGGCTCCTAATCTAGACAGTAATAGTGAAGTTAAAAGTAAAATATGATGAACCAAAAACTCATGTGGTGAGTATGGTGAAGGAATTAAGGGAGGAGGTAAAGAGGCTGAGGACCATCAGGGAGTGTGAGAGGCAGATAGACCAGTGGATTTAGTGCCCTCTCACTCACTCAGCAGCCTGCTGGAGTTGGTATGTCCAAACACCACCCACCTGCTAACTGCAAGTATGGGGTCACAAGAGATAGGGAATGGCAGCAAGTTCCTGCCAGATGAAGGAAACCTGCTCCTCTCAACCAGACAGCAAAACCCAAGATCCCCTGATGAACAAGTACCATGTGCTTCAGGTGGAATCCAATCCTGCGGATGAGGATGATGGCTCCCACAGCCTAGAATCTTTCCCTTGGCCACATCATCCTCAGAAAAAGATATAAACATCCTCCATTAAGAAGAAGAGGAAGGTGATTGTTGTAGGGGACTCCCTCCTAAAAGGAACGGAGGGACCCATTTGCCAACCAGACCCACTCCACAGAGAGGTCTGTTGTTTACCGGGGGCTTCAGTGAAGGAGGTAGCTAGAAAACTTCCTTCCCTGGTCCATGAGACAGACTACTATCCTCTGATAGCAGTCCAAACTGGTAATGATGATTTAGTAAGCAGAAAGACCAAAGCCATCAAGAAAGACTTCAGGGCCATTGGGAAAATGATGGAGGGCTCTGGGGCTCAGATAGTATTCTGCTCCATCCCAAGGCTAAACAGAGAGGAGTGGGAAGTCAGGAAGAAGAATTCTATTAATGCCTGGCTCCAAGCCTGGTGTGAGGAGAGAGGCTTTGGCTTCTTTGATCATGGGGTGGCTCACGCACCCTCAGGCCTTGTTACTAAGGATGGGACACGTGTGTCTCCTAACGGGGCAAAAGCCCTTGCTAAAAACCTAGGTAAGCTCATAAATCGAGCTTTAAACAATATGTGAAGAGGGAGGGGATTGAGACAAGGCTAGACAGGAGTGAGCCTGGATGTGGGGCACTGGTGATTTGGAGTGAGTGTGCTGGTGAGCACCACCAGTACATCACCACACAGAAAGTGGCGGTGAACACACCTGGGTGTGGTAAGGGAGATACGGGTGCTCTGGTACAATCTACTCCAGTTACCAGGCAAATGGGAACAAACACTGTTCCCTCTAAGAGGGCTGAAGGCTCAGCAACTCAGCTGAAGTGCATTTACACCAATGCACACAGCATGGGGAATAAGAAGGAAGAGCTGGAAGCTGTTGCAGCGCAAGGAGCCTATGATGTCATTGCCATCACGGAAATGTGGTGGGATGACTCATATAACTGGAGTATAGATATGGTGGGGTGCAAACTCTTCAGGAGGGATAGGAAGGGAAGGAGAGGAGGCAGGGTAGCCCTCTTTGTAAGGGAGGACTTGGACACTGTTGAGATGGATTGTGACGATGAGGAGATTGAGTGCCTGTGGGTTAAAATCAGAGGAGCCCATAAGAAAGTAGATTTTGTGATGGGAGTCTGTCACAGGCCACTCAGCCAAGGAGAAGGAGCTGACAAGCGCTTCTATAAACAGCTGGGGCTAATCTCTAGATCAATGCCTCTCATTCTTGTGGGAGACTTCAATCTTCCAGATATCTGCTGGAAGTACAATAGAGCAGAAAGGAAGCAGTCTAGGAGGTTCCTGGGGTGCGTGGAAGAAAACTTCCTTGCACAGCTGGTGAATGAACCGACAAGGGAAGGTGCCCTCCTGGACCTACTGTTTGTGAACAGAGAAGGCCTCGTGGGGGCTGTGGCAGTAGGAGGACGCCTAGGACTAAGTGATCATGAGATGACAGGGTTTTCTGTTCTAGGCAAAGTGAAGAGGGTGGTTAGCAGGACAGTACCATTAAATTTCCAGAGGGCAGACTTTGAACTCTTCAGAAGGCTGGTTGGGAAAGTCTCATGGGAGACAGTGCTTAAGGGCAAGGGAGCCCGTGAGGGCTGGGAGCTGTTCAGAAAGGAAATCCTAGCAGCTCAGGAGAAAGCCAACCCCACTGTCAGGGGAAAAAACCAGCTTGGTTGAACAGGGAGATCTTGAGTGATATCAAGAAGAAGAGGAATGTTTATGGGCTCTGGAAGAGGGGACAGGCCTCTTGGGTGGACTACAGGAGGGAAGTGAGATTGTGTAGAGAAAAAATCAGAAGGGATAAGGCTCAACTAGAAATCAAATTGGCAAAGTCTGTGAAAGATATCAAAAATCTTTCTATAAATATATAAATAATAAAAGGAGGACTAGGGAGACCATACAGTCCCTATTGGGTGCAGAAGGCACAGTAGTGACAGGGGATGAGGAAAAGGCTGAGGGACTTATTGCCTTCTTTGCCTCAGTATTTAATTGTAAAGAAAGTTGTTCCCTCTGTGTACAAACCCAGGAGCTAGAGGAACAAAATGAGGCTCCCATGGTCCAAGAGGAGGTGGTCAAAGCCTTGCTAGCCCAACTAGACACCCACACGTCTATGGGGCCAGATGGGATTCACCCGAGGGTATTGAAGGAGATGGTGGATGTGCTGGCCAAACCACTTTCCATCATCTTCCAAGAGTACTGGAAGACTGGGGAAGTTCCACTGGACTGGAGGCTGGCTGATGTTGTGCCCATCTACAAGAAGGGTTGCAGGGAGGATCCAGGAAACTACAGGCCTGTCAGTCTGACCTCAGTGCCAGGGAAAGTCATGGAACAGGTGATCTTGAGTGCTATCATGAAGCACATGCAAGAGAACCGGGTGATCAGGCCCAGTCAACAGCAGTTTACGAAAGGCAGGTCTTGCCAAACCAATCTGATCACCTTCTATGACCGAGTAACTAAACTCTTGGATGAGGGAAAGGCTGTGGATGTGGTCTTCCTGGACTTTAGTAAAGCTTTTGATACAGTTTCTCATAGCATTCTGCTTCGGAAACTGTCGGCCTTTGGCCTGGACAGGCGCACACTCTCCTGGGTGAAAAACTGGTTGAATGACCGGGCCCAGAGGGTGGTGGTAAATGGAGTTAAATCCAGCTGGAGGCCAGTGACAAGTGGGGTTCCCCAGGGCTCAGTCCTGGGTCCAGTCCTGTTTAATGTCTTTATCAACGACCTGGATGAAGGCATTGAGTCCTCCCTTACAAGTTTGCAGATGACACCAAGCTGGGAGGAAGTGTGGATCTGCTGGAAGGTCAGGAGGCTCTGCAAAGGGATCTGAACAGGCTGGATCACTGGGCAGTCCAATGGCATGAGGTTTAACACAGCCAAATGCCGGGTCCTGCACTTGGGACACAAACCTATGCAGTGCTACAGATTAGGAAAAGTCTGTATAGAAAGCTGCCAGGAGAAGAGGGACCTGGGGGTGTTGGTTGACAGTCGACTGAACATGAGCCAGCAGTGTGCCCAGGTGGCCAAGAAGGCCAATGGCATCTTGGCTTGTATCAGAAACAGCGTGACCAGCAGGTCCAGGGAGGTTATTCTCCCTCTGTACTCAGCACTAGTGAGACTGCACCTCGAGTACTGTGTTCAGTTCTGGGCCCCTCACCACAAGAAGGATGTTGAGGCTCTGGAGTGAGTCCAGAGAAGAGCAACAAAGCTGTTGAAGGGGCTGGAGAACAGGCCTTATGAAGAGCAGCTGAGAGATCTGGGGTTGTTTAGCCTTAAGAAGAGGAGGCTGAGGGGAGACCTTATTACTCTCTACAACTACCTGAAGGGAGGTTGTGGAGAGGAGGGTGCTGGCCTCTTCTCCCAAGTGACAGGGGACAGGACGAGAGGAAATGGCCTCAAGCTCCACCAGGGGAAATTCAGGCTGGACGTTAGGAAAAAATTTTTCACGGAAAGGGTCATTGGGCACTGGAACAGGCTGCCTAGGGAGGTGGTTAAGTCACCATCCCTGGAGGTGTTTAAGGCACAGGTGGGTGAGGTGCTAAGGGGCATGGTTTAGTGTTTGATAGGAATGGTTGGACTCGATGATCCGGTGAGTCTCTTCCAACCTGGTTATTCTATGATTCTATTATAATGGCTAGAATATGTCTTGACAATTCACGGGCATACTTAGCTTTTGAGTTTGTTTGTTTGGGTTTTTTTTATATACTATTAATCAAAATTCTTATATGAAGGAATAAGACTCCAATGGAATCAATAAACCTCCTCCAATTTATCCAACCTAAGGTTTGAGCTGACTTTCTGCAATGACCTACCATTATCTTTCTACTTCACTACCCTTTATTACTTGATTCATTCCCTGTAGGCATTAAGACAGAAACAATTCTTAAAGAAGGAGGTGAATGTGATCTATGTAGTGAGTTGATGTATTAGCTCACAGGAGCAGTGGAATTAATTTAATCTCACTTTAAGGACCTGAAACAGGTGTCTCACCTGAGTTTCTTGTGTAGTCTCCCTTTGCAGACACTGGAGATATAGTAAATGTAGTCAACGGTGTTCAGAGTGTGAGTCATCTGACCAAATGTGGGTGCTTATTTTAGGATGTGAAATCACACCCTAAGCTCCAGTGACTCTGCTACCTCATTCTCCATTGACAATGAACAGAGTCTAGGACAACTTGCCCAGATGCAGACACTCACATTGCAGATAATCAGTTAATCAGATAGGTCCCACCAAATGTGCTCTGAGTGAAAAACACCTGCAGGACATGAGAGTGGTGCAACAGAGTGACAAGGGTAGTCCCTCTACAGGGAGCAGGATACGGGATAGGGAGAAACTTTCTGTTGGTTTGAGGGTGGAAAGGAGAGGACAGGAAAGATTTAGCTGTTAAACATTTTCCCAGCATATTGATCATTATGAGTGTGGTTTTCAGAAATGCTGAGCAGCTATGATGCCCACTGAAGACAACAGGAGCTCAGCACTTCCAAAAATCAGACAATTGCTTCTTAGCACTGAAAGTAAATCTTTAATATTCAAATGGATAAAATGACCTGGGGGATGGGCTTGGAGACAAGTTAATGAACTTCCTCCTCCGATGGTTTGCATAGCCCTTTCCATCATTATTATTACTGCCTCCAAACAATATGTACGAGGGAATACTACAGCTGGAGCATTATGTGGAAATGAAGATTGCAGAAGGTTAGGCAAACTCTGCTGTATTCCTCAAGGCTCATGCTAAAACCAGTAAAGTCTAAAAGAGGACACACGCTGGAGTGACAGTCAGAAGATTGGGTTTATGCGTCTGCAAAGCCACTGTAAGAGGCTTCCAGTGGTCCACATCTGCCAACTGACTGCAGGTCACTGTCCCCTCAGGGTGAAGCTGCATGACTTGGTTGAGTTGTTGTAAAAAGACATCACTTGAGAGGGGCATCTTGCTCCTCTGCCCTTGTCTGACCCCCCCCTTACCCAACCAATTGTGTATCAGTTCTAGTGCTGGAATGAATTTTCCTGCAGCTATTTGAATTCACTAGTACTGAAGAACTGCAACTCCGTTCTTTCTTTTTGAGTTATTTCTCTGCAAGGATAATAAGCTGCACTGGCTCACTACAGTGCTTGGGTAAGACCACAGCCATGCAAAGCAAGATGAAGTATGAAATTTGGGAAAAATGATAGTGTGTCCTCTACCTCTACAGGTGGTAACATAGTTATGTCATCTTGAAGCATCTCATGACATGTAGCTTCACTCTGCTGTGCCTACACATGTGGTCTGAAAGTATCTATGAATTTATTCAAAGGCAATTGATGAAACTTTTTTTTTTTAGTGTTTTTTTCTTTCTTTGTTTAAAGCTACTTGGATTATTTGATATAGTTTGCAGTGTGATTGAAGAGCAGTTACAACAGTAGAACAATGAGGATGATGATGCTTTGCCACTGCATTGCTTATTGCAATTAATAACAGAGCAGTCCTACAAAACAGCTTCAGCGAAGCCCACTGTATTCCAAAGAGAAAGAGGAGAGGCAGTGATTCTCACAGCCCAGTTTTACCATCAGAGGGAATGGAGTGGTTTTATAAATAAGAAATAAAATACTGAGAAAGGATAATTAAAGATGTAGACAGAGCTAAAGTATCCCAGGGATGTTTTGCTTGCCTTGGCAGAGAAGGTAACCTGTGGCTAGATGCTGACAGAGTTAATCTAAACACAGGAGATGAGATTGGGGTTGAGTCATAGGAAGAATGGTTTTGAAGTATTCTGTGATGGCAGAGATGTTTGAGACAGTTGGATCTTGAAGATTTTGCAGGAAACTAAATAAAGAAAACTGAGTCATTAGTGATTATCTTCAAGAGTTTGTGGAGGATTCAGAAGTACCATAAGACTGAAGAGGGACAAATATAGAACCCGCCTATGAAAAACAGTCAATGGCTGAGAAATTACAGACCGGTAAGCCTAACTTCAACTTGTGGGCAGATGCTAGAAGAAATTATTAAGCAAGCATTTGCAACTTCCCAGAAGATAATGGCCTTATTAAAAAAAATTAAATGTAATATAGGAATTCCACATAACTTAATTTCTGACTTAGTTTGATGCCAGGTGACGAATAAGGTAAAATGAGATGCTATATGATGCTAAAAGTGGGTTTTAACTGAAAGATTAGAAAGATCTAATTGTAGTGAAATAGGACTGTTTCGTAAATCCCTTTTGAAGGGTAATTATTAAAGGCTTTTTCGCATCAGAGTGCAAGGAGGTATTAAAAGAGATATTTCTTAGGCCTGGTTCAATTCAAAATACAAGCACTGATATGTTTTAATAAAAAAATATACCTAAATGCTTGTGAACGACAGCAGGCATGAGTAAACCTACAAGCACTTGGGAGAACAAAAGTGGCATCTAAAGTGATCTTGAAGAAAAATGGGGAGATGTGAAATTACGAGTAGGGAATTTAATGTATATTTCGGCAGTAAGCTATGTCAGGGATTAAGAAGTTAAACACACAAATACAAAACCGTTAAACACACAAATACAAAAGCCGGGTGATCAGGCCCAGTCAACACGGGTTCATGAAAGGCAGGTCTTGCCAGAGTAATCTGATCACCTTCTATGACTGAGTAACTAAACTCTTGGATGAGGGAGAGGCTGTGGATGTGGTCTTCCTGGACTTTAGTAAAGCTTTTGATACAGTTTCTCATAGCATTCTGCTTCGGAAACTGTCGGCCTCTGGCCTGGACGGGCGCACACTCTCCTGGGTGAAAAACTGGTTGAATGACCGGGCCCAGAGGGTGGTGGTAAATGGAGTTAAATCCAGCTGGAGGCCAGTTACAAGTGGGGTTCCCAGGGCTCAGTCCTGGGTCCAGTCCTGTTTAATGTCTTTATCAACGACCTGGATGAAGGCATCGAGTCCTCCCTTAGCAAGTTTGCAGATGACACCAAGCTGGGAGGAAGTGTGGATCTGCTGGAGGGTCGGGAGGCTCTGCAAAGGGACCTGAACAGGCTGGACTGCTGGGCTGAGACCAACGGCATGAGGTTTAACAAGGCCAAATGCCGGGTCCTGCACTTGGGGCACAACAACCCTAAGCAGAGGTACAGACTGGGAGAAACCTGGCTGGAAAGCTGCCAGGAGGAGAAGGACCTGGGGGTGTTGGTTGACAACCGACTGAACATGAGCCAGCAATGTGCCCAGGTGGCCAAGAAGGCCAATGGCATCTTGGCTTGAATCAGAAACGGCGTGACCAGCAGGTCCAGGGAGGTTATTCTCCCTCTGTACTCGGCACTGGTGAGACCGCACCTCGAGTACTGTGTTCAGTTCTGGGCCCCTCACCACAAGAGGGATGTTGTGGCTCTGGAGCGAGTCCAGAGAAGAGCAACAAAGCTGGTGAAGGGGCTGGAGAACAAATCTTATGAGGAGCGACTGAGAGATCTGGGGTTGTTTAGCCTTAAGAAGAGGAGGCTGAGGGGAGACCTTATTACTCTCTACAACTACCTGAAGGGAGGTTGTGGAGAGGAGGGTGCTGGCCTCTTCTCCCAAGTGACAGGGGACAGCAGGATGAGAGGGAATGGCCTCAAGCTCCGCCAGGGGAGATTTAGGCTTGAGATTAGGAAAAAATTCTTCACGGAGAGGGTGGTTAGGCATTGGAACGGTCTGCCAAGGGAGGTGGTTGAGTCGCCATCCCTGGAGGTGTTTAAGGTGAGGGTGGATGGGGTACTTAGGAGCATGATTTAGGGATTGGTGGGAATGGTTGGACTCGACGATCCAATAGGTCTCTTCCAACCTGGTTATTATGTGATTCTGTGATTCTGTGTGAAAAGTCTTAGGCTAAACACCGAGATATGAGGCAAAATTCTGGTGCTGTAAGAGGACTTCAAATTCCATATAAACTCCTGATGTAATCTTGTGCAAGAAAAATAAATCTCATTTTGGAATGTTTTGATGTATTATCAGTAAGGAAGAGCAGATTTTTCAAGTGAATTCAGTGCTGGCAAGGTAAAGTACTACAGCCAATTTTGGGTACTGCACCTTACAAATTACAGATATAAACAGATAATAGTCCTGGTAGAGAAACAAGAATGAAAGAAGGGTTTGAACATTTGATATGTCAGGAGAGCCTGGATAAATAACATTCTTCTTCTGTCATTACTACTGCAACTACTTCTCCATCTCTCAGACAGTTCTCTGATTCCCTGAGGCAAAGCAATGCTCCGATCACAGCCTCAATGTTTTGACCATCCCATCTTTTTCCTTTCCTCAGACTACCTGAGAAAAAACTCTTCTTGTTTTTTGGGGGTTTTTTATTTGTTTGTTTGTTTTTTCTAAAAAGGTCTTCATCCACCGCCTCTCCACACTCACTTGACAGCGTTTCATCCACTTTGTTTTGCTCCATATGGTTTATACAGGACAGGAGTCCCTTGAGACTACAGTAAAGAGTGAATCACACCTCTTACCTTAAGGAATCAAACACAAACATAATTAGACCAACTTTTACCAAGACTTCCTCTCACTCAAATGAAGAGAATAATTACTGCAGTAAATGACTTGTTACTACAATGGTTTGAATCCTAGTTTGAGTAACTTAACTAAAGGCATGAAGTAAAATGCTGCATCTTCACTCCAAAATGCCCTTTCTTAGGTCATCCATAACGATCCTCTGCCTTCATTAAAACCTTCAGAAAGGATCATTTTTTGCAAAGATGCTTGCAAGAAGCCTAGAAGATGACGTGACACAAATAAGCACATTTCCAACTCCTGTAGCAGGAATGACTTTCCTGTCCTGGTCTCAAAAGCCTTTACATTTAAATAATAGGAGCTTCTCAGGATTCTTGTTCACGTTACATAAACCATATTCTGTTTCCATTTTTCCTCCCTATAAAAGCTTATTTTCCTTCACAAACCCAGAACAGAGGTGATTCAAACCTAGAAACTCCACTCTGAATTACTGTAAACTCAAAGTTTTTATCTAACCCTTGCTTATGTACTTCTCTAATTCAATGACTCTTCAAAAGCAACACGTACTTATATTTAAATATTGCTTTCTACACTACCTAAAAGGAAGTTGTGGAGAGTAGGGTAATGGCCTCTTCTCCCAAGTGACAGGGGACAGAACGAGGGGGAATGGCCTCAAGCTCCACTAGGGGAGGTTTAGGCTGGACATTACGAAAAAAATTTCACAGAAAGGGTCATTGGGCACTGGAACAGGCTGCCCAGGGAGACGGTTGAATCACCTTCCCTGGAGGTGTTTAAGGCACTGGTGGACGAGGCGCTGAGGGGCTTGGTTTAGTATTTGATAGGAATGGTTGGACTTGATGATCTGGTGGGTCTCTTCCAACCTGGTGATTCTATGACATAAATACGTTTTCTACTGAAACCTTTTGCTAAATGCAGTAGAAAGCCATTAACTGTGTCTAAACACCTTTTCACCTGTAATCTTTCCATCCTTACCAAGAAATGCAGTCTTCTGGACATGGAGAAGTCAGTTTTCCACCCTAACTCTGCAAATGATTTACTGTCCAGTCACTTGGATAATTCCGTTATAGTCTACATTCATTTTGTGCTGTGTAAATCAGAAGGGATATGAACTTAAAAATCTTATCAAAGTTCTCCATAGTAGTGTAATTATTATTTCCACATTGACACTACCCCTATCCAATTTTGTATTTAAACTACAGGCGTCTGTATCTGAATTAGATGCCAGTTCAGAGTTCCCTAGAATAAATGATAAGTCTTCCCAGAGCTTTACATCAGTAAATTCAGGACTGGAATGTAAAAATATGATTCTAAAATCAAATTGTTGCACTATAAGAAACATGAAAGTTCTGAAAAGAAACAGACAGCACTACCTAAGCATGTATCCTAGATTTTCCTAAACAGTTTTTTTCTTGAATGTAGGAACACAAATTGTCACTAAATCGTATTATATACAAAATTGTTATTTAGAATCCTTGTTATAAAAGGTCTTTTTTTCCAGGTCTGTCTTTTCTATAGGGTTTGATCAGTAAAAATCCTCAAGTATTTTTAAAACAGGAATAAAAAGAAGAATGTGAGATAAATCAGAGGATAGGAACTGAAAAATAATCCATCGGGTGAACTACAAGGCACACAGCAAAAAAAAAAAAAAACAAACAAATTGTGACTGGAAATAGCAGGAACAATAAAGAAGATTTTTCTAGGTATGATAAAGGAAAAATGCATGCTAAACTGGAATCCATTATTGCAGGCAAAATGAAAGAGTATCAATAATAAAACTGGTGAAAAGAAAAAAAATATATTCCATACAATCTTTGTTCAGTATTTGAGAAGGAGCCAGATGATATAGTCGGATGACAATTTTTTTACTTTATGTGCCTGCCACTCTAGCATTGATCTTAGTCAAAATAACGGAGCAACTGATATAGGACTTTCTACTAATAAAGAATTCAAGAAAATTAATATAAATCAATGTAAATCATTTCTGGATTCTGGAGACCAGTTCTCATGAACTGAATGTCATGTCCCTTTTGGTGAGGATACAGTGTTTGTTTGTGTGATCAAGATAACTATTTAAAATGTGTGATGAAACTAATTATGTCCTGACTAGTGCGACACATACACATGACAAATACGATGTGAATCAAAGCATGGCAAAGAACTCTGGTATCTGGCTGTTCCAGTGACTAGGAAAATCACCCACATGGGAGTGTTTTTCTGGTTTCCCTACAGACAAACTGCTATTACTAACATAACAAATCTGTCACATTAGGATTAAATCCTTGTGGGATGCTTATTGCAGAAGAATCAAGAGTCATCTGTAAGATGAAAGCAATCAACAGGTTCAAATGTAAATCCAAACACAGAATTCAAGCTGTACTGATAGGATATGTTGTGATGGGGTTTGTTGCCTGGGTGACTTTTAGGCCTGGAGAGTAGGATGGGTGATTAGGTTAACAGCAGCTGCCAGAAAGAATGTGGGATTCTTAAGCAAGAGTGGAAAGAGTTGGTTTTCAGCACTCATTAGTGAAGTGCTGAGATCCATGGCTGAGATCCACAGGCCATGAAAGATTTTGGCAAACAGGAAAAAAATCCATAAAAAAATCAATAACTGAAAGACTGAAGTGAAACAAACAAACAAAATCCCATTAAAAAACAAAGCAAAAAACCCCAAAGTCATATACCCAGTCTTCCAGAGGAAGAGATTGGGGTCTGGAAGTTGCATCATCCATCCTTACCAAAGAGAATTTGAGGTCTATTATGGTCATAGGACATAGAAGTTTAGAGAATATGACTTTGTTAATGGAGCCTTTGGTCTAGTATGTAAGAGAACAGCAAACCCTCATGGGTGGACCTTTGACATGAGCAAAATCATTTTAGCAATACAGTGTGTATTTTAAGGTCTGAAGGGAATTGACCTTGAAAAAGCAAGATGAAATTTATGGCCGGCCTTCTCATTTTTCAAAATAGAAAACTCTGATTCCTCTCTCTACCTCTTCTTTTGTCTCTGATGTAAATTAGTTTGAGTGAAACCTAATTTGGGGACAATTCACTGGCTAATGGTCAGTTTATGTTATCACAGCAGCTCCTCCTTCTTTCATCACTTATGATACTGTGATTCAATCTAGTCAGTGATAAAAGCTTCCCAGCTGTTTCAATATGTTTGCTCCCCTTGCAATGTGCTTGCATAGTATGACATCTCTTGGCTGGGTGCACAATACAGTATTCTGGCTACTAAAAAGTAAAATTAAGGGAGGCAGAAAAGCAGACCTTCCCAGGCTGCATTTGCCTCATACTGATGTGCTTTTTTCATCCCATAAATTTGTTATGGCTCCAGCTCCCAAGCCTGAGTGAACATTCATCTTTCTTCCTTTACATATATACCCAAACAAATCTGAGCTGTGGGCTGGCAGTAAAGAAATGAGACTCGCGTTATTGGCTTTGCATTAGGTTTGTATATAAAAGACAAAGCATATTAATCATAGATACCTACAGTGGGAGAAGCATGCTGCAATGCTGGAAATGTAATCATTACAAAAAGCAGGATGTCAAGCAGACTAGGAGGTGCCATGGATTGATGCAGTGGCTTCTTATAAAGCAAGCTAAACAAGATTTTGCTCTAGTCCAGACAGAAAGCACAAATTAACCCTGTCCATTTCTGGGTCCCCCAAGGAGCATTATAAAGCAGCTTGTTGTTTGTTTTTTTTCCCTTTGAGTTGCCAATTAGTTGAGGCTTTGCAGTGGTGTTACAGCTGGTAGGTGATGTTTAAACAAGGAGTTGCTCCAAATCATGGTCCCTATTATGGTCCCAGAGAACACACCTTACTTGTGTGGATGAGGTAATAGAGAACTTATAGGACAGGCTTTTGAGTCCTTTTGCTTCAAGTTTGGTTACTTGAAATTTGATGGTTAATTCATAGAATCATAGAATCATAGAATCATAGAATCATAGAATGGTTTGGGTTGGAAGGGACCTTAAAGATCATCCAGTTCCAGGCCCTTGCCACAGGCAGGGGCATCTTCCACTAGATCACGTTGCTCACAGCCTCATCCATCTTTGTTTTGAACACTGCCAAGGTGTTCTGCCATGGCTTTTTAATTCCATGAGAAGTTTTGATAATATTTCACAGGGGAGGAAATGTAGAGCAGAGGGAATTTGTCCTTAAGATGAGGTGGAAATTTTTCATAAAACCACAAGTAAGGAAACATTATCCTACTCCGCATACAAATGCTCAGAGAAAGTCACTGGGTAAAAATATTTTAATAAAGGTCCACAATTATTCACTGCTATTAAATTATTAAATTTGTTGCAACTGCAAATTGAAGGAAAGAAGGGGACTCTGTCTCAAGGCATTTGGTTTTTAAATAACTGCCACTGAGGGCAAGCTCAGTTTGTAAGAGGAGCTTCAGAAGAGTTATGCAATAAATGAGGAGTGGCTGAAATGGTGAGGGTCTCTTTATCAGGGAGTGCAGTAACAGGATGAGCGGTAGCAGCCTTAAGCTGAAAGAAGGGAGATTTAGATTACATATTAGAAAGAAAATTTTTACAGTGAGGGTGGTGAGGCACTGGACCAGGCTGCCCAGAGAAGTCATGGAGGTCCTCAAGGCCACGCTGGATAAGGCTTTGAGCAACCTGGCCCTACCCATGGCAGAAACTTGACAATCTTTAACGTCCTTTCCAACTCAAACCATTCTATGATTCTATGATTTTATGATTTTGTGATTTTATGATTTTGTGAAATCTGGATATACACTCTCAAACAAAAGCAATTTGATCAAGGGCAGTTTACCACAACTTGTTCCCATATTTCTTCCCCGCAAGTTTCTGCCTAGAAGTGTGACCGAATGCTTTTGGAAGCTATCACCTAGTTGCACAGACACCTTTTGATGAATGCATATGCTATCAAAGGTTGTTTAAAAGACATGGAATATTGTCACAGTTGCTATACTAAAATAGGACACTTATTCAAAAGGCCATTGTCCTACCACATAGTAGTGTGGCATGCTGATACACCATAAACTCTGGTTATGTTTAGCATTACATGGCTTAGAAAAACAGAATTGACAAAAACCCAGGGGAAAACTGAGCTCAATTTGATTTTATGTGTTCAGGTATGTTCAGTGACCCTGGAGTTGTTAAGAAACAGCTGTTGATAGAGAAAATACTTAACACAGAATTTGACTGTCTTGCATAGAGGTGATCTTGCAAAGTCAGCTACAGGGTATCTTTGCAATGTTAAGGGGAATGCCACAGGCAGACAAAATCAATTTGCAGAGGCAGGGGATTCAAAATAGATCAAGTCACCTCGGATATTGCAACTAGAAAAGATGAAAAAGCATGCTTAGAAAGGGAAATGAACCACCCTACACAGAGAAAGTAGTAGAGACCACCATATTTTTCTCTCTGCATAATGATAGTTAAACAGCACAAGAAGCAGATTGCCAGCTAAGTGTGGCTCTCCGAAGTTGGCAAATGACAAGAAGAAATGCTTTTGGTGGAGAAATGAGGTGGTGAGAAATGAACGATCAATCTGCTTTCTTCTTCAGACACCAAACTTGTACAATATAAATGGGAATCCATGACGAGGAGCATGTGAATATCAGATTTTATTTATCTATTTATTTCAGATCAGGGTCTTCATCTTGTCATGCCTCCAAAGTTTTCTGGAGGATGTTTCCCTCTCTTTACAAAACCATCTACACTCACAGAAGATGGAGACTTCAACTGGTCAGGTAGCCCTGAATGACATAGACGGTCAAAGACTATTTTCTTGGGCAGGACAGGAATTAAAAAAGTGTGCAAAAGCAGGTAAACTTAACCTTCAAAGGCAAGACATATTGTCCTGCAGAAAACCGCAACATGACCTCTGTTTTGCTCATATTACTCTTTCTTGGGAGAGCACCGTATGACAAATTCGACCTAGCAGCCCCTCCAGTTCCAGCGTAATAAAATTTCTTTGCACAACACCTTTTCTGTCATATAACCAAAGCAGAAGAGACAGTCCATAGTAACTATGGGTTACCTAATCCTTGCTTATGTACTTCTCTAATTCAATGACTCTTCAAAAGCAACACGTACTTATATTTAAATATTGCTTTCTATAACTACCTAAAAGGAAGTTGTGGAGAGTAGGGTAATGGCCTCTTCTCCAAAGTGACAGGGGACAGAACGAGAGGGAATGGCCACAAGCTCCACTAGGGGAGGTTTAGGCTGGACATTACGAAAAAAAATTCACAGAAAGGGTCATTGGGCACTGGAACAGGCTGCCCAGGGAGATGGTTGAAACACCTTCCCTGGAGGTGTTTAAGGCACGGGTGGACGAGGTGCTGAGGGGCATGGTTTTGTGTTTGATAGGAATAGTTGGACTCGATGATCCAGTGAGTCTCTTCCAACCTGGTTATTCTATGATTCTATGATTCTCATATACAGCAGCAATGCCATAGAGGCTTCCTTAAATGCCATAACATTCAACCTCCAGCTATACTCATACCCTGTCCCTGTCCAAGTTGAGTAGGAGTGATGCTTCTTCTAAACAACATCCTGGTCTGCCTCCAGCAGTCTAGGATTTTATTGACCCAGAACCCAAGTGAAAAGCCATCAAACCAAACATGGTGTAAAAGCCACCCCAGCCAAAGAAGAGGGTGGTGGAACAATCAGAGGAATGAGTCACACCCTTTCTCCTTCCAACACCATACAGTCAGCAGCAGCTGCTGCTCAATTCAGCTCAACAGTTCACAGGTGTCTTCAGGAACAACTGTCATAAAAAGCTTCCAAAAATGCACTATTTTTTACTTAGGTTTTTTTTTTCTTTTATGCCGTTCTTTAAATTTTGTACAGCAACAGTTACCCAATGAAAGCAGGAATTAACGGAAATGAAAGGAAATGAGAGACACTGAAGGAAAAACAAACATAATCAGCTCCAGCTGCAGCTCAATTAAACAACTGTTCAGAGAAAACAACTCATTCACAATTTACTCACAGAAATCCACTTTCTTACATTCTCTTCAGGATTTTGGAGCCACAGAAGCACAATAATTTCAAGGCTCTTTACAAAGTAATTTAAGGCCCTTCAAAGTGAACAAGCAATTGGCAGCTACTTCACTGGACACTGTTGAAGAAGATGGTGGAAGGCAAGGACAAGAAGTGATGTCCCACATGTACCTGAAGGTAGAAGTTCATATCCTGCACATAGGGCAGAAATAAACCTGATTTTCTTCTATTCACAGGTTCCTGGGTCTGCTTGTATACTCCTCTTTGTGGTTTGTATGCTTTTTTTCCAGGAGTGTGCACTTAATACTTTCTCTTTATCCTCATAATCTTCTTGTGTGAGATGGTCATGATGTCTTCAGCTTTCACCAGAAATGTCCTAAGAGCCCAGTACAGCCACAATAAATCTAAGTATGCTTATTTGGTATCAAATGACCTAGGAACACAACTTAAGGTTTAAATACTTTTCCTCCAGCCTTTGACATTCAAGTATTCGTCCTCTCAATGCTCTTCCCAAGAGATAAGGACCTGCTGTTGATGTTTGTCACATCTCAGGAGAAATCAGCTTTTATTCCAGCATTAGCACAAATGAGCTATACAAGTGGCAGCCGTGAGATCTGCCAAATTGGAGGAGGGTTCAGGTACAACATTGCTCCTTCTAATTTTAAATCCTCTGTGGGAACATAACTGAACCAGTGTGACAGAAGACCACTGTATTCTTTCCTTGAAGCTTTCAAGGGATTTTTTTTTAACGTAATCTGGTTTGCAAAAGCATAAATTCAGAACTGTGTGGATGTAAACAAGTTCCTCCAAATATTATTCAAGCATAAGTAGGGTTTACCCTAATTTTGGATTAAAATAAAACAAGATATATAGGATAAATGTATAATATAGAGAGGGGAAAGAGAGAAATTATCTTGTCTAGAATCTGCCTGTGAGTGAAATAACTGTCAAGACTCACAATACAATCTCTGTGTTTAGAGAAGGGGGGAATGTGATTCTGCCCTTCTACTCTGCTCTTGTGAGACCCCACTTGCATCTGGCTCTGGGTCCCACAACATAAGAAGGACCTGGTACTATTGGAGTGATCCCAGAGGACAGTCACAAAGATGATCAAAGGGATGGAACACCTCTCCTCTGAAGACAGGTTGAGAGAGTTGGGATTGTTCAGCCCAGAGAAGAGAAGGTTCCAGGGAAACCTTATAGCAGCCTCCCAGTACTTAAAGAGGGTCTACAAGAAAGCTGAGGAAGGACTTTTCATAAGGACATGTAGTGAAAGGATAAGAGGTAAAGGCTTTACACTGAAGAAAGGTAGATTTAGATTACTTTTAAGGAAGAATATTGCAGTCAGGAAGGTGGTGAGGCACAGGAACAGGCTGCCTAGAGAAGTTGTAGACGCACCATCCCTGAAGAGGTTCAAGGCTAGGCTGGCTGAGGCTTTGAGCAACCTTCTCTAGTGGAAGGTGTCCCTTCCCATGGCACACGAGATGGAACTGGTTGTCTTTGAGGCCCTTTCCAATCTAGTCTATTCTATCATTTCATTCTATGATGTCACTAGACCACTGACCTGATCATATGATACAGCCTAGGAAGACCAAGACTGACTGATATTTCCAAGGTGGTATCTATCTATCATGCCTTCATTTCCAGTGTATGGACACTTAATACTAATAGTACATTCTTTAACATATAATACCATGATTTCCTCAGCCAAGCATAACTGCACTGACTTGAATTTCCTCTTGCTTCTAATAGACTTCAAATAATGAGATTCTATTCCTATATTCTTAGCAGGCAGATGCAAAACCTCTAGTCTACTTACAATGGTATAGGAATAAAGCATTTATAGAAGGTGAAAACAAGACATCCACTGCATTACCAATGTAATTGCCAGTACTTTGAACCTCAGTTATGAAAACATACCTGTGCTGTTTTCAAAGTCTGAAAATCAGTCAAGATTGAACAATGATCTTTTTCCAAAATCACTTCCTTATTGGAGTGGTCTATATGCTGAATCACATAATTTCTTCATGGCTGAGTACAATTCTCTCAAAGTAGGATGTGGGAGCAAATATTCTGTGCAGTTTCATTATTAATTAATGGTGTTGAGGCACAGTCACAAATTGACTCCACACATGGGCCAATGAAGGGGACCTTTCTCAAGTTGATCTCCCAAAATATACCACCATGCTCTAGATATTTTCCTTTGCAAATACGGCTTCTATTTCCCTTCCTCATCCTCATTCAGTGCATACCTGTCAGAAGATTTAATATCCTCTTGAAGTCTTTAAAGCTACCCAGTCTCTGGTGAATTGCTCCACGGCTCAAGAACACGGTTGATATCCAACATCATGTGCTAACAGCGACCCTTGAGGAATATGCTGTAACTGAGGAATATGCAGTCCAGCCCCAGATCTGGAACTGATGGCTCCCCATAAATTTCTCACCAGCAGCCTTGCAGCTATTCTGGGAGAGCTTTGTCGTCCTCTTTGACACTTTGCAGCAGTGTAGAACTCAGGCTAAGGGAGATTCTGTCTATCATCAATGAATATTTAATTCTGTACCAAAACCTCTCCCTGGTGTAACCAGCAGCTCTGTTGACTAGGCTCTTCCCTTGAAATTTACAGGAATGAGATGTGGTGATTAGCCCTTGGATCACCTGTAAACATCTAAGATTATCCTAGACATGAGCCTTTTGGGCATTTTGAGGTTGAAAAATGTGTTTTTTCAAAATAGATTCATTACAGGAAAACAAAAATCAAAACCATAAATATTTTAGATTTGCTCCAGAGCAATAATAAATTAGATCTTGGAAAGTTTCTGATGGAAAAAAAACCCAAACCAAAACAGAACAGAAAAAAATACTACCCAGTTCTAATTCAGTGGTGTCTGTCCTGCATTTACTTCTATATTATTTTATTTTTTTAATTTAATTTTATTTTTTATTTTATTTTATTTTATTTTATTATTTTATTTTATTATTTTATTTTATTTTTTCTAGATTAATATTCTTTTGCTCAGTGTCTGAGATCTAGTATTGTCTTGCCATAACTTCAGGCAAATTTCTTCTGCTTCCAATTTAAAAGCCCCCAGAGGCTAATCAGGACATCCTTAACAGAATGATCCATGGGATTTTTTTAAGACATTTCTCTGACTACCGTGTTTCTTTGTCCTGTACCAATTCATAGAATCATAGAATCATAGAATCAAGGACAACTTCCACAGGACCAGGCTGCTCAAAGTCTCATACAATCTGCTTTTGAACACGTCCAGGGATGGGGCATCCACAACTTCCCTGGGCAACCTGTGCCAGTGTCTCACTACCCTCATAATAAAAAAAAAATTCTTCCTAATATCTAAGCTAAATCTACCCTGTTTCTGCTTAGAACTATCGCCCTTCATCCTAGCCCTACATTCCCTGATAAAGAGCCCCTCCCCAGCTTTCCCCTACAAGTACTGGAAGGCTGCTAGAAGGGCTCCATGGAATCTTCTCTTCTATAGGATGAACAGCCCCAACTCTCTCTGCCTGTCCTTGTATGGGAGATGCTCCAGCCCTCTGATCATCTCAGTTGCCCTCCTCTGGACTCACTCTAGCAAATTCATGTCCTTCCTAAGTTGAGAAGGACAACACAACTAGAGTCCTTGGGAAAGCCACTGTGTTGTCTGATATGCTGACCAATAGGGAAGTGCTGTGCACAGCTTTTGGAGCTCTGCAAATGATAGATAAATATTAATAATAATGCAACTTAACAGATGTTTTTTATCTTTACCTACCCTGCTTCCATGCAATAAATTGCAAGACCATAAAAATGATTGGAAGGAAGAGAAAATTTAGAGAGGTATTGTTGATTAATATTTTGGAATGAAGAGCTGAGTAATTATTGGCAAAATATCTTACTGAATTTATTCAATTTAAATTACATTCTATGCTACTGAAAGGTGACCGGCTGACAGCACAGGAGATGAGACTTCTGAGGGGCTTATCTTCTCTAGAAAAATAGTACGCACCTAAGGTGTCTTATCAACCTGAAATGAAAGAGAAGGTATGGAAGCTTTCAGATTTTAGACTGTCTAGAAGGCCATATTAAGCCTAAGATTGCTCTTTAATCACTAACCCAAACTCACAGCTGACCATTCTGATAAGGTACTTTTTTTGTGGTTGAATGAAGTATTTGCTCCTTTTAATAAGAAAGCAATTAATGAAAGTAGGCACAGAACTAGCAGAGTGGCAGGGGCAGCACAAGCTCCTGCAAACATACTTTCCATAACACACCTACAGTGTCAAACAGAGGGATGACATCCAAGGGTAAAATGACAGTTTGTTGTTTGTCATTGTCAAGGAAAACCATTAAGAGTAATGGGGTTTTATCAACATGGATCTCTGCTTTCAGGCACATGTGTTTGTCCCTCTGTTTCCAGAAGACATTGGAACTGGTGAACAATCAAGCTCTAGCTAGCTCAGCACAGCCCAGGAAGGCACATAAAGGACCCCAATCAGTAGTTTATATTGATAGGGGGTGGCCTCCACACCATCTCTGTATTAAACACAAGTATCCCTCAGTTTTTTTCAGCAAGCTGCACCATGTAATGTGTTTTTATTCCTTGCACTTCTGCCTCATGCTAGTAATACGAGATGTACATATTGCTCCATTTGTTCCTAAAAGAAGTATAACCCAGACCAAGAAACCTCACATTGTCTCTGGGTGAGAAGACATCCTCAGACACTCCACCCTAGAGCCTTCACACAAGCTGAAGCAGAAGTTGGTACAAAAGTTGCTCTTTTCTTGACAGCATAGGTACTGTAGTAGCCACAAGTGCTTGACACTTTCCAGAAACTCACTGGCCTTTCTCTAAGGACCACACACTTCAGGGCAGAACGTTTCCATCATGTGCAATTGAAAACTGCAATAATCCCTTCTACAGAAGCATGGAGTCCTTAAGCCAGTTCAGGTATCATGTAAAGCCTTATATTTCTGTATACTGTTGTCTTCAATCATGGGAGCATTTTCCTTATGACGTACTCATAAATTGGCAAGAATAGTAGATCACAGACCCTAAAAACAACTCCTTTAAAGGAAATCAGGTTTTTTGAAGTTGCTTCGAAACTACCTTTTGTAAAGATAACATCCAGAAGTTTGAGAGGAAAAAAGGCAGAGACCACTGTCTGTCCAATCCCATCTAAATAACAGTTCAGCTGAGCAGTCCCTGCACAAACATTGTCAAATATTGTGCACGGAAAAGAAAAACACAGTTTGGGAGCATGAATGAATGGTAATGGAAATTACAGACTGCTTTGCAAAATAAGTGGAAAACAATGGAGTGAAGTATAAGTAGAGAAAGACAAAAAGAGCAAGCACAGAGCTAATGATAAGACAAACTTTTCCAGATGTGAAAATCAATTTTATTCTAAAACTTCCCAGCCTTTTCATTTAGAAAGCAATAAAATTCTATTTGTCCCCTGTTCATTTTCTACATAAAATGCCACTAAGCTTCTAGCTCTCGGCAACTGCACAAAGCATAATAGGTTAGGACTGCAGCCCTAAAATATGTTAGGGTTTTTTAATGAAACCAATTTATATCAGTTTGTGCCAGTGAAAGGGCTGAAGCAACTTAATTTAGTTTCATTTTCCACACATTTGTGGCCAAAGCTAGGATTCACTTCTTCCTAATTCATCTCTGCTTCCATATGCCTGCCTAAGTCATTTCTAACTGATTTAGCTGGTGACCTCTATTAAATGGACAGGTGCTTGGTTTTTTTAAATAGATAATCTCTTGGTATCTACACAACACTGCTACACCCACATCCTCATTTGTACAGTTTGGATTTCCATGTGTCCACAATCGGAGAGCTGAGGACTTTTGCAAGCGAAGGGAAAAAAAAATTATAGCCACAAAACTGACTACTTTCATAGCTAAAACCTGGCTGTCTCTCAATGGTGCATGCAACATCATCAGCTGATATTCAGGGCCTGATTCTGACATAATTAAATAACTTTTTTTTTTTTTTTTTGTTTTCCTTTCTGAACACTGGTTCTTCACCTTTCTCCTAGTTTAGATCAGTGTGACATCAGTCAAACAAGCTTTGTAGGAAGAGCGATGGAAATAGCTGAGGGAGCAGGGAGAAAGCTTTCAGACACACAAGCTATTCTTCAGGCCACTCCAGGGTCTGTGCTCCTAAAAGTCTCTGTTTTGTTTCTAGATAAATAGGTCAGCCTAATAAAAGATATGACCTTCACCACAAATCCTGTTTGGCTTTTATCTCAGAGCATCACAACCACACCAACATATCTAGTGAAGAATCAGGTGTGCATAGTCAGTCCATTTGTTTTATGCTCTCCACTGTAGTAACACTGGCTCATTTTGAAGCTTACTTCAAAAATTAGTAACTCAGAGAGCACCAAAACAATCAAAGATTGTTTTTACAAGCCTTCTGTTGTGTGGGTTATTTCATGTCTAAAAGGCAATGAACTTACTTTGAAGCCTTTGCCTTGGGGGAAGCATTAATAGTATTTGTCTTCTACTTGAGTACAGATTTGTGCAGCAAAAATACAAAACTGAAAATTTCTGTTTTGGCCATTTTGATAGAATGAGCCAAATGTTTACAAGTTTTTACTGTGTAGACAGGACATGCACATGGTAGAACTGTGAATGGCTTGAACATAAAAGGAACATGTCTGTAGACAAGGTCCAAAGGAGAAAAAGGGAAGTTAAAAAGAAAGAGAACCACCTTTATTTGAGATATTCAAATCCAAAAGGCAAACTAGTTGTAATTAGAGAGAGAACTTTCCATCTTCACCTATTAGAATCTCCGTCCTGGCTGCAGGCATTAAGAGATCCCTACCCAATGGTTTCTGTGGACCTGCAAAGGGAATTTCATTTCATATTCAATGGAAAAGAGGCAAATTAATTCCTATGGTCACTTCTCAAAGAATTGATGATAGGCTGAAGTTCCTTTGAGGATGTTTTTCTTGCCCATATTCCTTAGAGAACTACATCAGGTCATCATAGTTAACTGTTATATAGGCATAAAACCCTGCCTAGAGTGACTAATAAATGAAAAGCCTTGCAAAAAAACTTGATTTTGCCAACACTTGAGAGCATTAGATATGTTAATAAACAACACTTCCCTTGTAGATTTGTTCTTTTTTTTCTTTTATCCCCTTACTCAGAAGTTAATATTCTGTAGTCTGGGTCTGTATTTGAGATCAAACTTGATGTTGGATTAATTCATACCTTATTTTTTTACACTGAGATAAGTGTGATGATTATTCTCATTTCTCTTCTACAAAATGGCCATGCTCGAGCGGACAGCTTAAGGTTCCAGCTACACAGACTAAACCATGGTCAAATTGTTGAGTGATTCATTCCATATCTGATAAATTCAAGTGCCTGATCAGTGTGTTATGAAAATAATATATAGAATATTCATCTCTGGTTAGACTGATTTCCTGTACAGGTTGCTGTGCAATCAGAGAAGTGAATAATTTTACTTTCCACATTTCTTTCTTCATCTAGGCCAAATGCTGTCACTCTATATGGCAAAAGATTTTTTTTCAGTCAGTGTTACAAACTTCACTAAGGATTTGATTATCTAGATGTCCGTCCTTTCTCCTTTGTGCATCCTCATCAGTCACAGAGATTATAAAAAGTATTAAATGACAGTAGTGTCAGAAGGCAGAATACTACAGCATCCACTTTGCTGCAGTGTAGCTTCATCACAGTCTGCCAAGCTAAAAGGAGTGAGAAGAAAACTAATGTGTTTCAGTAAAATCAATCTGAGCCAACGTCACAAAGGAGAAGCCCATCAAGCAGTGGAAGCTGATGTAGTGCCATAGGCTGAGTGTCAATTTCTGCAGCTGAAAACCCAGTGCAAGGGGAGGAACGTGCAGATATGGAATTAAATACTGCTTTATCTTACAGAGTCTAGTGACACTTCATTAAATCTGAAGGGACAGTGGCAAGGATGTCAAATCTGACATGTTTCTTCATTTGCTTAAATCTATTTGAACTGTTCAAAGCCTTAGACGTACTTTTCTTTGAAAATTAAAGTTATCTTGTAAGACTCTCCCATCGTCTCTAGTGTTACAGGTAAAATACAGATCTCAGCTCTAGGAACTCTGGCTTGGTTTCCCTTCCTACTCATTTGATCTTGCTTGTTAGCCTTTCTCCTCACAGTACAGTAACTCACTTCAATTAAAGCTTCACTAAAACAACATTGCCATAATCACCATATGTTACCTCTGTATTTTTAAAGCATAACTGTTATCAAATGGTCAAAATACCAGCGGGCATTTTATATGTCTATATTATGTAGTGTACATATACTATTTATGGAATAATTACATTTTCACATCTCTCAGCACAGAGCAGAAGGAATCACTGAAGTCATTTCTACATCCTGTTCACAGTTCTATCCATTTGTGGTTTCTCAGCTTTGCAGTATCTATGTTGCAGCTTCAAGTTTCAGAAGGGTTCAGGTAAACAGCAGCTGAGAAGGGGAAAAGATGGCAAGGAGAAAAAAACTACAATTTTCTAAGTAAAAGAAAATAATTCCTTTGATCTCAAAATACCAGGAGGCAGAAGACTACTGGCCAGCAGCACTAGCTCCTATTTACCTATGTCTTTTTCAGAAAGCAATCTGTATAGATTTATTATCCTCAGGGCTCAGTACAATGTCAAGTTCTGTTTAATATCTTTATCAGTGGTCTGTACAAGGAGATTGAGTGTGTACTCAGCAAGTCTGCATATGGCACCAGGTTGGTTGGGAGTGTTGATCTCTGTGAGGGAAGGAAAGTACCTCTGTACAACTCCCTGAAAGGAGATGTAGCTAAGCAGGTATTGGTCACTTCTCCCAAGTAACAAGCAGTAAGTTGAGAGAAAATGGCCTCAAGTTATGGTAGGGGAGGTTTAGACTGGATATTAGGAAAAAATCCTTCACCATAAGGGTTGTGAGGAATGGGAACAGGCTGCTCAGGGAACTGGTGAAACCACCAACTGGAAATATTTAAAAGACATGTAGATGTGGAAGTTAGGAATATGGTTTAGTGGTGGGATCAGTAGAGCTAGGTTTATGGTTGGACTGAATGATCTTAAGGGTCTTTTTCAACCTAAATGAATCTATGACTCTATGGTCATTAGTTATCAAAAGCAGTGTGTGCTAGTGATAATGACATCCACTATCCGTGACCCTGACTTCAACTATCTCTTCTATTTTTCTACCATCAATATCATGCAATCCAAAGGAAAAGACAGGCAGAGGAACTTCTACCCAGGTAGGGTCTGCAGGACGAGCAGGCTACCAGGGAAAGGAGAAGCTCCAGCAGTTGCAACAACCACATCATAGCTCCACAATCCATTTTCACTGGCAAGTACAAGCTCGATTTTTTGACACGAGTCCAACAGCAATTTTGATAGCCATACAAAATCATTCTTATAGCTATGGAGTCCAAATGAAGAGGAGTTGGTGGAAATGACTGGGAATTTCTTGGCACAGCCCTCCAAACAGCTTGTAGTTGTGTGCAGATGGACCAGCTGATCAAGTCATACATTTTGTATGATGTAAAAGACAATAATGACATACAATAGAGATGTTTTCAATCCTTAATTTTTGTATCTGCATTTATTTTTTATTTTCCTGGAGTCTGACTGAATTTGAATCAATAATATGATGCCCATAAATGACAGATTTTTTTCAGATCTGACGCTTCCCAAAGTGTGATGATTCCATGGATCAAAGACCCTGTCTCAGAACCTTTTGTGACGAGGTATCATTCCCAAAGCTCAAAGAAGCTCATTGCTGGTTTGGGTACTCAGTAAGGACACACAAAAATACTTATCTCCCTTTTCCTTTTTTCCTCAAAAAGTAACATAAATGTTATAGTGCTACAAAAATGTCATTTGTATTTGCCTTTAGAAGCCATCTTTTCCAGTCGAAATGCACTGACAATCTGGGTTCAGAAACAGTTAGTACCAAAGAAATATACTTTTTTCTTTCCTGATGAAGGTCATAGAATACAGTCCTGACTGTGTCCTGATGGTCTTCCAAAGATTCAGTAAATGACATATATGAATTATTCTGCTGCTAAGAAGAGTAGATAAGGATTGGGGTTTTTTTTACAACCTGATATCTTGCTCTTCCTCCTGCTGAAAACTGGTATTACGTGCTCTATCTGGATTTCTTGCTGGTATATGGAAAGACACATTTTATTCAAAGCAGAGATTTCCAAATATTTCTGGGCCAGCCAAAGAGAACACACACACATATATATGTGAGGAGACAGACAAACCAAAAACAAAAGCAAAAAAGCCAGGAGAGAATAACAAATATATAAAATCTGGGAAAAGTAGTCTTTGATTCATTAGCTGTAATTGCATTTAGGAACACATTATTAGTACTTACTGTTTGTATTTCAAAGAAAATAACTAACAGATAATGTAACACTCCAAAAAATGTATTAAATGGACAAACAAGGTACTTTTTAAGGCAGCAAAGCTAATCAAAAGTGTTTTCCAGATTATCTTTATGAAGTCTAATGGTATCATTTTTCTGTTGCATTGTGCTTCATCACCTCTTCGATGTTATTGCAATGATGGTAAACAAAACAGGTCTTCGGACGGCCTTCTGTAGCACTCTGCTTGTTACGGGTCTCCAGATACTCTGACCCATTGACCAGTACCCCAAGAGTCCAATCATCTGGCCAGTTTTTACCCACCAAGTTGTCTACATATCCAGAATTTAACATCCTAACCTGGATACAGAAGTACTGTATCCATGAAAGTCTTGCTAGACTTTAGGGAAAATACATCCACTGCTCTCCTCTCACCTCCAAATCTGGTTATTTTATCATAGCAGGCAACCAAGTTGATCAGGTATGATTTACCCTCTGTAAATCCATGCTAACTGTTACCAATCATGTGCAAAGTGCCCATTGCTGAAGCGGAATATAAAAGTGCTTACTACTCATCCTCCCCTTGAAATAAAACATGACAGTTTTACAACACATACAGGAGCAAATGCTTCTCTATAGCAGCACTAATACATCTAGAATATGAGATCTGCAGATTTTTGCCTTTGCCTACACAATACCCCAAACCATGTCAAATAAGGCATGCACAGTTTTTTGCTCATCTCTCTCATCCCACAGCCTCTAAATGCAAACATTTTGTTAGTAGATGTTAATATGTCTTTAAAAGAAACAAACTGTAGTTAAATATAGGGCAGGAGTTTTTTTCTTTATTTGCACAGAAGAAGGATCAGATACCTGTCACGTTCAACTGTTTAATCCACAGTTGTAGTCAGTTTGATAGGAATAAAAGCCATTTGCAACCAAAGCACAACACTGAGTTCATCATTCAAAAGGATTCACAGAAAGACAACAAAGGGAATAATCCATGCAAATCCGACCCTGCACTTGAAGATGAGCTTTCATCAGAAGGCTATGAGAAGTCAGACAGAAAACACAGTTAAAGAAGATTTCCACAAAAATCAATGCAGAGTGACTGAGGAAAAGATCTTAAACTGGATTAATACGTCTTCTCTTTTGCCTATTGAGAAACTATGATAGCAATTTAAACCAAGACTTCAAAAGTTATTTAGGTGTCAAGTGAAGAAAATAAAGCATTGAGAAATGCGTGATGGGTACAGGGAACACAATCCAAAACCTCAGGAATGTACACAGGAAAGGAACTGTCTATGCCATTGAAAACTGTGACACCACAACATCAGGACATGGTGTTTTCATAGCAAGGTATGAAAAAGTGGAGAGGAACAGCATGCATCTGGTCCCTCAGGCAGGAGAAAGAAAATTCAGCAGAGTTTGAATTTTGGGGCTCAATTTAGATATCTAGATGTCTAGTCCCTTTTGAAAGACTTCAGGGCATCCCACCTTGCCTCCAACTGTAGATCCAAAAGGTCACAAGTCTGCCTTAGGTTCTGAATCTCATCTGACAGAGACGGAAATGAATTGGGGTATCTTGAAACCACTGAAATGTTTCAAATAGCACTAAAATTTTTATTTGGGAACTGAATTAATCTTCAGCGATCTATGTCCTGGGCTCCTCTAATACTGATAAGACATCATGATTAGCACTAGATGCCACTATCTCCCTTGTCATCCTCAGTTTTCCAAATAAACTAGGAAAAGGAAAGGAAAAAAGAAACAAACACCACCCCTAAAACAACCTAAAAAAAAAAAAAAAAGGCCAATATAGCGACAGGAAAGAGCACTGAGCATCTTGAGCTGAAGCCCAAGGAAAGGATCCAGTGGCCACATAAGTACCAGTAAAGTACACAGTGGCTCAGAATTGCTGTACAGTTGTACAGAGAATTAAATTGTTTTGGCACAATTTGGATTGGGCAATCCAGTGCTTTCCCATACAGCTCCTGAGCAAAGTCATAAGGTTAATATAAGCCAATGACCACTGCAAATGAACACACACATTGCAGAACCGCTGTTTTCTTGCAGTCATCCTAAAAGGACACATATCTCAACTACAAAGGATATCTTTGGGACTGGAGAATGTCCTCTGACCTGAACTATTTACTAATAAATATGTAACTAAGAAATCTGGTGTCTGACTTCTCATATGTTACACATTCCTCATGCAACCTTTGATGCCCCATTAGCTGTCTGTAAACCAGAGCTGCATATACTCCTTGCCTCTTTGAGTGTCTTGTCTATTTAAACTACGAGTTCCCTCAGTAGGAGACTTTCTTTTGTAATACATCTACTGTGACGGAGGCCTAGCTATGTAGGAAATGAAGAAAAATGAGCATTACTTATATTCTGTATAATACGAACTGCATAAAACCTGGTTGTTTCTCCAGGTTCTCTAAGGGACACAGTGCCTATGAATCACAAAATCATCATTCTGTATCAAAATCATAAGAAGCTTTCCATGTATTATCACTCCAGCAATCTTTAGCACTCCAACAGCTAAGAAAATTCATCTTGCAATCCCCCAAAATTTGAGAAACTACCCATACAAAACAAACTTCTATCCACCATTGTGCTCCTCCATTTTGCTCTAACAAAAATCAACACTTCATCTTTGCTTCTTATACCTCAGGAACTGGAACTCTCTTGGAAATCCTATAATGACTTCAAAGGCCTTGCGGGATCACTTAGAATCATAGAATCATAATCACAGAATAGTTTAGGTTGGAAGAGGCCTTGAAGATCATCTAGTTCCAACCCTCTTACCAGGGGCAGGGGCACCTCCCACTAGACCAGGCTGCTCAAGGCCCCATCCAACCTGGTTTTGAACACTTCCAGATATGGGGCATCCACAACCTACCTGGGCAACCTGTGCCAGTGTCCCACCACCCTCATCATGAAGAATTTCTTCCTATTATCTATTCTAAATCTTCCTCTCTCCACAGAATCACAGAATAACCAGGTTGGAAGAGATCCACCGCATCATCGAGTCCAACCATTCCCACCAATCCCTAAATCATGCCCCTAAGTACCTCATCCACCATCACCTTAAGCACCTCCAGGGACGGTGACTCAACCACCTCCCTGGGCAGACTATTCCAATGCCTAACCACCCTCTTCGTGAAGAATTTTTTCCTTACCTCAAGCCTAAATCTCTCCAATTTCAAGCCATTCCTTCTTGTCCTGTCACTAGATGCCTTTGTTAAAAGTCCCTCCCCAGCTTTCTTGTAGGTCCTCTCCAGGTACTGGAAGGCTGCTATAAGTTCTCCCCACAGCTTTCTCTTCTCCAGGCTGAACAGCCCCAACTCTCTCAAGCTGTCCTCATAGCAGAAGTGCTCCAGCCCTCTGATCATCTTTGTGGCCCTCCTCCGGACCCATTCCAATAGTTCCATATCCTTCCGGTATTGAAGATTCCAGATCTGGACACAATACTCTAGGTGAGGTCTCACAAGAACGGAGTAGAGGGGCAGATTTCAGCTGATCTCTAAATTGCCATGTATGAGCCCAAACTCTAAAACAACATGTTTCCAAGAGCAGCCAGAGCTCTCATCTCACCTTGAACTCAACTGGCTAAAAGCCAGCCATGAAGTTTTTTGGCTATGGTAGGATGTATTTATTTTATGTTAAGTAATACATGTAATCGAATTTTAAACCTTGCTGAATATGAGAATCTTTACTTTATTGCTGGCAGTATTTACAATGGATCTTTTAATGATCTTCTCCATTGACAAAAAAAAAAAAAAAGGAAAAAAAAAATCACAGTTTAGCTGAATAAAGCATTTCCTAATGCTGGTACAGGACCTAGAAGCACTATAGCTAATTGATCTTACTCTTCATAGACTGAACATACAAAGGTTAAATTGTCTTAACAACTTGTATGCTGTCAAGCTGTATTATTCTTGAATACATACATCAGTCCTTTCCATCCCAAGCAGTAATGATTGAAGTGTATCAAGCTCCAACAACCCTTCTTAAGAGCCAATACTTTCTTATCCTCTAGTAAAATATTATAGATAAATAAAGGCAGGAAGCAAATGACAAGTCCACCTCAACTACCATGTAAGAGCTATGATTGCGCAAAGAAAATTAGGCACGCTGTTTTTTGTTACTATTTTTTTAAAAGGGGTTATTTTTTGGCATTAATTCCCAGAGACTGGTGATAAGAAGGGACAATTAGGTCATCTTAATTAATCTAGGCAGACACCTTCGTGTCACATGCTTCCTATGCATCAGATCTAAATCACTTCCTTGGAGAAAGCTATCATTGAGTAAGGCAAACACTTTGGACTGAATACAACACAAGATTAAAAACCGACTGTTCTTCTGGCAAATTCCACCAATTTTTCACTACCCCTGCTCTTAGAAATGAAGTAAACACCTTCCCTCCACCCTGAAAGTGTCTTGCTCCAGCTTCTAGGCATTGATACTTGCTATGTTTTTTCTCTGCTACATCTGAGAACCCTGAATGCTCAATATTTTCCTGCCAGGACAGTACAAGTAGAGTGCCATAATTTTTTCTCTGACTCTTCTTTCTGATAATCTATATATGCTTCTGGTTTCTTTATATAGGATATTGTTTCCAACTTGGAATTTATCCATGTCCATTTTAAAATAGAGTGGAAATAGATGCCTATTCTGTACCATTCCAATGCAGAACCAAAGCCTTCTCCTGCATCCAAAGAGTACTCACCTGTCCTAGGTTTCTCCTGGGTGGAACCAGTCAAGGTAGGCTTAATTTTTGATCAGTGGTAAGAGTCAGGCACTAGGATAAATGCTGAAAATAGATGGGAACTAACGAATGGGACAAATTGTGTCCTAAGAGTGCAGGTTTCTGTGCACTGACTATAACAAAAGCACTGATGATACAAAGAAGGTATCTAAATTTCATGAGATAAATTGCACCTACTTGACAGTAGTCAAGTGAGTATATCAAATCATGAGTATCAATAAGAAAGTTAGGCACTATTGGAAAAACTGCTTCTTCCCTTTTACTACAGCACAGATGCGAAGAGATCTGTCCCCTGAACTAGTTCACTAAATGAGATGCTTTAGCTGAGGTGTGATTGATTTTCATAGATCATAATCAACATTTCAGAGTCATCACAGAATGATTTGGGTTGGAAGGGACTTTAAAGATCATCCACTTCCTTGCCCTTTGCCATGGGCAGAGACACATTGCACTAGACCAGGTTGCTCAAAGATTTATCTCACCTGGCCTTGAATACCTCCAGGGATGGGGCATCCACAATTTCTCTGGAAAACCTGTGCTGGTGTCTCTCATCCTCATTGTGAAGTATTTCTTCCTAATGTCTAATGTAAATCTACCTTCTTTCAGCTTAAAACAGTTACCCCTCATGCTGTTCCTGTACTTCCCAATAAAGAGAGCCCTCTCCATCTTTTCTGTAGGCCCCATTTAAGTAATAGAAGGTAGCATTCAGGATCATGATATCACTCGCAACCAACAGCATTTATTCCACTTGTGTTTAAGCCACCGTTTATTCAGAGCTTCCTTCTAGGGCCCAAAGTCCATTCTGAAGCATTTGGGACACTTCAGCCAGAATGATCTGGTACCTCAGCCTCTGCACTTGCAATTGCTAAGTTGATTATCTTCCCTCACAGGACTGGAAAGGCATTATTTAGCCTTCTTCAAACTTTAACTCCTTCAAATTTTATGAGAAGTTGCCCCTTTCTTGAGCTATTTCTCTTCCAGCCTGACAGGAGCAGTATCTAAAGGGCAGGTCTATTGATTAAATATCCTTATTTTTCCCCTGTAACAGCCTAAGGCATTTAATCAATATGGCAATGCCCCATATCACGGACCAAAGGCCCAATATCCAGTGATCATAAACTGCCTCGAAGAAGTGGTGTAAAGTGATTTTATGACCTTGCACCTGCTGAAATGTCCATTTGCAGTGGAATAGATACATACATTTCATTCTGCAAGCCAGTTACATAATGAGAACTAAATATCTCAGGGAGCAACCGTATAGTTTCAGCTTGACAGAAAAGTCACCTATGATGTTATGATTTCATATATATCAAAAGGACACAGATTTTGCAAAAGCATATCATGTCATATATTTCCCGAAGGCAATGTACAAACATATCCCATGAGAAGAACAACATAGCAGTCTATCTAACAAACCTATATGGATTGTACTCCCATAACACCTGAACTGCTCACAAGCTTATTATTTTTTCGATATAATTCTCCTCACAGAATTTTTTGGGGCTTGGGTGTATTTGCCATTAGGAAGGTAGATATGATTTACGCGGAAATAGTTTTTCAGTGAAGTAATGCTACTGATGATTATTGTTCTTGGGACTATGTACTGGTGGAAGTCTAAGTACTTATATATCTGTATCAAAACAAACAAACAAGAGAAATAACACTAATCACTTCACATCAAAAACTACGACATACAGAAAGTACATGGTCTGTGGCTATGAGTTATATTTCATCAAGGAAATAGAACCTGATATTCCTCCACATATTCATTTCATAGAATCATCATAGAATGGTTTGGGTTGGAAGGGACCTTAAAGTTCATCAGGTTCCAACCACCTTGCCATGGGCAGGGACGCCTTCTACTGGATCAGCTTGCTCAAAGCCCCATCCAAGCTGACCTTTAACACCTCCAGGGATGGAGGTAACCAACCTCCTTGATTTCTCTGGGCAACCTGTGCTGGTGCCTCACCACCCTTACAGGAAAAAAAATCTTCCTAATAGCTAATCTAAATCTTCCCTCTTTGACCTCAAAACTACATCCTTTCTGTGTTGAGGACTTCAGAAATAAATGCAGTATATTAAGAGAGTTTTGAAAGATGTATGAAGGAAATTACTGTGAGTAAAGCACCAGAGCAAAGATTAGAGGAAGAAGTACAGAAACAGCAGACATGGATAAGCAAGGATATAATGCTAAATAGCCAAAGTGATAAAGACCAATGAATGTGAACGCCAAAAAAGACTTTCTGAAGATTATTTTGTAGAGTAGTATGAGACATAGAAGGGACTTGAGGTAGTGCTGTTTATCTTGTCTAACACGAGTCATCCTGGCCAGACTACTTGATGCACATATCTTGTCAATTATGGTATTATGGTCATATGGATTATGATATGTGGGTGTGGGGGTGTCAGCAAAATCTATGAGACAGTGAGTATAAGTGAGAGTGTGTCACTGAGATCAACTTCGTTTAAAATAAATGTCACTTCCATGTTTTGTTACACTGGTTTCCTAGAAATTGTGCTGTGAATGTGCCTGTTTCTGCTCCTTGATTACAAAACAAGACTGGTTTCCCATTTTAGATGGAGATACTTACTTAAGTATGTCTGCTTTGGCCAAGCTAATCCCACTCCTCACTACAGAAAAAATAAGCTTAGGAGAGCCCCTCCTTTGTATGCCAGTTTTCTGACACCGTGATGGGAGAAAAAGTATTTTATTTTCTCCTGTTCTTAGACTTAAAGCCACCAATACATTGCTATGCTCTGATACTTTGTTACGTGGCCCACCACACTGCCTTTAATAAATGAGTAAACCTCTTTCCATAAAGCTGGTAATGGCTTTAGAAAACATTACCCATTCTGTATAAAGAGAAGCTCTTGATACTTAAGTACAGGATGAATGGGAAACAAAGAGACTATGACTTTCTTGAGATTATTTCATACTTATGCAGTTACAAGGAGTGTTTAAAGAAATATATCTATACCTATATATGTAATTGCCAGTCTGGTGTGATATAAAGTTGAAAGATGTCATATAATACATCTACATTTTACTTGAAATTATGCCTTTTTCCTTTTAACATATTGCAATAGCTCACTCTTTTTCCATCCTATCCTTATAATTAATTTGAAAGAACATATTATTTTAAATTTTTGTTCAACATAATCTTCCTACTTTGCATTAATGTTAGCATATAATAGAAATATCCATCTACTGTATGGGAGACAGGGGGGGCAAAAGCACATAGATTAAAATGACCTGACAGAAAACAAGAGTTTTGCTTCTAAAAGAGAGAAAAAATGAAAAACAATGATTGAATTTACAATTCTCAGAAGTATAGCAGGGATAGTACAAAAGTACGAATTTATAGAAAACTGATCAACTGAATGACATTTGCAAGCATGCTGCCTTCAGGGGAGTTCTGAGTTGTTAAAGCTCATTGTAGGCTTTAATGAAATACAGTTCCCTATAATTTAATCTGGTGCACCTGAAAATTGAAAGTGTAAGCACTTTTGGAGAGTGGCTGTTGCTAAGCTCCCTAGGTGAACTTCTGCTTTCGCTAACCTGAAGATACATTAGGAACAAGCACTGATTTCAACACTAGCTCCAGCTTTACAGTGGACTAAACTGGAGCCAGTTTGGCTTAGTCACTTCTTCAATTAAAGAGAAGGAAGACTTTTCAAAATGTATTTTTTACTGGACCTCATTGCACCTCTGCTATGAGGACAGGCTGCGAGAGTTGGGATTGTTCAGCCTGGAGGAGAGAAGGCTCCAAGGAGACCTTATAGTGACTTTCCAGTACCTGAAGGGGACTTAAAAGAAAGCTTGGGAGGGACTTTTAAAAAAGGCATGATAGGATAAGGGGGGATAGCTGTAAATTGGAGAGGGAAAGATTTAGACTAGATAATAGGAAGAAACTCTTCATGATGAGGGTGGTTAAACACTGGAACAGGTTGCCCAGGGAAACTGAGGATGCCTCATCCCTGGAAGTGTTAAAGGCCAGGTTGGACAGGGCCTTGAACAACCTGGTCCAGTGAGAGGTGCCCCTGCCTATGGAACTGGATGATCTTTAAGACTCCTTCCAACCCAAACCATTCTATGATTCTATGACCACACTTTGTCAAGAGGTGAGCTCAGTTGGAACTAGTCAGACTTTAGGTTTTAGATATAATTCTAAATGCAAATAAGCACAAGAAGATATAAATATGGAATTTGTGTGAGGAAAGAAAGGAGCTGCAGTATAAAAGAGAAAGGAGAAATTCTTTTAATCCTATTAGGAGCCTGATTAATGCAATTAAAGGAACTTACATTTCAATTAGGCTCTATTTCACGTTGCTTTATGCAAAGGCACTTCTCCCTGTGGTACCACCCTTTAGCATACTAGATATGTCATCGAGTTTTGCACGGTAGTACATTCGTTTTTTCCTACTTAATCCAGCGGGAATAATTTTTTTCATAATTTGGGCATAAAGGATTTAGCAATGCATAATAAGGCCATAGGTAGGATATGTTACAAGACCAGATTTCTTTACTTATGTTGGAAAAGAACCCAACATCAGTGGTCTTTTCCTGGAAGCCAGCAAAGCAAGTAGAGGAATAATTTTCAGGGAATGCCAAAATGAGCTTGTACTTGGTCTGCCAAAAAAAGTGTGACATTTTTGTTTTCATTTTTGTGAAGAGAAGGGTTGTGTGTCCCTCACCCCAGAAAGACGAGGGAGGATGTGATGAGGTTCAAAAGCCAGCCTTGATAAGCCAAACTCCTGCCAGTGAATGCTGGCTGTGACAATGATTGGTGTTGGTGGGCTGAAGGGTCAGTGGGTGCCTGGCTAAAAAAAAGAGGAAGCAGCTGCCTGTTTTGCTCAGTGAAACACTAAGGAAGGTGTCCTGGGAAAATGTAGATTACTATCCTGCATTATTTGCAAAGCTCATTACCAAACAATGAAGAAATAAAGGAACAGTACAAGGAGAGGGAGTAATTCTGTCTGGCTGGATCATTTGTTCTCCAAGACCCAGAAAACATCCAACATCTACAGGAAACATCTTTTCTGTTTCTGATTCAAGCTAGCACATTGTTTGGTAAAGGATGTCCTTAATTTTTCATGACTGTATGGAGGAGTGGACACTCCTGAGTTTCACTTCCCTATCAAATTAAAAATTGGGTTTTAAAGGTGAAACGTGTCAACTTTCACATTTCTACCCTTGAACTTTCCCTGAATATGGGGTAAACATCTGAAGAACTTCACTAAAGAAAGAACAGGAAATCTTGATTGTGAATGAGAGCAAAAAAGCTTAAGTGCTGAAATGATATCAAGGAACTTGCTTCTTCCTGAGTGCTTCAAAAAGACACATTTTGCTATTGATTCATCATGTTCATTCCTTGGTTTGAGGTAGTTTTGAGATGAAAACCACAGGAGAAAGGCAACTTTTCACCCTGAAAAGCAGTTTTTTCTGAGGAAAAGAATGATGAAGTAAGGAAAACAAGGGACGGAGCCAGGGAGGAAGAGAAGAAGGAAAGGAGGTAGAAAGGAAGGAAGGGAGGAAGGGAGGAAGAAAGGAAAGAAGGGAGGAAGGGAGGTAGAAAGGAAGGAAGGGAGGAAGAAAGGAAAGAAGGGAGGAAGGGAGGGAGAGAGGGAGGAGAAGAGAGGGAGGGAGGAGAGAGGGAGGGAGAAAGGAAGAAAGAGAACATAGGAAGGGAGGGAGAAAGGAAGAAAGAGAAGGAAGGGAGGAAGAAAGAGAAGGAAGGAAGGAAGGAAGGAAGGAAGGAAGGAAGGAAGGAAGGAAGGAAGGAAGGAAGGAAGGAAGGAAGGAAGGAAGGAAGGAAGGAAGGAAGGAAGGAAGGAAGGAAGGAAGGAAGGAAGGAAGGAAGGAAGGAAGGAAGGAAGGAAGGAAGGAAGGAAAAGAAAGAGGTGAAGGGTGAAGCAAGGAAGGAGGAAAGAATAGAAAAAGGGAAAGAAAGAAGTAAAGGAAGAAAGAACAGAGGAAAAGAGTGAGAAATAAAGCATGTATGTGTTCAGCCCAAGAGACCTCATAGACCTGGGAATGAAAAAAAAATAATGAATCAGTCATGTACTGTGATGAATACTGCTATAGAGGAGAGAAAAATAAAAGAAAACAAACAAAAAGGAGTGAGCTTCAGTGGAAGACTGGCTTGTTGTCAAGAGCAGCATCTGCTGCTGTGCATGCAGAACAAGAATTACAAGGGCTAACTCATACTTGATGCTTCAGGTTACTCACCAGATGTGGGCATATGAAGGCACCTTCCTCACAGGGAATGCTCTAGTCATGGATGTGTATGTATGAATGTCACTGGATTTTTAGTCCTTTGTTAAAAAAAAAAAAAAAGAGAGCATTCCACAAAGGAATTGAATATAGTTATTCATTTTAGAGAACTTATAACTGTTGATAGCTGAACAGGGGCAAGAGTCTGCTCAAACAAAGGAAGAACTACTAGTATTAGTCATCATCTCTTCCCCTGGCCTGAGGATGACAGGGATGGCTAAACATTTTAGGAAACAGCTCTTGACTTACAAGCAGCACTAGCAATGAAAGAAACACAACATAATTCAACATTTGTGGGGTGCAGTGTTCTAGGATTTGGGGAAGGTTATCCACCACGCTGCTTTAATCTGCCCATGTCTGTGCATTGACATGTAAATCTTGTTTCTTCAACAATGGTCTTCAAGTAATTTCTGAACAGACCCTCCAAGTTTCTACTATGGTGCATGTGTCCAATGGCACCATGCTGTCCTTTCTGCATCTGCTCCCCTCATACAAAGCTGGCATAATGGACTTGCTTCTTTCTTCAGCTTTCTTTTTGAGCATCAAAGGGTCACAGAATGACTTGCTTTGTGTGTAAACAAACAAATTTGGAAGGGAACACCCACACTTATAAGAAGGCTTGGTAAACAAGATCTACTACAGATGGAAGACATAGGTAAAGACTAGAAGAAAATATGGCCCAGGGAGATAGGTTAAATGACTATAAATACAAAAAATATCCATAAAAAACAGACACGAAACCAACTAGTATTAGAATAACACCATGGAAGGCAATATTTAATGCTTAACAAAAAAAAATAACAAAAACAAAACAAAAAAAACCCAAACCAAACCTCTCAAAAAGCCATTCAAGCAATTGATCAGGCTGCCAGAGAAGAATGAAGACTAATTTTCATGGGGAGCATGTAAAATTCTCATCTGTTTCTCTGAAGCACAGAGAATATCATATTAAACTAGCTAAAATGGAAAGAGAATGATACCAACAAATATACTTGGGTAATGCTGAACTATCTCAGCTTGAGGTTACCTAGGGCACTCCCAGATGTTGCTGGATTTACAACACAATCCTCTTCAATTGGCTGCAAAAACAAATAAAGCATACATCCATGTTTATGAGATGTGGCTAAAGTCTTAACCTGTCTTGAATCCTAAGGGCATAAGGTGGATCTATGCTTCTTCTGAGCTTTAATCCTAAAGTAGCATATGTTAAGAAAACTATATATTTTCTGAATGCCTTTTGAATGCATCTAGAAAACAAATCCAAATCTCCTGTTTTGGTTTTCATCCCAAAAAACAATCTCTCAGGAAATTTGAAATTAAATGTTTTCAGTGACTAAAAGGAAATTCAGAAAAATGTGACTGAAGTAAGTTTTGGTTCTGGATGAAAGTACTGTGTCTTGGCTGTCAGTCATGCCCAGGATGGACAATTCATAGCAATGCAGGAGCAGTATGAACTTCCCACCATCTGCTGTCTTTGAGTCTCAAACATCTATTTCTCCATTTCCTCCTACGGACTCTGCTCTGCCAGCAGCCACTGCCAGAAGGGATATCTACACCAGGAACAGTCATGTGTTACACTGCCACAGCTAGATTAACCACAGTTTATCAATCTTCAGCTTTTACCAAGAAGACACTGAATCATAGAATCACAGAATCATAGAATCATAGAATCATAGAATGGTTTGGAAGGGAGGTCTAGATCCACCCCCCTGTCTTGGCCAGGAACACATTCCACTAGACCAGGCTGCCTAAGACCCCATCCAACCTGGCCTTGAACACCCAGTGATGGGGCACCCACAACTTCCCTCAGCAACCTGTGCCAGGGCCTCACCAAACTCATACTGCAGAATTTCTTCCTAATGTCTAATTTAAATCTTCCTCTTCCTAGTTTACAAGCCATTCCCCCTCATCCTGTAACTATGTGCCCTTGGAAAAAGTCCCTCCCCACCTTTTGTGTAGTCCCCCTTCAGGTTCTGAAAGACCACTAAAAGATCTCCCTGGAGCCTTCTTTTCTCCAGCCCCAACTCTCTCAGCCTGCCCTTGTATGGGATGTGCTCCAGCCCTCTAATCATCTTTGTGGACCTCAGTTCCATTTCCTTCTTATGTTGAGGATTCCAGAACTGGACACTATACTCTATGTGGGGTCTCACAAGAGAAGAGCAGAGGGATAGAATCACCTCCCTCAGGCTGCTGGCCACACTTCTTTTGACACAGACCAGGACACAGTTGGCCTCCTGGGCTATGAGCATGCATTGCCGGCTCATATCGAGCTTCTCATCAATCAGCACCCCCAAGTCCATAGAGCTCCATAGAGCTGCTCTCAATCACATCATCCCCCATCCTCTATTGAAACTGCACATTGCCCCAACCCCGGTATAGGAACTTGCATTTGGCCTTTCAAGCACTAGTGTACTGGCACATTTTGCTAGCAATTGTCAAGACAGAGCCAGTTCAACTGCAGCAGAGTGCTACTTAGTGCATGCAAATTTACTTATTGTATGGGGAAACTTAATGAACCTGCAAAAAGCACTGTTCCACAGAGGTTAGTGTGCTTTGAATATTCGTGCTGAAGCAATTCTACATTGTGTTGTTCTCTCTTATGTACTTGTAGCTGAGTTTACCCAGATTTTGCAGGCTGTACAGCTACTCAGTAATTTCCTGATGCTGCTCTACTGCTGACATATCCTTCCCCCTAGTTCATCTTGCTCCTGGGAGGTTCAACCAAGAGATTGGTAATGACAAGGAATCTATGGGTATCTTGGCATTCAGTAGGATGAATCCAGGCCCAGGCAGAAATGATGAGTCAAGGATTTTATTGCTCTACCTCTCCTTCTATGTCGGCGTAAGAGAGGAAGCGACATGATTGTAGTATATATTAGAAAATCTGTATCTACAATGTCCAGATGCCAATCAATCCATTATGGGGAAATGAGCATTCCAAAGGGAAAAAAGATTGGTTACATTATTAAAACAGTAGAGAAGAGAGAGGATGAGAAGCATGAGGAAGAGAGAGGACGAGAGCATAGACTCAAAAATATATCTATCCTTCCACCTTCTGGAGATGAGTTCTCATTTTATTTCTCTCCAGAGGTAAATCGGAAATGACCTCTTTTAAATTTTGCCTTCTCAATGTATTACGCAGAAAGGCTGCTGATTCCTTAGTAGGTCTTAGGCGTTGGATCTGTACTTAGAAGACAGACCAGAAAAAAAACAGTCATTAGACAAAGCCATCTGTGGACAGCTGCATGGTGGTCAGAATTTTATCCACTTCTGCAACCAGAGCATGCTCATTGGAATTCTATGATCTGTTTAAGAACAGTCATTCAACAACCTCTTTCCATTGTTCAATCTTAATCAGTTTTGGATGCTAAAATGCAAGGGAGGCCGGAGTAAAGCAATAAAGCAATAGCCATGCTGCCCACCACTGAACGCAGTGCTGCTGAAGAAGGCTGAGGGTACACACTGCAGAAGTAATCTAATTCCTGGTAGATACTGGATGTATATGGTAATGTTTATTGATGCTGCAGGCTGCTGTGCCACAGCCAGCCAGCACAGCAGGCACTTCACTATGGCTTTGTTCAGCAAGGTAACAGCCTGGGGGATGAGAAAGGAGAAAGCATCCCTCATCTGGTTCATAGTAGGACTATCAGAGGGAGGGGCATATTCTGCTCTCCTTATACTGGATTATTTCTGGCCTAATATAATGATGATCCTCCAGATTCATGACAATGACACCAAGAACAGAATCTGACTAAGTGGCTCTTTCACTGCATGCTAGAAAGCACCCCAAGTAATTAAAGGGAAATGTGAATTAAAACATTTAGGCTCTCTTTCACTAGACTTTGCCTCCCACCTCCTTCTGCTGCTTCATATTGCTCTGTAGTCTCATTTCCTACTGCACACATCAATCTGCTGCTTGGTCTTGGGCATGCTGCTCTCATTGTCAAATCCTTGTACCTTCCAGGTCTTACTTTATTGCATGCTGCTGATCCTTTGCTATGTTTAAACCTTCTCTAAGTTCAATACCCAGGATTTAATGTCCTCCCTACCAACACAATTTGGCTTTATGCAAGCAGTACCTATATTCAGCATTCTTTTTCTCTCTAAAATCCATTTGCAGGTAGATACAGAAATATGTCATCCCTCCCTCTCTCTGTCCTCCAGCAAATCTGTTCCAAAAAACTGTGAAATCCAGTTGCCATTTCTAGGGGCTTACAGCCAATTAATGACCATCACCTTTATGATTATGGTGGAAAAGATTTGTTTCCATGTGTTATTTGGGATTAGTCTCTATCAGAGCCTAAGGGTGCGAGTAGTGCCTCAGCCACCTCTTCATGCAGACTCTATTATCTCTTTTAACATTGAAAAAAAGCCCCTGTCTTATCAAATCAAGAATTTCTTTAAGCCTATAAAAAAGTAACACTAGTAGTAAAACAACTATACAGTATCCTTACTGACCACACGTCAAGTACTTCAAAATCTATGGGTCAATAGAATGTTCCTATGTTTATAAATACATTCCAAAAAAACAAACCAGAAAAAGAAAATGCACTAAATCAAACAAGAATGCAAGACGCACACAAATTTTATCCCTGAATGGGTCATCATAATAAAAAGTAGTTATATTGTGACTCATAGCACAACTGCCAGAGCTGGTGAACTGCACTGATATATTCGCACCCCTGTGAACACTGGGCCCAGCTTTATTAAACATCATTCCAAGTGCTAATGAAGTTTACGCATTGCTAGGAGATTTTTTTTGTTTTATTAGGGATCCTTAAGTTGTCAGAGAGCTGCAAAAGCAAGTAAATCAGGAGGGAGAGCTACAGTAAGGTGAATTGAGGCTGCATCCTCACCAGGAAAGTCTCAGCCCCACAGCACCTGAACAAGAGCAGCAGAGAAGGTCTGGAGACAATAATTAGGGTCAGCCAAAGGGCCAGTGTCCTCCAGCCACATCTGCAGAAATAAGGCAGGTTCAAGGCCAAGACAAAAAGTCACATCAATGGTCAGGATCGGCATGGTGCATGGCCAAACAGGGCAGAACAGCTCTGGCAGGGAACAAGAGGAAGGGACAGAGGCTTATTGCATCGCTCAGGCAAAGGAGTGCTGCTCCTGTGCAAGTATCTCACAGGTCTTTCTCATAGCAGTGTATCTAAGGACACAGAGTAGTGTGTATCAGAGATGGTCCAAACCATGGTCAGCCAGACCTCTGAGGAGAGCGGAAGACAGGCAGATACTGTCGGTGCACTCAGGACCCTGCACAAACTTTCTGACAAAGCTGCTACCTCTGTACTCATAACTTGAAGGACAAGACAGGGGCACAAAGCTGGGGTTCTGTCAGCTATGAGTGATTTTTGAGGCAGCTTTGTCCTCTTCTCCAAAAGAATGATCCAGGTCAAGCACAACCCATGCCAATGACAATTCCCAACTGAAAGTTTAGACACTGTCACCTTCTTTCTGCATGGGAGTTAATGTAACCACGAGGAAATGACCAGGGCTTGGATCCACAGGACAGCCACTACTGTTATTTTTTTCAGCTGTATAGATACATTCCCTCCTGAGTTCTACCAGCCCATTGATTTTCCATCTTTCTGCTTATTTCCATCCTGATGCTAATAAAATATAACCAAGACTTAGAAAAAGAGCAGCTTGTTAAAATGAAATGTAATGATTATCTGTTAGTCTTGAAGGAGAATGTAATGCCAGCCCAGCATACCTCATCTTCAACTTTTGTGTGGCTCAATTGCCTCATCCAAAGCATTACCAAGGACACAGACTACAGTTTTATTGACTTCATTTTTGTGTAAATAATTTACAGAATAAATGGTGATTGCAAAACAAGTCCAGGACACCTGAAAGCCAAGTAGAAAATATTTGGATAAAGCAGAGTGTTTTGCGGGATTTGTATCCAACAGCTGCTCTAAACAAACTTGACAGAAAAGGCTGAGTTTCATCACCTCTGTCAAACTAAATCAGTGATCCTGGTCGCTAAATGAGGTGCCTAACAGGTACAGAATCTTTTTGAGTGGATGAGGACATGATGAGAATGAGAATCAAAGAATGATTCATGGCTGCAACAATTTCTGATTAGATAATGATTGTTTGTGATACAATATGAACATGTCCTGTTTACACCGCACCTTGCAGCAACATCTGACAGGCAACAGTATATGTAATTATACAAACACCATTCCTGAAATATGTTTCACTTGATGCTGTTAGAGATATCTAGTGCTGGAGACTCTAAAACCTCCCCAGAAAGTGTTTCAATCTCCTTATCATTAGACAGCTTTTCTTAATATCCACCCTGATTCTTTCTTGCTGCAGTTTAAGTTCATTATTTCTTGTTCTTCCCATCTGTAATAAACAAAAGAAACAATTACACTTTCCCTCTTTGCAGCAGACTTTTATGTACCAAGAAACTGTTATCTTCATCTCCACCTTCACTTTTTTCAGCTTAACCAACTCTTTTTGTAGTCTCTTCCCTGAAGTCAGATTTGCATGCTCAGATCATCTACAAGAAGGCCCAGAAAGAGGCCAGGAGATTGCAGTCCTGTCAATCTGATCTCAGTGCCAGGGAAGGTTATGGAGCAGACCATCTAAAGTGCCATCACATGGCATGTACAGGATAACCAGGTGATCAGGCCTAGTCAGGATGAGTTTAGAAAAGTCAAGTCCTGCCTGACTAACCTGATCCCCCTCTACGACAAGGAGACACACTTACGAGATGATGGGAAAGTTGTGTAGACTCTAGTAAAGCCTTTGACACCATTTTCCACAGCATCCTTCTGGAAAAACTGGCTGTTCATGGCTTGGATGGACATAATCTTCACTGGGCAAATAACTAGTTGAATGGCCAGGCCCAAAGAGATTGAATGAATGGAGTTAAATTCAGTTGATGGCTGATGACAAGTGGTGTTCCCTGGGGCTCAGCATTGGGAGCAGTAACGTTTAATATCTTTATCAATTATCTGGAAGGAATTGAAAGCATGGTCAGAAAGTTTGCATATGACACCACAGTGTGCTGGAGCGTTGATCTGTTTGAGGGAAGGAAGACACTATAGAGGCATCTGGACAGACTGGATCAATGGACTGAGGTCAGTTGGATGGGGTTCAACAAGGCTCAGTGGCAGGTCCTGCACTTATACAGAGAGCAGAAATAGGGAATTGATTGTCCCCCTGTAATCGGTACTGTTGAGGTTGCACCTGGAAGCCTGTGTTCAGTTTTGGGCCTCAAAGTACAAGAACAATGTTGAGGTGCTGGATCATGCCCAGAGAAAGCCAACAGATCTGGTGAAAGGTCTTTTGAGGAGCACCCAAGAGAACTGGGGTTGTTTAGTCTGGAGAAAAAGAGGTTGAGTGGAGATCTTATCGCTCTCTACAACTACATGAAAGGAGGCTGAAACGAGGTGCATGTTGGCTTCTTCTCCCATGTATCAGGCAGCAGGACAGCAGTAGTGGAGCCTTGGGCTGAAACGGTCTTCTTCCACAAGGGCCAGGAACCCACTAGCCTCCCTAGTGTCTATTCAAGGGACTCTGCATTATTTGCTGGCCTTTTCTGTTCCAGTGAGTCCTCAACAATGGGCTTCTGTTGGACCAAAGAGAGTATTCATGTTGGCAGCAGGAAAATATGAGAGTGCTGACCTGCCAGTGGGCATCTAGCACCTTCTTCTAAAATTTGAAGACATCACACTTGAGTTGATGGGTAGTATGGCATGATCATTTCTTAATAATGAGCTTGTGAGGAGGAAGAGAGGAAGAAGACAAACCGTATCTATGGAACACCTAGCTCTTAACACTTCCATCTCAGCTGGCACAGACATCACAATTGTCTTCAAAGTCATTCATATGCAACAAGGCACTTTCTTCTCCTTGCCCAGCAGGGGATCACGTACCAGAACATGAGTTCTCCTTGCTTTAGCAACATAACATGAAGCCCTTGGCAGTAGAGCACTCAAGAAGTGCTTTCTATATCACTCTACTTGCAAATTAGGAAAAGCAATTGGGAGCTTTATTTCTCCTTGGGATCTTTGTGGATACAAACATTTCTTAATGTTTTATACTATACACTAGAGGTGTTTCTTTGCCTTTGTCATTAGCAATCTAATATTGCATTGGACTGTTGTCCACCTCCTTTAAAGATGACTTCATCAAATCAGAACCTCCCTTTCTTTATGGCCTTTTCTTGTCTGCTAATGTGTGGAATGGTTGACTTGGATTGTTATGGGTCTTTACCTGAGCCAGAGACCTAAGAAGCAGCTGGGGCATCATTCTGAGTAACGAGACCCACTGTCTTCCATTACTATCAGTAGGACCTCAAACTTTTTAGTAGCCTACCCCTGTCCAGCCAAAGGAATTCTCAGTCTGCTTCTGCAAAGTAGGTTACTGATCTCTTTAGCAATCAAATTTCTCTATCATAGAATCATGGAATAGTTAAGGTTGGAAGGGACCTTAAAGATCATCTAGTTCCAACTCCCCTGCCATGGGAAGGGACATCCCACTAGATCAGGTTACCCAAGGCCCCATCCAACCTGGCCTTAAAAACCTTCAGGGATGGGACATCCACAATCTCCCTTGGCAACCTGTTCCAGTGTCTCACCACTCTCATGGGGAAGAAATTCTTCCTATTGTCTAATCTAAATCTGCCCCTCTCCAGTTTAAAGCCATTCCCTCTTGTCCTATCACCACAGAAAACTGCACACATTTATACTACCTGAGCATCAGTTTTAGAGGCTAAAATAAGCCCAGGGTTAGATTTTTTTCTTACAGCAAAACTATTCAAATAGAAACCAAAAGACTCATACTGCTGGAATTCTGAGCAGCACCAAGCTTTCCACATGCTTCTAAGGAACCCAGAACTTACTGGCAGAAGTTTTTCATTTGAGTGAATGTCTAAAAGAAGCTTCTCCTCATTTAACTAGAATGATAATGAGACTTCTAAGTGCAACCTCAATCTCCTACATTTATAGATTAGTTTAATTGCACTGAGATCACTCATGTAATTTTTCATTACATCGGTGTTAATTGTAATGTAGGAACTAAAGCTGTAGAACTTATTGGCCAGTAACTTGTCTAGCAAGATATAAAAACAACAGTACCGATAAAGAAACTACTGGAATGCTACTATGACAGAACCGATATCTGGCTTACTTGGCAGGATTGCCTGCATTCATGGCTGCCTAACAGTAAACAAACAGGTACAACTCTCACAGAAGTACTAGGATCTAATGAATGTGCAGGACCTGTGTCACATCTGGCCACATATGTTTCTGGTTCTTCATAGGTTTCATAGCCTGAATCAGTGGACTCGACATACATTCCTCTCTTAGTCTGAACATAGTGCAAAGAAGGAAACAACTGCACCAAAATAACTTACTTTCCTACAAAAGTACAAATGCAAGGCCAGTTGAATGTTTTCCAGATTATTTGGATCTCTTTCTGCAGGTGCCAGACTATTGTTGGCCAAAGGGTCCATAGGGGATTCTACAGCTCAAACTTTGCTTATCTATTAGATGGCAAAAATCTACAGCAAGGTCCCTCTATGTCAGATATCTGTGTCCAAAACACATGTTTTATGATAAAGAAGATTACAAATGCATCTAAGTCGCTGATTTGGCCAGGTGGCCAAGAAAGCCAATGGCATCTTGGCTTGTATCAGAAACGACGTGACCAGCAGGTCCAGGGAGGTTCTTCTCCCTCTGTACTCGGCACTGGTGAGACTGCACCTTGAATACTGTGTTCAGTTCTGGGCCCCTCACCACAAGAGGGATGTTGTGGCTCTGGAGCGAGTCCAGAGAAGACAAAAGCAACAAAGCTGGTGAAGGGGCTGGAGAACAGGCCTTATGAGGAGCGGCTGAGAAAGCTGGGGTTGTTTAGCCTGGAGAAGAGGATGCTGAGAGGAGACCTCATTGCTCTTTATAACTACCTGAAAGAAGGTTGTAGAGAAGAGGGAGCTGGCCTCTTCTCCCAAGTGACAGGAGACAGGACGAGAGGGAATGGCCACACGCTCCACCAGGGGACATTAGGAAAATAATTTTCACAGAAAGGGTCATTGGGCACTGGAACAGGCTGCCCAGGGAGGTGGTTGATTCATCTTCCCTGGAGGTGTTTAAGGCATTGGTGGATGAGGTGCTAAGGGGCATGGTTTAGTGTTTGATAGGAATGGTTGGACTCGATGATCTGGTGGGTCTCTTCCAACCTGGTTATTCTATGATTCTATGATTTTTAGTTTAAGTTATGACCCAACTTTTAAAAGGCCAATTTTAAGATACTTCATTTATCTCACTAGTTAGTAAAGTTTCTTGGATTATGATAAATAGCTAAGAGTCAATAATTAGTTCTCTTAATGCTTTCTAACTATCAAACATAGCAAACAATTGGCTTGCTTGATATTAGAGTCCAATAAAAATGTGACAAATAATACTTAGCATTTTTTTTTCAAACTTCTGTACAACTATTAGCAGATAAGTATATATTTGATGACTGTTTCCAGGTGTTGGAAGAAGAGGCTTCTGTGGGAAAAGGTCATGGGCTGTCCTGTGCCAGACACAGCCAGTTCCATCTCTTTAAGCATGACAGTTCAACTAATTTTCTGCTCAGGTTTTTTTCCCATTTATCAAGTCCATGTCTCACGAGTTCAGCCCTGTGTATCCATACCTGATGTGTTACACATCCACACACATACTTTGATGTCTAAGCTTTTATGGTAAGAAACATTCAACTCCCCCATAAAGACTAGGGAGCGAATCAAAGAGCTCCAAAGTACACATTTATTGGAAGGTCAACTGAATATTTTTCCAGCCAGTGTTGACTGCGCAGAGCTGGCAATTCAGTTGCTCACACACAAGTAACCAGTATCATTTGACATGACCTCCAGATATGAAATAGGAACTACAGGAAAGCCACAGCCCATATCTGTCATTCTTAAATGTCTGTTTGGGATTCCCAAGGGCATATCAAATGGCACTAGATGCCTGTGTTCAGTAACTGAATTGTACCACCCAACTCCATCAAATACAAAAGGAATTAGATGCTCAAATCAGATGTCAGTCCCTATAGAGCAGATAGATGAAGTCTGGTGTCTTCAATTCAAACTAAACTCCAACTAAGCTTACTTCTTCAGCTGCTTAGGGAAGCATTGATACATGCCATGTTATTGTAGATCAGGTAGAGACAATGAAAACACATTTTCTGCAGCCTACACCCATTCACACAGTGCAATCTGATCTTAAAAGCCAGTGAGAGCTGTGCTTAGTCACCGTATTTCATGTGAGGAAATGAGGGGCAAGCCTGTGATCCCAAAGCTGTTGCAGGTATACACACATGTGTCAGCCCTGTAGGGAATATAGGAATGATTAAATACTGTCAAAGCCAGGGCTGACCTGCCTAGCCTGGAGTCATAGCAGTCTGTGATGCAGAAGGAACTGAAGAATCATCAGAGCTGACCATACAAAAATGAGCTATAGCCTAGCAGCAGCACATCTTTTCCTATGTATCTTCTAAATAAGAATAATCCTTACATGATATAATTGTAGAAAATGTTTCTCTGAAGACCAGGAAGTCAAGTCTTCCTCATCACCTTTGTCTAAGGAAATCCTTTATCCTCACAAAGACACATAATTAGTTTTTCAAAGTAAAATGAAATCCCATTTTTTCCTGACTCTCCACTGGACTCCGTGCTTTGAATTCTTCACTTGAAAATGTCTTCTGGAGTTTTGTATGATGCTGACTTCAGATTTAGCGAGGCTATAATTCACTTTCTTTCCTCCTCTAAAACATTAGTTGTACTTAACAATTCCTGTTCTCCAATTCTGACAGTGCCAGGCCATGACCTAGCTGTACCACAGACAATTCCTACCAGACCTGTGATTTCTTTCAGGAATATGGAAAAGACCTTTGATTAAAGTGCTTCTTCTTTTTTTTTTTTTTTTCAAAATGAAAAAAAAAGCTATTTCATTTTCTGTAACTACTTTCTTCTTACATATAATTTTCCCTTCATGATCAATATAGTTATTAAAACACAACAAGGGAATAAGCATTTACATTCTCAGCTACTTCTGACCATTTGAGATGCTCTAGGTAATATTTAAACACAGCTGGCAGAGGCGACTTGTGATTCTGGAGGGGAAAACAGACTTCCATGGTGGAAGGCAGAAACACAGCAGGATTCTCTGCTCAGCACAAAAGGATACTAAATATTTATTCTTAAGCAAAGAAACCAAACTCTAGCTGCCTAGTAGTTAAGTGCTTTTTTGATGGTACTTGCTTATCAGCATGAAGGTAATGTATTCACCTCTACGGCCTTATTTGTAACAGACTATGGTACAATATCCAAGAGAAGCAGGATGAACTACCTTCAAGAGATTTGTGCAAAGGAAGCTTGGTTAATCTTTTACTAGCTGCCTAAATTTTAAGTACCAAGTCAGATGAGAGAACATTATACTGCCTATAGGTCCCTATGCCGACCCTATGAAAAAGATGAGCTGTTAAACTGATGCTTATGAGAAACAAGTTACACATCGAGGTACAGGAATCAGAATACAAATCCCCATACTGGAATTCAACTATTAATTTTGCTATGGTTTTGAAAACCAATGTGGCATCTTTACTGACACTATCAAAACCTGATTAAATAATTCAGGAAAGGTGGCACTGTTTGGATGGTATCTCTGTGCCAGAATGGAGTCACTCAGAAAGTGAATACAAAAACACTGCTGCCGGCATGTGAAGATTTTCAGCAGAAGTTCCATTATGAGCACTGACCAAGTTTGACCATTTTGCTGTTTGATGAGATCTGACAAGCTCACAGCCCAGCATAATACTGCTCCAGGCTATACAGCTGGGACTCCAACCGGCATACTTACTTTCTGCTCCTGGTTTTCACTGGATCCAGGTTAGGCACACATCTCCAGTGTTAATATTCCTAATTTCCTGATATCCATAGACCTTTTAGATTCAAGTTTAATACCATTTCGACTCAAGTTTAATACCATTTCTCAATGTTTTGACGTTTGGGCAATGCAATTGATTATATGTGCTGCCACTGGGCACAAGGATGACTCTACGTGTGGTTTTCCAAGGATTCCCATTCACTCTGCTGTTAAATGAGGTCATTACGAGAAAAGTAACTCACTAGTTTATGCTGCTGTCAGTGAGGGAAAATGGCTTTTTAATCTCTGACCCCTCAAAATGAAATTGTGCCCTGGAAAGAGATTTTGTTAAACAAATGAATTAGAAAACAAAAGACAGTATGTGATTTCCTTCTGTCTTCTCTGAATTGTCACAACTCAGACTTGTTCAACTTTCATACACAAAACCCTTAACTTTGTAAGGCTGAATCCAGACTACTGTGCATAACATAATGGATATTCTTAAATCATGACTTGATACAGTCCCAGTGCTTTGTACCACCAAAGTGAATGATCAGTAAACACTAGAGCTACCCACTCATCCTCTCACCAGCCAAAGCAGCTTCAGCAGCCATGTCTCACCGCTAAACTTGCTCTCAACCTTTCTGTCATATCCATCCTTTCTCCACTCTCGCCCTTTCCATTTCCTCCTTGAGAAAGGCGTGATTTTTGCTTAAACAAAAAGTGAACTCATGATAGGTAATTTTTAACTTTTTTCTTTCTTCCAAAAATCCTACTAGCCATGGTTTATAATAAAAGAAAGAAAGATTAAGCTACTACCTTGCTGAGTCAACTTTCTCTTTTTTGATGTTACAAATGACGAGATGTTCAGCTATGATTGCAAATGCCCTGAAAGATTTTTACCTTCACTTACAACAGCACCCAAATGCATGACATCCAGAAGCTCTAAACAACGCTTTCCCAATAAATATTTGATCACACAGATCCATTATTTACAGAAAATAAGTAGGTTTAAATAAATGTTTGGCTCAGACTTCAATGAAGTTGCTGCATTCACGCAGCTCATTTATCACTTGGACTGCCGCTGACTTTAACACCATTTCCTATGGTAAGCAGCTGTTTTGTAAATTGGCTGAATTAAAGTACAGTAAAAAAACCATACAGACAGAGGTTGGTTCAATATAAAACACTCTTAATTCTGAAAACTCACTCTGTCTTTCATAGTGAGCTAGTGGAGCAAGGAAAAAAAGAAAGCAAAAGTTTTATCCTAACCACCTTCTTCTATTTGTGGAGGAAAGTAAAGGGAAAGTAAAGTGCAAAAGAATTTAATTCTTCAACCCTGCCCTGGACAGGGCCATAGCCTACTGCCAAGACAACAGGACAGTGAAAACAGAGTGAAGCATGGCGCAAGATGTTTCTTTAAGGCTCTGTAGCAATACAGACCATCTAGTGGCACATCTGATGATACAGGCAAATATCCCTTCGTGGCAGGTTTTAAGCAATCTCAGAAAGTAAATTAGCAACACCGTTATACGAGAACAGAGTGTTTGAGGTAGTAGTCTTACTGGCAGCCATATATCAACAGGAGTGGACTGAGAGACTGGAACTGAGAGCGGAAATTAAAAGGCACAGCTTAATAGGAGAGGGAAGAAGAAGGAAAACAAGTGCAATGGAGGAGAAATTGCTTTGAATGCTGAAGTTCTGAAGGGGAGGCCCAGGCAGAGGATTCTGAACTGAGCTCGCATGAGTGTATTGCTGTGGAATGAGAAACAGAAAGTAGAAAGAGACAGCAAACTGGGTGGTTTTTGACAGACTCATCCAATTTGGGGAGAGCTTCTCTTACTAACTGATGATCACAGAATGGAATTGTGAGGACTCCGGATGGCAGCAAAATTTCCTTCTGCTGCTGAAGAGAGGGATTAAAGCTCAGTCATGTAATTACACACTCACATCAGTAATGGCTTTTGCTTCGAGTCCTTACAGAGCTCTGAGTTCCTACTGCAGTTTTAATTCAGTTCCCACCACTTTCACAGGCAGAAACTACCAGAAGAAAGTATAGCTTCTTAATCCCCTGAATAAAACTTTCAAGTGCTAATTACCCAAAGAAGAAGCAAACTCAGCCACGCTCACACTGATGATAGACCCAGCTAAGCAACAGCAGCATGAGGTTGATTTTATATGCTGTATCTTATAGTTAGCAGTAGACTGTCATTACATGTCAGTTCCAAATCTGCCTTACAAGCATCTAGCATCTTCTTGTCCCAAGACATTAAGTAGCTATGAAGCTACATTTGCATTGAGATATTCCATCTGTGCCAGTCCACTGTGGCTTCACAGTGCAATCCCATCATATTGTGGTGCTAACTGTCTACACAGGAGTTTTAAAATGATTAGCTTTAAAGCAATTTATGGAGAGTGTAAGTAAGTCTCGATCTCAGGGCACAGGGAAAAGAAGATGACAATCTTTAGTATCACAGTAATTCTAAGTGGCAAGTTTAATTTAATAGGCTAGCATGCCAGAAAACAACAAAGAATATGAGAAGGCAGTTTCTGAAACTCAAATTTTATGTTGTTTTTAACGTATCAATGAGTTATTTGTGCAAAAGTTGAAGCCAGCCCTTCATTGGTGATCACCAGGCAATAAGATCTCTCTGCAAATGTCACAGATTTATGAGGCATTTTTCCTTAAAGCTCCAGCCTTCAATATGCCCCTCTGTGCATCCATGAAAGCCAGACCCAGGAACTGTTTCTTTACAGGAAAAAAAAAACCTCATTGTTCTTAGACTACACAAGTGGGTCACTGAACTGTTGCTTGCATTTGCGATGGCAGTGAATCCAAATTAGCTTGACTTCCATAGAGGATATAGGGAAGAAAAGTAACCAGCATTAATCAGAGTAACAGAAGCAGCTCTTCCAAAACAAATTAGCTTCAACTGCTGGCACACAGAGTCATTCAGTCAGTGCAGTCATGCTGTACTTCGGCAAAACTTTGCATCAAAAAGAGTAACTGGTTTAATATGTATGCACGGAGTCTGCATTTGTTTCTTTTTCTTCCTCTCAATCCATCTGAAGGAAGCTATGAACAAACTGAGCAAAGTAAAACTGCTCATCTCATCAATGCCAGCCCCTCCATTTGATGTTAATTCCACCTAAGCTAGTTTCAAACACAGGTACTGAGACCACTGGATGTCTAGATACTCCATTTCTGGTTTTTGGTTTTTTGTTTTTTTTTTTTTTTTAAAGGAATAGGTGATACACATGGGATTCATTTTCCTTTGAAATGTCAGTAATGCAATTACTATCGTCTAGTCTTTAGAGACAAAAGAGGAAATAGGCTTCTCCAGAGAGGCAGTCATCAGATCCATGTTAGACACTACTGCAAGATGAGACAAGCCATGTGCTGGAAGCAATTCCTCCTCCCTGCCAGTGTAGAAGGAATCCAGACACCTTATTTAGGCATACATGTCTCCACCATCCGTGTTTGGTCCAATAAATCCCTACCTTCCAGAGACCAATCTGATCCATGTTAAAACTGGTGTTTTAAGATATGTAGGATGAATCAATTTTCTTTAGGGGGATGAACAGTGACATTTCAGGAGACTAATCTGGGCCATTGGTATTAAATGCCAGGGGTTGTAATTTCTGCTTTAAGTCCAAGAGATCACCTTAACAGAAAAGAAAGGCATTGAACCAAGTCTACTACAGGAGATTACTCCTGGCTTCTCCCAGTGAGTCTTTTCTGCTTCTCAGTTGTTTTTTTAAACTTCAATTTTTTAGTGAAAAGTATGACAACAAAGTAAAGTCAAGTTTCTGTGACTAAGAAGGTTTCCATATGGAAACAGGCCTCTGTTCCAATGCCCTGGTATCACTATCCAACTTTTATGTTTTTATCTGCATTTTGACCCTGCATGATAATGCAGTGGCCCAGCTTAGCTGTTATGTGTAAAAATAAGTTTAAGCACAAACAATTATTCTGTAAAGATAATAATTTAAAATGAAGGAAAAAAACCCTGCTAATAATTAAAAAGTAATGCATTTCCTCCAAAGCTCTGACAGCTCCTGCTAAGCCTTTTATACATGTGGGATATCTTTTTCACTCATGATTAATTACAAGTTCATCTACCACATACTCTATTGCAGCACAGATATAGCAAGACTCTCTCACTCAATATAAAACAAGCACTGCTGAAATCAGAACTTGTACAGTGATTTACATTGGCAAGGGAAAATATAGGGAAAATAAAATAAATAAACCTTTCTAACATCATGGACTGGCATTATGGATATTGGGTTTTTTCTGTAGGTTCTATAGAGTGTCTGTGGTTTCTTGACCATCAAGACTCCTCTGTGAATTATGTGGCAAAGCAAGGAAGTGTAACTATCAGAGAGAGAAGAATTTAGCTGAGAAGAGGGACTACAGGTCATGATGTGGCTGCCAATTACAGTACACAGCATGGACTCAGGGACCTCCTGTGGCATCTAAGATCAAGAGTGCAATGATAAATGGAGACCCTCTACTTTCCCGAGCTGTATGATCCTGCCCCTTATAATACCAGTGCCCAACCCTTTGCTGAGACAAGCTGCCATATGTCCAATGTCGACACACAGGGTCGCGACCATATCTCACTGGTGACCAGTGAAGAGTTACACCTAACTCATGATGCATGTCCATTGAAAATGGAAAAGATGTGCAGTCCCATGGGATAGGAGGTGGTAGGGAATAGAGAAGAGGAAAAAAGACCCATTAGCACAAGCCACCTACTGCTCTCTTCCCTAGACTGAGAGCAGGGATGGCTACAGGCTGCACTGAGCCACCCCACAACCTTGTCCAGCCAGAAAGTTGGCCAGCACTACCTTACTTTCCATGTATTTAACTCATATGTTCTCTACTATTGTCTTATAGTTTTGCGGGATCTTATTTGTTTGTGGTCTTTGCAGGTAGGCAGAGAGTTTAGATGGAGGATATAAGACTTCATAGAAAGTAATAAACCACTACCATTCGCATACACCATCTCAAGATGAAGAAGCACCTTTCAGAACCGAAAATGCAGACAAAAGAGCTCAGCAGATAGTTAGTTACATTTGTTTATTTTTTTTTTTTATTGCAGGAACCCTAAATGTCTTGTTTGTAGGAGCAAAAGGAAAGTTGTTTACTGATCTTTTGTTATGTTAATGTACAGGCTGGGATTGGTGCTCCAAGTTCTATTGTTGAAGTAAGTGCACTGCATTATTTGTAAACATTATGCTAAATAACCAGTCACTTAAGTCTTTATTCCTGACAGAAATCCATTCATTAAGGTCTGCAGTAGGTCTTAAGCTTGAACGTTTCAGGGATGTTGACATTTCTGATTTCTCAGTTTATGTACACATTTGTCGATATAAGAATACTATAGACACATTGCATTCATATGCAAACGTATGTATAAACAGGGGTAAGTAACAAATGTATGTAAGCCAGACTGCGTTTACAGGACAATCACACTATACTAGAGGTTGCAGGTAACAGCCAAATACATTAATAAATGGCAGTTTAATAAAAGAAGGAAAACTATTCAGTAAGATTTAAAAAACAGTATGCTTTTGATCTCTAAGCAGAACAGAAGAGTGTACAGAGAATTTGAAGTGTGTAAAACTATGGTAGCTGCCTCAAAAGCAGTTCATCCACAAAGCTATCTGGCTGATCACCTCCCCAGATCCATCCAAGATATTTCTAAAGCAGCCCCAATCACACACACAATCTGGAAAGATGGCCTATATCCCACTGCATTATCCATACACTTGCAACTGTCACCAGCACAGCTTCTTATGAAAGCCCTTGAGGACTGTGTGCCCAGGACACTTCTTGTCACATTTTAGGGATAATGTTCTTTTGGATGTCAGATGAGCAGATGTCACAGCACACAACAGAGAAGACATCATATGCCGTTTGACAAACCCCAGAGAGCAGAGCAGCAATCATTGTCACAAAAACTTCATCTCATTTTTTGTCCATATCTCAGAGAACTTCAGGAAAAAGATGACAGCAAGCTATGGGTGTACACATCTGTCTAATGATCCTCATCCAGCAGAATACAGTATAGATACCTGTTCTCTACTGGTTTGCACATTTCCTTTCGCAGCAGTATTTATCTAAGCAATATTTGTCTTGCTTCAGGGCTTGTACAGGATTGTTTCAAGGACAAGGGAGAATCAGAAGTGTTTTCCAATCATTACACATTTATGCCCATAGCAGCAGTTGACTTGCTAAAAGCGGCAAAATCTTCATCTTGATCAACATATTTCAGGAATAAAGGACCTCCTAGCTGGCCAGGCTATGTCAATAGCTCCTGCTGGCTAGAAAAAGCAGATCCTTTACACTACACTGTGTTCATTTTCTGCCTGACTACTCTTTGACCTTCTTAGCCAAAATTGTTATTAACTCATTTGCAGCTTTGCGATCGGCTCTACTGTCAAGTATTAAATTTATTCTTGTCTCATTTTAGTCTTCATGCAGTAAAACCTCAACAGGCTATTTTCAAGGCAAATGTAGGATTAAATGCAGGGTGACACACATTATCTTGAATATATATGCCTGTAAAACCAAAACTTATCTGAAGACCACACTTAGTTTCTGCAATATCAAAGTTCTAAAAAAGGTGTTCTTATTATCCAAAATTGTCAAAGTATGCTTCACTAGAAAATGAGCTGTAGATAGTCTTAAAACATATCGCTCCTTTCTGTGGAGTAAAATACCCATGTCTCTTCTTTTGATCCTGAGGTTTGCCCCACACCTTCAGAACTCATTGTGTCCAACGATCAACAAGAAGGGACTATGTACTCACACAGACCCAAGCTAAATTTTATACAAGACTTCAGACGCATAAAACTCACTTTGGACTACAATAATCCAATTTATGACTGAGGAAAAAAGGAAACTAATAGCTTTTGTTTGTCAATTCAATACAAGCAGGAGCAATTTTTTATTTGCTTGCTTCCCTCCTCCCTTGCTTTCATCCCAAGAAAGCACTAACTATAAACATTGAATAGTTCTTTCTGGTCAAGCTATTTTCAAAAGGATTAATGGGTATTTGTGTATATGTGTGTCTTATTCTTTCTCTAATGAAGATACATAAAAGAAACACCAACACACTACCCTCAAGTTGCCTTTAAAAAGTGCTGAACACCATTCCCATAACTATTATTCACCAATCACATCATGCCTTTTACCGACTCAGTTGTTTTGAAAAGCAGTGTTGCCTGATTATACGCAAACACTCCAATAAGAATCACATGTACACTTAAATGATACACTTTTTATGACGTCTTTCCAAGAACAACAGTAGCTAATTATTGAGTTTCCTACTGGGAAATGTCTCTTTAATATACGGATCTCTTAATGACTACTCTAACACAAATTGTCAACGCTACTGTGATTTAATCATATATATAACAAAAAAAGTTTAGCTCTTAGAGTATTCTTTATCATCTTTCCAGGTAGCATAAATCCAATGCAGCCCATGTGCCATGTGGTTCGTAGATGTCAAGTTTTTTCTTTACTTAAAATGCTATTACTGAATGTATCTGTAGGTTTTTTTAGTCCCACTTACTTGGTGTTGACTGGCTTTTGCCAACTGCTCATTGGCTGATTCTACATTAGAAGATGCAGTCTCAATGTTGGCTTCAATACTATCTGCAAATAAAGATAACAGAAGATAATTACAGGGTACTAACCTAAACCAAAGAATTTATAGCACCAGCAATTCAGCAATTTACTCATAAAAATAAAGAGATGAGCAGCTTCTTGTCTGCAAGCTGTAGTGCTACAGATAAATAGGAATGTCACCCATTTTGATGAATACAATGCATCAGTCAGAGGCAGTATAACTGATGTGTTCCTAGAAGGAGGTTAACAGCTCAACCCATTCCCACTGAAACCAATGGGCTGACAAGAAATTCAAAGTACATCAGCTCAAGGCTGGTAAATTTACCAGATTAGAGTTAAATTACAGGAAGGACACGGCAGATTGTGTCTGAAATTATGTCACTATTAGACCTGAGGGATGAGAATCATCTGAGTACACATGGGTTAATGACCATCCCCAGGTGTCTGTACTGCAGCAAGTCACCCCAGACGCTATCAAAGTCAACACAGATCAAGTCCATACTGAGCATAGCATTCTCTAACTGCTGTGTGTCACTGATAGATCAGACTAATCACAACCTAAACTCCTGGGTCACATTTCCAAGCTGCAAGGGAGGTCTTTGCAGGTGTCTCAGACTGAGACATGTTGCTGGTACCTAAACTTAAGGGAGAAGCACCTCACCCTAGATTGTTACGTCTGATATTGGGGAAAGCTGAAGGAACAATGAGGAATCACAACGAGACTAGAAAAAAAAGACTATCAGTTACACATTACAGGTCGCAGCTTCCCACTTTCATGAAAGACAAATATTAACTTTGACTCTAGAGCTGCACTTAGGAAGTAAGACACCTATGGTATAAAAGGCATTGTTTTTTAAGCAGAAGTATTAGAAATCTTGACCAGCTTGTCCCCTAATCAGTGTGCAGCCAACAGTTTTTGGCAACAATGGGAAAATAAGTACAGTTGAGCTGGTTTTGTGGGTATTAGAGCAAATACTACACCATGGAGTATATGAAAAATTGTCAGGAAGAATTCAACCACAGGTGGCAAGTGGAGAACCAGGTTCCAGGGATTTATCTTCCAGTATCTGAAGGGGATGTACAAGAAAGCTGGGCATGTACTGATAGGACGAAGAGGAATGGCTTTAAATTGGAGTGGGGAGGGGGGGGAAGATTTAGACTAGACATTAGGTAGAAATTCTTCAGGATGAGGATGATGAGGCACTGGCACAGGTTGCCCAGTGAAAGAAGGAATAAATCATTAAGAATAGAAAGAATAATAAGAATAATAAGAATAATAAGAATAATAAGAATAATAAGAATAATAAGAATAATAAGAATAAAATCTTGGCCAGCTTGCAGTAAGCAAGAATTTGATTGTAACAGTTTAGCTTGTTTACTAGTTGAAACAAGGGCAGTCCTCCAGCAGGAACAAAGGAAAACCCTGAGCTTACCAAGAGGACATAGTGAGGAAGGAGATGAGATAAAAAGCATCAGAGGATTCTGAAAATACAAAGGAACTGTGACTTACATTCGAGAGTGGGCGATAAGATATGATAATGAGTTCTATGTATGTTTAACCAATATTTCCAGAAGACGTAACCAGTGTTTCTTGGAATCTATATGAACATGTAAGTTTAACCAGTATAAAAGTCCTGTAGCCAGCCTCAATGGACATACATTAGGCAAAAAGATTCCCTGTGTGTCTGGTATCGTTATTTATTAAAGCAATGCCTGCTTAACAATCAAATTGGTGTTGATTATTGAGTTTGGCCCTTTTTCACAGCGTCACCAGGGAAGTCATAGATAGCTCCTTCCTGGAAGTATTCAAGGTCAGGTTGGATGGGGCCTTGAGCAGCCTGGTCGAGTGGAGGTGTTCCTGCCCATGGCAGGGGGGTTAGAAGTGGATGATCTTTAAGGTCCCTTCCAAACCATTCTGTGATTCTGTGATCTAACTCTTAATAAAATTAATAACAATTCTTCATATGGTACTTTTAGGAATTGGATTAACATGTAACCTTTTTTTTTATATTTGAAGGAAAGTGCATTAATCAGACTGGCAACATTTGGGAGGGGTAAGGAAATGTGAGTTTGCAAATAAGCTATGGACAGCAGTTATGCTCATATTTTGACATTTTAAAATGAAACAGTATTGCAAATCTGCTAATGTAATTATTCTTTTCTGATAACTCATAGACAAAACAAGAGAAAAAGAAAACAAACAAACAGACAAAAAAAAAAAGTAAAGAGCAAAGAAACCACAACCAACAGAACCATGGAAAAAAAAACCCTTCAGCTTAACGCTTGGAAACTTCTAAAAGACTTGTATTACACCAGGGAGAAAAGGTTTTCCATTCCTTTGATTTTAGGTTATGCAAGGTGGACTACACATGAAAAAACTACATGGCTGACACTTTACAGATCAATATATCATAATTTCACTGGCCATATCCAATGCTTCTCAAACCATTTTTATTAAGACTTTAGTGCTCTGGATCTTGGCTGGCATCTGCCCAAACATTTTCCTTGCATTCAGGACTCAGCAGGAAGAGATCAAAAGGCTTTTAAGGAGCTCAGCCTCTGTCTGTGAAGAAATATCAAATCTGCTTCTACAGAAAACTTACTTCCACACATATACACACATCAGTGGGACAGCTCTGAAGAGTTTACTTCCAGTTTTTTTCTTTTCAATAGCAGTAGAAGACAATGGTGCAGAATTATCACAAATGATGAACCAAAACATGAATGGCACACAGTAGTAAGGAGTGGTTTTGCCATTTAAGTGGATCTACCCAGGGTCTACTTTAAAGGGGGTGCCTGAGAAACAACATGGAAATTAGACAATTTTACAAGGAAAACCCTGCTATCACATCTCCACGGGTATTTTCATCATCAATTGGTATCATACTCCTGTTTAAAAGTAGAGATGTTGCAACTCTGGGGCTGGCCCTGACAGCTTTCCAGTTAGACATTGAAGCTAACCCATATATCAGTGGCTGGTTATTCTACATATTTTGCAGGAGTAGCAGTAGAGGGATATTTCATGTTTTCTGGTTAGAATTGAGAAATAGCTTAAAAGTGGTAGATCTGTAGTCTAGACCAGCTCTGTAGAAAAGGGTTTCTTGTTCTGCATATTAGGACAGGGCTGCTTAGTTGGCAATTACAAGCCCCAGTACAATTCCCAGCACTGTGTGTATAAGTCTTTTTGGATATGGGAACAACAGGGCAAAAGGCAGAGAAACCAAAAGTTAATGTGTCATTAATACAAACAAGATGCATCAGTCAGAATAACTTGTTCCTCACCCAAGGTGACAAATTCTTAGTTGTCAAGTTGGTGACAAGTATTCTATTGTTAAGCATGACTATATGATGCAAAGTTAACCAAAACTAAGACTATATCCTGTTGCAATCACTGTTAATTTTAGAAGCCTGACCATGTTTATGGGTTACAAAATACAACTTCACATAGGAAAGCAGCTCCATATGTTAAGCTACTTTGTGATGGGATTTGAAGGGATGGGGAGAAAGTGTGGAGGGAGCGTGCTGAACACCTTGACAATTGCCTAAGCAAAGTAACACTATTTGCTCATACATCTGACATTTACAAGGATTTTAATACAGACACGCTTCATTACTCAATGCCTCTTTAAGGCTGAATGTCTTCAAAAAAGAAATTATTTAGGCATGGAAGAGCTAGAGAGGAGAAACTGATGAAAGACGTCCTACTAAAACAAGAGTAATCTCTCCATGCTCCTCTTGGGGCAGAAGGAAATCGTAGCAGGAGTTTAATTTAGCTTCTTTAAATGCCCCTTCAGAGGAAGCTAGCACTTTCCGCTGTCTGCAGGGGGGCCTAAGGAGATTTGGCTTCCCTAGATAAAATTAAATACTGTGAAAGCCCCCCTTAGCACTGCATGGAATGGGCTAATCATATGTTATGCCAAGTGTTTTGCAAACACCATCCCTGTTTTTCCCTGCACGGGCTTTCACAAGAAGGATGGATGCATGCTACATGTCCTGTATGAGTTGATGTGATGTTACAAGAGGAGGCTGGATCCTGGTGGCACTGTTTTTGCTGACTTGTTCTCCTAACAGGGGAATATCTGCCTCAGAATTAGCACATCTCCTATTTAAAAACAATCTTTTTGGGCAACTTATAATCCTGAGACAGAGGAAAACCAAAACCTTAAGGTGATTTGATAGCTATTTTATTAAACTGAGGGACAGGGCTGCACTGAGGGACCACTGCAGCTGGTGGTTGCAAACAATTGCAATAAGGAACTAGCAATGTAGATTTCTAATTTTCCCACTAAAACACCACCTTTCAGTAGGAGTAGTGAGGGTGAGAGAGCTAACCAGCTTTTAGATGTAATTTGATATGATTTTGTAACACACCTGTCACACAGACACAGAAACCACAGTGACCCCAAGGGGTATCTTTCAACCCTATCTATTTACCCGTCTTCTGAGATCAAGCCCTGCTAATGACCAGCAGGAGTCTTATATGTGAAATTACTGGAGTGACAGTGGCTGGAGTGGAGTTTTTATCCTAATGTATCAAGGAATCACCTGTATGACCTGAGTCTTTATAGCAGCAACAATGGACTGGTTTCACAAGGCAGCATTTTCAGTAAAATCACATGAAAGACAAGAAAGTGAGCTTGTGAATGAGAATTCAAAATGCTCCCACTTGGCAGTAACCAAAATGGGCCCCTTTAGGTTTCACAGCAAGCTTTTATTTTTAGCACTTTAATAAGCTTAACTGTCTTTTTTCACTATAACTTCTGACTAAAAATAATCAATACAATGTACTGAGGAGCATTAAAAAAAGACTATTTTGGCAATGGATAAAGATTTATTTCCTAATTAAAAGCCAAATTTTGGGCGAAATTGCTTTCAGCATAGAAAATAATTTTTCCCATTCTTGTTGCTGTGTACTTGAAGAGTTTTAAGTCATTCTCATTCCATGAACAGAAGACCCTCAGGATCTCTATAGGCACAACTGTGGGTGTTAAGAGGAAGGAAAACTATGCCAGTTCTTTCTGAGTGGAGTTTAAAATGGCTTAGGGTTGGTCAATTTGCAAACTTCAACGTAAATGTCAAGTTACAAATTCCACACACGTGAGGATCTGTAAAATAGTCTTGCCCACATGCTAAACTAAGGCTAAATGGGCCACGTTGGGTTAGACTTGTGCAATGAAACAGAATTTGAAGTTCCATGAGTCATCAAGAGCTGTGGTTATTGTTTCCAACAAAAGGTAGATAGCACCAAGCTTTCTATTTGATTTTAGCAGAGCTCTAATTCTTCCAGATGGTAACACATCGTGACCCTCAGAGGTAAGGATGGAGGCACTGAACAACCACTCACTAAATTTTTTCAGGCAGGCTTGGAAAGATTATTTAAACTACCCGAAAATGTCATAACCAGCTCTTCCTACTGATCTTCTTCAGCCAACAGCCCTAAGTTGTAGTCAGAATGAATAAAAGTGGCTACAAGGCAATGGTGAACACCAGCATAAATTTACAACGCTTTAGCTCTGGAATGATTTATACTGTCCTTGAAATGCATCTTTGTAATGTCAAATATCTACTACATATGTATGTGCTGCAAAATGGCATCACCCTGCCAGAGGTTTACCATGCCTGCCAGGGTACATCTTTCCAGTGATTTAAAATTCAAGTATTGTCCTATGCATATCTATTGGAAAATAGCACATTTTACCAGAAAATAAGGTACCTCCTATCATCTGCTCTGTGCTAAATGGAAGAGTGTAGATATATTGACACTTTAGCAGATGAATAGCAAGTTAACATACTTTCTTACAGAGACAAGTGGTCTCAGAAAGTTCTGGACAATAGCTCAATGTCCAAGTAGAGATCGGACATGAGTGGCATTCCTCAGGGCTTCACATAGGGACCGGTGGTGTTTAACGCCTTTGTTGATGACATGGACAGGTGGACTGAATGCATCCTCAGCATGTTTGCTGATGACTCCAAGCTGTGTGGTGCAGTCAACACACTGGAGGGAAGAAACAGCATCCAGAGGGACCTAGACATACTTGAGAAGCAGGCCTCTGCAAACCTCATCAAGTTAAACACATTCAAGGACAAGGTCCTACACCTAGGTCAGTGCAACTGCAAGCAAAAATACAGGCTGGGTGGAGAATGAATTAAGAGTAGCCCTGAAGAGAAGGACTTGGGTGTACTAGTTCACGGGATGTTCAACATGACATGGCAATGTGCCCTTGCAGCTGAGAAAGCCAACCATACACTTGGCTGCTTCAAAAGTTTGACCAGCAAGTCAAGGGAGGGGATTTTGCCCCTCTGCTCTCATTAGACCTTACCTGAAGTCCTGCATTCAGTTCCAGAGTCATCAACACATAAAGGACATAGATCCATTAGAGAGAGCCCAGAGGAGAGCCACAGAGAAGATCAAGGGGGATGGAGCAAATCTGCTTTGGGGACAGGCTGAGAGAGGCAGGGTTGTTCAGCCTGGAGAAGAGAAGGCTCTAGGGAGACCTTCTAGTACTTTAACAGGGCCTACAGGAAGGACTGAGAAGGGCTCTTTATCAGGAAGCCTAGCGACAAGATATATAGTAACAGTTTTAAGCTGAAAGAGAGTAGATTTAGATTAGATATTAGGAAGAAACTTTTTTTCAAGTGAGGGTGGCGGATGCCCTGCCCCCGGAGATGTTCAACACCAGGCAGGGTGAGGATTTGAGCAACCTAATCAAGTCGAAGGTGGTCCTAGCCATCACAGGCAAATGGAACCTGATGATCTTTAAGGTCCCTTCCAACCCATTATATGATTATTATATTGTATTATTCATATGATTTATGAGATCACTGATATTTATCAGAGGAGAGTCGGCATATCAAGAGTTTCCTTATGCATGGTATGGCCACTGCCTTCTTTGTCCCATGTAGACTTTCAGCTGTCTGAGGTGTCCACAGTTCCCATATGATCACAGAATCATTGGAAAAACCCACAGGATCATCAAGTCCAACCATTCCTATCATGGCCCTATGATGGTCTCATATGGCTTTGGGTAATCCAAGGTTCTAGTTTTAATCCCAAAAAATTTGCACATGAGAGGGTATTATATCACAGCAATATACCAAATTTACTTTTGGGGGTTTTGTGTTTTTTATTTGTGGTTTGTTTTGGGGTTTTTTTTTGCATTTCTTTCTTTTTTTTCTGATGAAAAAGGAATTTCAACAAGACTCTTTTAGGCAAGTCAAAATTTCTTTTTTCTCCAAAATAAACTATAAACATAGCTTAAAAAGGAAACCAACTTTGAATGGGGAATTCCAGCTACTCCTCTGTAGCATGCTTTCACTTTTTTCATGTGATGAAAACTCAACAGGTTTTTCCTTTAATTCCACGTTTAACATCCAAGTTAAAGAAATACTTTGAACCGAAATCCAGTAATTTTCTTTAAAATGAAGAAAAAGAAAGAAAATTTTAAAATAATTGTATTTGTTTTTCCAAATCCAGCTAATGCATTGCCACACTTCAGATAAATACCTTGATATTCCTTCCATGGTGTATTTTTCAGAAGTCTATTATTGACTTTTTGACTTTTTGAGTTCTGGGCCCCTCACCACAAGAAGGATGTTGAGGCTCTGAAGCGAGTCCAGAGAAGAGCAACGAAGCTGGTGAAGGGGCTGGAGAACAAGCCTTATGAGGAGCGGCTGACAGAGCTGGGGTTGTTTAGCCTGGAGAAGAGGAGGCTGAAGGGTGACCTCATTGCTCTCTATAACTACCTGAGGGGAGGTGGTAGAGAGGAGGGAGCTGGCCTCTTCTCCCAAGTGACAGGGGACAGGACGAGAAGGAATGGCCTCAAGCCCGCCAGGGGAGGTTTAGGCTTGAGATTAGGAAAAAATTTTCACAGAAAGGGTCATTGGGCACTGGCACAGGCTGCCCAGGGAGGTGGTTGATTCACCTTCCCTTGAGGTGTTTAAGGCACAGGTGGACGAGGTGCTAAGGGGCATGGTTAAGTGTTTGATAGGAATGGTTGAACTTGAACTCGATGATCCGGTGGGTCTCTTCCAACCTGGTTATTCTGTGATTCTGTGACTACAATTAACACAACACTTGCCTTCTATCACAGCAGATAACAAAAACTATTGAGTCCTATAGCTCAGTCAACTGATGAAAAAATTGTCAGTCTGAGTTTCTGACAGGAATAAATAAGGACAATCGGGATGCTGATTCATAGAAATAAATACACTTTATTTCTGCTTGTAGAAAGATCATATATTTTACCTAGTAAATAAAGTCACTGATATTTACAGCTTGCTTGACCTCTTTTGCTTTACATGGCTCATTTGATTTACTTAACCTATTCAAGCTATGGCCTCTCAAACACAGTCTGTGGCGGCTTATAACACCTCCCAGCAGAAATAAGCAACCACCTGGGCAGCTTCAGCTTTTATGACATTTACTGCTCAATTGCAGCATCACTAGAAATAGAGAGCACAGCAGTTCCACCTTCCCCCAAAGGACTTCAGATAAATTGGTGTGAGAAGAATCCTACTGGTGACAATAAAACTCACAAAAATAAGAGCCTTGTTTCTTATACAAAATTAGTTGGCTCATTAACTGCAAGTATACCAGCCTGATCACAGTATGAGGGTCAAACACAGAACAGCAGACAAATCATCAGGCATTAGTAAATTTGCAAGTGTTAGGAGTCACCCATTATTCTTTTCCTTACAAACAAGCATCTGTTGTCTTACTAGCACCTTGAGCATTAGAGTTAAATGCAAAAGTCCACATACAACAAGGGAAGACACAATACCTCACTGTCACAGAGAGCAGAAACAGGGGCAATGGCTACAAACTGGAAAAGGGCAGATTTGTACTAGACATAAAGAGGAATTTCTTCACCATGTGGATGGTGAGGCACTGGCACAGGTTGCTGAGGGAAGTTGTGTATGCCCCATACCTGGAAGTGTTCAAGGCCAGGTTGGATTGGGTCTTGGGCACCCTGATCTAGGGGAAGGGGTCCCTGCATATCACAAGGGGGTTGAAACTGGAAGATCTTTAAGCTTCCTTCCAACCCTAACTATTCAATGATTCAACAATTCAACGATTCAATGATTCAATGATTCAATGAAAGTGTTCAAGGTCAGACTGGATTGGGCCTTGAGCAGCCTAGTCTAGTGGGAGGTGTCCCTGCCCATGGCAGGGGTGTTGGAACTGAATGAGTTTCAGGGTCCCTTCCAATCCAAACCATTCTATTATTCTATGAATTGTAGCAGTAGTCTTCAACCTTTGCCTAACCAAGCATCTTACAGGCTCTTCAATGTTATCCCAAGCCAAGGAAATGTGAAAAGTGGCAGTGGAAGGCCACCACTGCTTCAGTCCAATGAGAATGAGGCTAGTAGTTTAGAAAACAATGTCATCTTAAAATTGTTGCCTACAAGGCAATTAAGGGAATTAATACCATGTAATTTCAGCAGTCTGGGTGGTTTATAATAGAGCTCAATTAGACTTAGAACAACAAACTGCTGACAGGATATAGACCTAAGATGCATAAAAAAAATTGGGAAGTTTCTTGGCAAGTGGAATAGATTGTCACCAATTCAGAAATACCCTGGCATAGCCTTCATGCATGGGCTGTGCTCTGTACTGACATATAACTCCATGTCTCAACAAGTAGCTGAAAGCAAGAGAGCTAACAGAAGTTTTCCCAATTCATCAGGAACCAATAAGAACATAATTGTACCCATTCACATAATAGCCTCCTTGGAGATCACTTAGGAAACTCAACCGAATGAGCGAGTTTCTAGACTACATTCAACTGAATGTAGATATTAAAGCTGTTACATTCAGGTATTCAGGGACTATTCTCAAGATGTGTTCATTTTCTGCAGATGTCCCAACTGAGACACGTAACTCCGGAGAGTTTAGTTAAGGATCCAGTTGAATGATTTCCCAGCTCGGTTTGCATTAGCACACTTGACAACTGACTCTTGGCTGTGCCATTCAGGCAGTCAGACTGGAGGAGGACACGTGTGGAAGAATGCTGATGGGTCCTCATGACTCTTGACAGTGTCTACATGTTAAAACAGCCTTCAGGTCATAAAGACAACAATGAGAAAACAGTCAACAAAGCTGAGCTGAATTCACAGGCAAAAGAAAAAATAACAAAAAATGTCCAGACTTAATAAAAAAACCTCTGCACATTCAAAAGCTTGTAAAATAAGTGATACATTTGCATTGATGCAAGTATATTTTACTTTGAAGGAAGGTTATTATTATTAACATCAGGGAATAGGTGACTGCATGGTATGTCAGCAAATACCAGACTTACTTGGGGACTGAATATATTGACCCCATCAGGAAGTTCTTCTGAGAATGAAGGAAAGCACCAGCTGGCATATCTATATTTATATGTGGGCTCTAGCTTGACAGATAACATGCCGTTATGTCTTTAAAGGGATGCAACACCTATTTTAAAACACATTATGAATATTCTCTTCCCTTTTATTTTCATGTATAAAATGCCTAGACTTCAAGAGTGAAGTGAAGGGTTAGTGGCAGCCAGATCTAAGCCTGGATGTGTAACAGAAGGAAAAGGAAGTCTGAGGAAGTCTTTTATTCGACATAGTAAAGTCTTCTTTCAGACAGTGGGATTTGCTGTGTAAAGGTAGATTTGTATATACTGGTATATATAAAGGTAGATTTGTATATAGTCTGGACAAAGAGGTAGAGGGCTGTGTCTATGCTGCTCTAATCTTAAAATAGATGACAGGTGTGTAATCTTGGGATCTCTTCCCATTTTGTGAACCTAGAGAGGTTGCAGATACATTGATAAAAGTTCAGTTCCAAAACTGTGCAACAGAGGACAAAATATGACTTTTTAAAAAGTATAATGTTTTCAGGACAATGGGGTTACCAGAAGTGTGCTGGAGTTGCAAACAGTCATGTAAGTGGTCCAAGTTTTATTAGAGCAGTTTATTAAGGTATGTAGGCATTGCTTGTTATATTGGCATAAGTGGTAAGGCTACATACACAGGTAGGATGGAAAAACAGCTCTCCTAAACCAGAAATAGAACATCAATTTCTTTTGCCATGGGAGGGGGAAGTAGTAACTGTTACTGTTCAGGTCATCTTTCTTCTCTTCTACAAGAAAAAAAGAAGCCTACAGACAAATATGCATTTGCCTTCATCAAGTACTGATAGAAATACTGGCAGCTGTGTTGTTGAGTTCCCTTCAGAGGAACTGGGGATTTAAGGATTCTCTTCTCCCTAACGCATGTTATAAAACTGATTTCATGGAGCTGTAACTATTTATCCCAGTACAGTCAATAAAAGAACTAGCTCAAACATGTGAAAAGGCGATGTTCAGTATGCCCCATCCCTGGTAGTGTTCAAGCCCAGGTTGGATGGTGCCTTGGGCAGTCTGATCTAGTGAGGGGTGTTCCTGCCCATCACAGGGGGATTGGAATGAGATGAGAGGTCCCTTCCAACTCAAACCATTCTATGATTCAATGAAACACTGGGAAAGTTTCGAACTGTATATTAGATCCCCACAGTTATCGTCACAGCACTCCAGAATCATAGAAAACCAGGTTGGAAGAGACCCACTGGATTATCGAGTCCAACCATTCCTATCAAACACTTAACCATGCCCCTCAGCACCCTGTCCACCTGTGCCTTAAATACCTCCAGGGAAGGTGAATCAACCACCTCTCTGGGCAGCCTGTTCCAGTGCCCAATGACCCTTTCTGTGAAAAATTTTTTCCTAATGTCCAGCCTAAACCTCCCCTGGTGGAGCTTGAGGCCATTTCCTCTTGTCCTGTCCCCTGTCACTTGGGAGAAGAGGCCAGCATTCTTCTCTCCACAATCTACTTTCAGGTAGTTATAGAGAGCAATGACATCTCCTCTCAGCCTCCTCTTCTCAAGGCTAAAGAACCCCAGCTTTGTCAGCCATTCCTCATAAGGCCTGTTCTCCAGCCCCTTCACCTGCTTTGTTGCTCTTCTCTGGACTCACTCCAGAGCCTCAACATTCTTCTTGTGGTGAGGGGCCCAGAACTGAACACAGTATTCAAGGAGAGGTCTCACCAGTGCTAAGTACTGAGGGAGAATAACCTCCCTGGACCTGCTGGTCATGCCATCTTGGATACAAGCCAAGATTCCATTGGCCTTCTTGGCCACCTGGGCACATTGCTGGCTCATGTTCAGTCAGCTGTCAACCAGCACCCCCAGGTCCCTCTCCTCCAGGCACCTTTCTAGACAGACTTCTCCTAGTCTGTAGCACTGCATTGGACTCTGCCCAGAGGTCCAGCCTGTTCAGATCCAGAACCTCCTGTATTTTTTATATGCTAGTGTGTTCTCTCTACAGCATGTATTATGGTGGTTTCCATCCCTGATGAGGACCAGAGCATGCAACGTGAGGCTGTTCCTATCTATTTGTAGCGGGCCTCATCCACTTTGTGGGTGTTCTTTTTAATTCTAACCCATAAACTCCTCATCAGCTTTTCATCCATCCCTACACAGAATTCTGTGTACTCTAGCTGTTCTCTTACACAAAAGGCAACTCTGCCTCATCATCTTCTTCTCCTGTCCTCCCTAAAGAGTTTGCATCCTTCCAGTGCAACACTACAGTTAGAGGAGCCACCCCATTATGTTTCCATGACTTCAATAAAATCAGAGACCTGCAACTTCACACAGACCTGCAACTTCACACAGACCTCTAACTCTTCATGTTTCTCCCCCGTAGAGAGTACATTAGGGTTTGGGATATTTGACCACAAATGTGCCTTTCAGGCATCTCACTGCCGAAATGTACATGCTGAAGGTGACCTGACCCATGCCCCATTGTGATGACTTTGTGAATCCTTCCATGCCCTGTATTCACTAGTCTTATCCATTTCTTCCTTACAGGTCTGCAGATCTCTCTGTGACTCCCCCATCATTCCTAGTTTAAAGTCTTCCATATGACATCAGCCATCTTATTGCCAAAAATAGTTCTTCCCTTCCTAGTGAGTTGGATCTTATTTCTTCCCAAGCAGATTCTGATCTGCAAACAGGGTCTCATGGTTATCAAATCCAAAACCACATTGCCAACACCAATTCCACAGCCAGTTACTGATTTCTCCTAATAGTATTCTCCTCCTCCCACAGTTTCCCCCCAGCAGCACCTTCTGATGAAGCTGCATAAGGACGCTTTTGCCAAGAGCTCTTGTAAGTCTGCATTAAAAAGACTATTTTTGTTAATTCAAAGGCAATCTAGTTTACTGCCTTGTTTTGGCTTCAACGGCTTGGACTCACTGACATGTAATGCTCAGTTAATGCTTAAGAGATGCCGTGACTAGGAACAAAGTTATGGGGCTTATTTGCAGAAGACAAAAAATAACAGAAATATGTTGCCCTGAGTCTACATTTCCCCTCATCTGTTTCCTCCTTGCATGACAGATATTTCTCTCTACCCTAGGGAGTGTCGTGGATGTGTTCATTAGGAAACTGGACCTTGTGCTAGTAAAAGTACTTTTGGGGTTTTGTAAGAAGTATGGCTTACTCTGCCTTCACCATGCATAGACCAGATGTGTTCTTCCTATTAATGATCCCCAACTCAGAAGCACAGACAAAGCTTTTATTTCATGCATATAAGAGGAATGCATTAAAAAAAAATGAAACAAGTGCGAAGAGAACTGTCTCTTATTACCATTGCTTTTGAGTTTTCACTGTGGGGATTTCAACACCCTTTGCCTCCTGATTTCTTAATCTCACTTATTTCTGTATAATGCAAATGTCAAAAGATAAACAGTGGGACCTTTCAGCAATTGATTGGGAAGATACTTTGGCTGCTGGGCTGAAAAGAAACTACTAGAAATCTTCTGCAGTGAAACAGGAAGAAGAAAGAACGTGTCAGATATAAAAGCAACAAAAAACTTACAATGGCTTAAAGATAAAACATCCTACTTAGTCTGTTTCTCACAGTAAAGTTAATACTGGGGTCACTTCTACACACGGGCAACATCTTAAAATAATAAATATTGCCTTAAGAAAAAGAGTTACAAGGATCTTGAAGCTAGCTGATGTATGTTGTCATGTTCCTCAAGGCATTAACATCTGATGTGCTTTTAGGACATGAATCAGGCTCCCAACTTATCCATGTCCAAAAATAAGCTTCCAAACAAGCACAGAAAATAAAAAAGAAACAATAAAACATTGGGTTTAGTTATCATTTTTTTTTTTTTTTTAATTGTGAACCTGAATGGTGTTTCTCAGCAGGGTGCAACTAGCTCACTTCAGTGTGAAAGGAGATATCTTATGCTAATGGAAACCTGTAAAGGTATAAGCTTGGCAAAGAAATCCAGAGTGATTAATAAACAATGAGAAGACTTCTTCATTTTATGACCTACATATGGCTGTCGTAGGATTTGATCCAACTCCCAGGAGCTGCAGTGAGAACTCCAGCTGAGTGTTGCATGTTAGAAATATCTCTACAAATCTTGCTTCTCTGGAGTTTAGGTCTTTCAACATGACTTTAGGATGGTTAGCTCTCAAATTTGGAAATAGACAGTTGCTTCTGAAGCGCTGCACAGTATCATTATGCAAACACAAAGCGAGATACAGAAAAAAGAAGTCTGATCGTTCTTAACTCCATCAGAAAGCAGCCATGAAAAAGACAAGGGTCAAAGAAGGTTTAAAAGCATCAGATCTACTGTGTCTTATCCCTCTGTTCACAAAGAGTCGTGACTGCTCTTAAAAATACTAGGAGTTACTCACATCTTTTCTCAAGTTTTCTCCCCGACACTTCTAGCCACCGGTAGCGGGAGAGCAAGAGGAGGACAACTAATGGACAGAAGCTTCAAACTATACATGTGAGCACATCATTATGTTAAATCTAAATTTAATCAGACACACCCTGCAATGTGGAAAGAAAATTCTATTTAGAAGAAGTAAGCTGCCTAATGTTCTTCACCATCATCAGTAATCACAATAATTGTTACTACTATTTTGTTTTTATTTACAGTTCCAGGTAGAAATGAAGAATTGTATTCCTTTCCAGCTTCCTTTTTACAGTCAAAGGGAATGGATTAATCTCACTGTAAATTCTAATTTCTGCCAAATGCACCAGCTAACTATCATTAATATAAGAACCCTATTACACAGGACAGTTTGTCCTATTAAAACATTACTGGATGAACAAAAAGACCAAAACACAGGAAAAATGATCACAGCACCCACAAACAGCTGCTCATAAGGGAACACACAGCATCATATTGGATTTGTACAGGAGAGTAGCAAAGCCCATACTATTAATGTGATACCTACCTATTGTGTCTCCTTGCTCATGCACCATGGAGGCCAAGTCTTTAATGATCTGGTTCACATCCAACATGTCACTCTGAAAAGACAGAAAGCCTAACATTAATGATGAATGGGTAATATTCAGCCATAAAAGGCATGTTCCATAGCTAGGCTTTACAAAGAAAAAACAAAATCAGAAAAACTCGTGTATGTAGAATTAAAAGACATAGTTATAATGCTCCCCTAGCCAAAAAAAAAAAAATCACCTTAAACAAAGTCACGACTTGAGCTTTCTATAACAAACAAGTAGGATGAACAGATTTCATTGTTGCTTTACAGAGTTGTGGAGAATGAAGAAAACAAAAACAACAGCAGAAAACTCATCTCTTTCTGTAGAAGTTCTTTTTTATCTTGGCCATTCAACCCATAGTGTGGATTCATAGACAGAAAAAGTCCATCTTTCAGCATAGCATCCATCTGATAAAATACTACTCACAAACTGATGGAGATATAATCAAAAACTCACTGAATATGAAATGTCCTTATTGGTAAAGGCAATAAGAAAAGATGTGTTTGATGAATGGACTCATTCTTTTCTCTCCTATTTATATGTTTTCTAGTTTAAAACAAACAAAAAAAATCAGCAGTTAAATAACTAATCAGTTAAAACACAGCAAACTGCAAGTGAGTTTGGTGTGTTCATTTCTGAAGACATACCATGTACAAGAGAAAATGTGAGCATATACTGACTTTGTATGACCAGTGGCTTTTAGAAAAATAATTAATCTAGCAATAATAAATATAATAATATAAATAGTATTATAATGAACTACTAGTAAGGCAACATAAGCAGAAAAGCAGCTCACCATGAGCTGGCAATGTATGATTGCAGTCCAGAAAGCCAGAAGCACTCGAGTGCTTTAAAAGAATAGCAACCAGCAGGTCGAGAGAGGGGATTTTTCCCCTCTTCTCTGCTGTCATGAGAAACAACCTGAGGTTCTATGTTCATTTCCGGGGCCCCCAAGATAAGAAGGATATGGATGTGTTGGAGTGGGTCCAGAGGAGGCCACAAAACAACCAGAGAGCTTGTGCACCTCCCATATGATGACAGGTTGACAAGAGTTGGGGTTGTTCAGCCTGAAGAAGAGAAGCCTCCAGGAAGATGTTGTAGCAGCTTTCCAGTACTTAAAGGGGATCTGCAGGAGAGAGTGGGAGGGGCTCTTTATCATGAAGTGCAGGGATACAATGAGGCATAACAGTTTTAAGCTCAAAGAGGAGAGATTTAGGTTAGATATTAGGAAGAAATTTTTCCCGTGAGGTGATAAGGCAGTGGAACAGGTTGCCCAGAGAAGTCAGGGATAACCCATCACTGGAGGTGTTCAAGGCCAGGCTAGATGAGACTTTGAGCAACCTGATCCAGTGGAAAGTGTTCCTGCCCGTGGTGGGGGGGTGTGGAACTTGATGGGCTTCGAGGTCTCTTCCAACCCAAACCGTTCAACGATTTTAAGAAAAAGAAAAGACACATATACAGGATGCATTTTGTTAAGTTGTGCATAACTCAGAACTACAGAAACATTGAGGGTGTCAGGAACCTCTGGAAATCATTTAGTCTGACACCCCTGCTCAACTCAGTCATTTAAAGTAGGTTGCTTGGGGCCATGTCCACTTGGTTTTGTGTATCTTCACAGAAAGATTCTACAGGCTGTCAGGTCAACAGTATTTCGATGTAAACCTTGTGCTGGGAATCCCAGCACTGAATGCTTTGTGAAGCATAGAAAATATTTCCTAAAAATCTGATTCTCCTGAGGCTAATTGCACAATAATTAATTTAATTAATTCTTGAGTCCTGTTGCAACTCTAGTCAATCATTCCAAAAGGTCCAATTGCTTCCACTGCACTTCTAAAGAACTCAGCTTCCCTATTGGCAAATTTAGAAAATGTTGAAAAAGGAATCCATGTCCCTCATATGAGTGTATAATTGGCACAATATTATATCATATAATGTAAAGGAACCACATTAATTTGCAATGAAGCCTGGGCATCACACTGTGAATTCTAGAATATCATAGAATCATAGAATCACTAGGTTGGAAAAGACCTTAGAGATCATCAACTCCAACCGTATTTGTCTACTACTAAATCACGTCCCCAAGCACTTCATCCACCTGTGTTTTAAACACCTCCAGGGATGGAGACTCAATAACCTCCCTGGGCAGCCTTTTCTAATGATTGATAAAATACACCAGATTGCTGAATGCCTGAAGAAGTAGGAGAAAAATGTTTAAAACTCTCTGAGAAATCATATTGAAACAAATAAACAAACAACACAAAAAAAAAAAAACAAAACCCCAACCAAAGACTGGGTAATGCATCACCTAAACCGGGGTCGGGGTAATTTGTGGTTTCAATAAAGGATGGGGGACGATATGATTGAGAGTAGCCCTGCAAAGAAGGACTCTGGGTGCTGATTGACGATTAGCTTGATGTGAGCTGGCAATGTGCACTTGCAGACCAGAAGAACAACCGTATCTTGGGCTGCACCATAAAAAGCACGGCCAGCAGGTTGAGGGAGGTTATTCTGCCCCTCTATTCCTCTCTTGTGAGACCTCATCTGGAGTACTGTGTCCAGTTCTGGAATCCTCAATATAAAAAGGATATGGAGCTGTTGGAACGGGTTCAGAGGAGGGCTACAAGGATGATCAGAGTGCTGGAGCACCTCCAATATGAGGACAGGCTGAGAGGGTTGGGTTTGTTCAGCCTGGAGAAGAGAAGGCTCTGAGAAGACCCTATAGTGTCCTTCCAGTACCTGAAGGGGGCCTACTAAAAAGCTGGGGGAGGAATTTTTCCAAGGGCATGTAGTGATAGGACAAGGGGCAATGGTTATAAACTGGAAAGGGGCAGATTTGTACTAGACATAAGGAGGAACTTCTTCACCATGAAGGTGGTGAGGCACTGGCACAGGTTGCCGAGGGAAGTTGTGGCAGCTCCATCCCTGGAAGTGTTCAAGGCCAGGTTGGATGGGGTCTTGGGCAGACCGATCTATTCGAAGGTGTCCCTGCCTACCACAGGGAGGTGGAACTGGATGATCTTTAAGGTTCCTTCCAACCCTAACTATTCTATGATTCTATGATCGCAAAATGCACTTCATTCATTTACTTGTCAAATACAATGAAGCTTTAATTATGTATGATATTATTCATAACTTGTAAATACTACAGAATATTTTATAAAAGCAATGAAGTTTAAGTAATTTGAGATTACACTTGAGCACTGCAGTAGAAAATCATTACCAAGAAATAAGGAGAAATGAGTTGTGATTTTTGTGGGTGAGGGAGTTGTTTGAATTTTTTCATAAAAATTTATTGAAAAGAGGAACTAAAATTTAGCAAAATGTAAAGAATTGAGAATTAACTTTAATGTTATTGTTCTCTCATTCAAATGCTTAGTAAAAGATGATTAGAGGAAAATAAAACAAACAAATAATAGTACTGAAAAAAGCCCAGGATGCCCATTTGTCTCTCTTGTCTAAATTGCTACTAACATCACTCTTTGGTTTCTGTTACTTGCAACACGACAAAAAAAAAAAATTCTTTCTACCCTTCAGTCAGTCTACTTTGTTCTGTTTTTCTTCTTTTACAGCAGTTAAGTGAATGTAGCTTAAAATCCATGAACAAACTTTTGCATGTATATTTGGTTAGATGGAGGATATTGCAATATATTTATTTATGAATGCCTCTCATGGGAAGGGACAACTCTGCAGGACAATTCTTTGTGAGGACAACTCACCATGAGGGGTCATTAGAGTTATGGTTATATCTAGGATTAAGCTTAGACTTCAGTTTATGGTTAGGGTCAATTTTAGGGTTAGAGTTATCTCTGTGGAGAGTTGTTGCTGCAGAGAGCTGAGTGTGCAGAGTTGTCCAAGATCCTGCCTCCGACTCCCCCCTCCAAATATTTGCATTGGAATAAAACAAGCAGCTATTCCGTCTAAGAAAGATCAGATGATATATTGAGGCTTCATGATGTCCTCCTGAGCTAATTTAACTGGAAGGAGTTATACTGTCTGTCTACCCATCCCCAGATATGATGATGAAAAGAGAAAAATGAGAAAGGATATTCAATGCTGTATATGCAGAGCACTGCTTCATATTTGCCATTTATATCTAAGTAATTGGGATGAAATAGCCACCTTCTGCTGCAGAGTAGAGATCCTTTTCATATTATTGTAACAACACTTAAAATTATTGTTCAGCAAATATGCAAGAGTTAAAGGCAGCCATTGAGTTGTCTGGAAGGAAAAAAATGTGACTACAGTATTTAAGGAAAAACAAACAGGGGTAAGATGTAAAGCACAGAACGCAGACCAATCTGACCTGAAGCAAGGAATCTGTTGAATAATTTAAGCTGGCAATGTGAAATTTCAAAGCTCCTGATATATGTAGGCAAAACAAAGGAAAAAATAGAAGGGAGGAAAATAGCAAGAAATAAAGAATATACCTAGGAGCTATATTCCTGTTCCTTCTTGCCAGGTTAGTTCTGTCATGAAGTACCTCTGAACTTGCCAGGCATCAGAGTTTGTTAGCAAAATCAGATTGCCCTTGGTTGCCCACATCTGCACACACTATACAGAATTCACAGTGAAATACAGCTTCTTAGAAATCCCTTTGGCTCCACAGAAACGTACAACAGCTAGATACTGTTCCAAAGATGCTGTTTCCCTGTCATCAAAATAGGCTGGGGTTTCTTGGGTTTTATCAATGGCAGCCTTTCTTGTCTGATGACAATTCACCCCCTACATTCACATACAAGAGGCAGACAGATTTAAATAATTTCATCTAAATTCGGCCTGACAAAAAGAAGGGAGACCTTATAGCAGCCTCCCAGTACTTAACAAGAGGCTATAGGAAAGCTGGCAAGGGTCTTTGGGACCCTAAAGATCTGAAGGATTCTGTAGAAAATGTTAGTTTGAAAGCTTCTGAAAAGAAAGTACTACACTAAAACTCATTGATCGTTCGGGTAATATAAATTCACTTGGTAAGTGAATAATGACACTCTAAAGTACTGAGAGTCTGGAAAAAAATTCCAAAATTTCAACTCAGAAATTGTCACAGAAACTGTTGGAAATATGACTTTGCAGATAAACTAGAAATATAAATTTTCCATTTTTTACCAAGATGACCACAATTTCAACATTTATAAAATTAACCAGGAAGCGTGTCAAATTGTAAATCGCAGACATTGTTATCAAGATGGAAACAACCTAACAAATCCCAGCAGATCACTCCTCCATGGGATCAATATTACTAAGGCAATTTCTCTCTGGTGATTAATGATGGGACCTAAGGTAATAATAGAAAGGTATGCCAGGGGTAGTTTAGATTGGATATCAGGAAAAGGTTCTTCACTCAGAGGGTGGTGGAGCACTGGAACAGGGTCCCCAGAGAAGCAGTAACAGCTCCAAGCCTGACAATATTCCAGAAGCATTTGGTCAACGCCCCCCATCACATGGTGTGAAAGTTGGGGTTGTCATATCCAGGGGCAGAAGTTAGACTTGGTGTTTCTTGTGGGTCCTTTCTAACTCAGGACATTCAGTGATTCTATGATTTGTCAAGGCAGCAAATAGTAAAACTCCTCTTATTTCCACTTTCACACTTAGTGGGGTGAAGATCTATCCATATTGAAAACTTCTAACATATATCTGACCTTAGTGATATTCTAAGGACCCTTTCTGTATTCCAGCCATGGGAACAGTGACAAATAAACCAGAGACAGAAAACATGCCCTCCTCAAAAGCACCCAGAACAACCATGTGCCGTCAATAATCTCTCTGTCACATTTAGCCAGATCCCAGCATCCTTTAGCAATGTCAACTCAGGTCCTCAATGGATGAATCACATTTATTTCTAAGAATATTTGCCTTAGGGTTGTATAAAAAATGGGATCACAAAGATCAGTGGTCTGTCTTATTTAGCACATGTGCTGTTGTCTGTACTCACAAACCATTAATCCACTTTTTTAAAGGACTATAAATTAGCATCTACATTAATCACTGACTCAGTGTTCAGGAGATGCTAAATTCTACAAATTGTTAAATTCTACATATCTGCCCCACCATCCACTCTGCAACAAGCAGTCAAGGAAGTTATAAAATAAACCTGAAGGAGATTCTGAAACAAATAACAACTATGTGTGTATTTCTTTATATTGAAGCAATCCAAAACAAAATAAAGCAAAAAAAAAAAAAAAAAACTAGTGCTTGTTATCTTTGGGCAGGGGGGGTGGGAAGCCCCAAACATAATCAAACTCCCCAGTGAAAAAATGTCTTGAATGTTTTACCAAAGAGACGCTGGTATGGGTCTCATGTATTATCTCACCTGCAACACCCTTGGGGCATTTCCTACCCTGTGGTCCAGCATGTGTGAACAACAGATCCAGAGCACACATAAAGTCCAATAAAAGCATGGTATTCACTTCTCCCCATTCTCTTCTGCGAAATGGGGAAGAAAAGAAAACTGAAAAAATCATATCAATTGCACGCAAGCATCTCTGATAGTAGATGGGCAAAACCTAAATCTTGCTGCACCAGCCTTTCAACAAATATTTTTCTCTTGTCTGTGGCTGGGGAGAAAAAAAATGACAGTCTATAAATCAAACTGATTCAGCCCAAGCAGCAACAGACCAGCAGAAAATTGTTTTGAGGGCAGAAGCTATCCAGAACAGCAATTACAAACTGAGTTAGATCTCCTCTGGGACTGCACAACAGGCAGTGTGGGGAGTTTCTCTCTCCCTCTTGCTCACTTGTGAATGCTTCCTCTCTATTTTGCTGTCTTAGTGGTTGGTATCATCGCAGGAAGTGTAGCACTGCACTGCATAATTTAAATAGTTGTGACGAGCTTCAGCATGTTAATCCAGCATCTACCTGGGGACAGTGGGCTGAAGAAACATAGCATGAACAGTATTCTTGTCCATCAAAAATCAAACACAGAGGCTATGGAAAGTGAGATGCTTCGAGCTCATCAGGCAGAGGAGAGTTCATTGCAGAGGGCATCTCAGCAGGGATGAATAATGAAAGACCCTGTAATCAGGCAGCTCACAATACTATTCATTGTGCCCTATGTGAGAAATAACCCAACGAGATGTTCAACCTACCATGCTACCATGCTTTCTGTATAATGAAAAGGGCAATGCTGGTGGGTGGAAAGACCAAATTGCTCTACATATCTGAGGAAGAGGCAGAAACAACTTCTATGGCAGGACTGTCAAGAGTAGAAAACATAGTCACATATTTACTGCAGCTCACTTGCACTCTAACAGACATCTCAAAGATCAAATGCACATGGTTATTGTTTATTCTAGTGATCTGCTTGAATGAATTGGATGCAAGACCTCTGCCTCACCTTCTCTACCATCCTCAATATGTGTCTTCCCACCAGCAGCAATGAGAGCATGAGTGGGTATGACACATGGTTCCCTTGAAAAATCCTCTCTTCTTAGCCATTGAACCACGTTTGAAGACACATCTACACAGCTTACGTTTATGACAAGCATCATTATCTCTGATACTATTTAAAACGTGTGAGAGGCATGCAGCACATTACTGTGAGTTGTGTTAATATCTTCACAACCATACATCTGGATCAGATTACCTGAAAACATGCATTGCTACCATTGTCTCCTATGTACTCTACATTCCTCAGTGTCTGCTTTTTCAGACACTGAAAACAGTTTAAGGCAGATATTTTCATTCACAGGAACTCTCTCAGTTCCAGATCTATGCTGAAGGCTGGAATGGGACTGTAGTCTCAGAGAAATATAATATAAATAACAGGAAGAGATAATTTACCCTTTTAAAATCCTTTTTGTCTGGAAATAGGAGATGTGGTAATGGAGGAGGTCATTAATAGTTCTGTTTTTAAGCAATTATCCTCACTTTATATTGGGGAAAATGTGTTGTTCAATAAAGGATCAAAGTATCATGGTGTTTGGTTCAAGTAGAATGTTCTGCTATTAACCATTATTTTGAATTTCAAATTAATTTACATCCAAAATATCATTTAAATTAAACGGTTTGTAAAGGTATATGACTTGAGATATGCACATACCTGTGCTTATTTATACAGGCACATATAATGTATGTATTCTTGTGTACCATAAACACACCTACCTATATAAATAGTAACTGTATATATAGACAGACTAATAATTTTAGGATCTAAGTTGCTCCCAACATACACCAGGTGTTAAATGAGCATTTGAGGTTTAGCAGATTGCAGCGATGGAAACACAGCCTATTTCTGTCTGCAGAAAACAGCCCTTGAAACTCAAGACAGGTTTGTTTTTTTCCCTAGCTAAACATTCTAGTGCAAGATAAGCATAAACGTGGATATGCTCTGATAACAGGAAAGCAAACAAAATAATAAAATAAAAATTACAGAATCACATAACCAGGTTGGAAGAGACCCACTGGATCGTCGAGTCCAACCATTCCCACCAATCCCTAAATCATGCTCCTAAGTACCTCATCTACCCTAACCTTAAACACCTCCAGGGAAGGTGACTCAACCACCTCCCTTGGCAGACTGTTCCAATGCCTAACCACCCTCTCCGTGAAGAACTTTTTCCTAATCTCAAGCCTAAATCTCCCCTGGAGGAGCTTGAGGCCATTCCCTCTTGTCCTGTCCCCTGTCACTTGGGAGAAGAGGCCAGCTCCCTCTTCTCCACAACCTCCCTTCAGGTAGTTGTAGAGAGTAATAAGGTCTCCCCTCAGCCTCCTCTTCTCCAGGCTGAACAACCCCAGCTCTCTCAGTCGCTCCTCATAAGATTTGTTCTCCAGCCCCTTCACCAGCTTTGTTGCTCTTCTCTGGACTCGCTCCAGAGCCACAACATCCTTCTTGTGGTGAGGGGCCCAGAACTGAACACAGCACTCGAGGTGCGGTCTCATTAGTGCCGAGTACAGAGGGAGAATAACTTCCCTGGTCCTGCTGGTCATGCCGTTCCTGATACAAGCCAAGATGCCATTGGACTTCTTGGCCACCTGGGCACACTGCTGGCTCATGTTCAGTCGGTTGTCAACCAGCACCCCCAGGTCCTTCTCCTCCTGGCAGCTTTCCAGCCAGGTTTCTCCTAGTCTGTACCTTTGCTTAGGGTTGTTGTGCCCCAAGTGCAGGACCCGGCATTTGGCCTTGTTAAACCTCATGCCGTTGGTCTCAGCCCAGCAGTCCAGCCTGTTCAGGTCCCTTTGCAGAGCCTCCCTACTCTCCAGAGGATCCACACGTCCTCCCAGTTTGATGTCATCTGCAAATTTGCTAAGGGAGCACTCAATGCCTTCATTCAGGTCGTTGATAAAGACATTAAACAGGACTGGACCCAGGACTGAGCCCTGGGGAACCCCACTTGTACCTGGCCTCCAGCTGGATTTAACTCCATTTACCAACACCCTCTGGGCCTGGTCATTCAAAATTAGTTTGCCTTGCTTCATTTTGACAAAAAAAAAAAAAAAAAAGAAAAAAAAAGCTATGTTGATTCACTTTTGCCCTCAAGCTAATGCTGCAATTATTTGGTATTGGGCAGAGCTAGGGCAAGAATGGCTCTCAGCAGGCAATCAAGAGGCAATGTTCATAAGGGGAACAAAAGAATTATGCAACAAAGTCAAAGCGCAGAGCAAACAGAGAAATGTTTCAATAGTCATCCATGATGAAGCAGGACATGTTTTGCCATGGACCACCCTTCCTTCATCCCCAATACTCCCCTACATGTTTATAAAGCCCCTAATAGCAAGATGCACACAAAGAGGGAAAGCTGAAGGGAGATCCATAAACCAAATAAATGAATAGGGAAGAGACGTCATTACTTTCCCTAGTGCAAAGGAGAACATCAGCTCTGCTTTCCAAAAGTGGGCATGCCACAATTTTATTTTTTACTTGGTGTCTCACTTAACTGCACTTCATTAACACAGTTAGTTGGTGCAAGTCTCTTGGATGCTATAATGTACATTTAGAAGCAATAACACCAAAAATACATTAGATAGGTCACACCTAATATTTGTTCTTTACACTTAGGTTATGCATTCATTTTTTCCATGTTACAGAAGAAACTATCCACACCCACAGTACAAATTCAAACTTCTGCTCTTCTACAAACAAGTTTCCAGCTACTTTACTACTGAAAAAAGATCAATATCCTTGTGCTTCCAACAAACCCTTGGGCCACATATGAAAGAGGCTTGCAGGCTAGAAATATTGCTCCTGTTTTCTCCTAAGCTAGAAAGGGGTTTGTGTAGATTTTGGCCAATTCATTTGTCACAGCTTCCTGGAGTTGAATTAAATAATCCATTCCAAAGTAAATTCACTTACGTTCATAGGGTAACCAGACGGTACCACAAATATGTGATAGACTCAAGAATAATAAATACAAATACAGATAATGAAATGTCCAACGTTATGATCTTCATATTCTAGAAATGAAAATGCTCAGTAAAGAAGAAGTGTTATCTCAACAGAGAATATCCATTTATATTTAGAATACAGGATGCAGCTTAGGGTTTCGTGAAATTTGATGGCCTGACACCAGGGAATGAAAAAGAAATATAATGTAAAATGTAAAATTAAAAGCCATGCAAAGTAGAGAAGAAATGTCCACCCACAATTATCCATAGCCTTGCCTAAGAAAAGGCTTTTATGAGCAACAGGTCACTTGGTTCCTTCTGCAAGACCTGTACAATAAACACACCCATTAGATGCAATTGCCATAGACTGGTTCATCATGTGGATACCTGTCCGCCAGGAACTATTAGTCTATATTACACATTTATTTTGTATCACCTTCCAAACCACACAGTGAGCCTTGGGTCTCTTCAGCAACAGACTGCAATAAGCAAGATATATGGGTTCCTACAGCAACCTATGAAAAACTTTCTGGTTTGTTTTTTTTGTTGTTGTTGGGGTTTTTTTAACGTACAACAGGGATTGGTATTTGAGACATTTCATCTTAAAAAATAAAAAATAAAACAAAACGCATTTAGTATTTACAGCTACACTTCTTTTTCTAGCTGTTCAGGCGGTCACCTGAGCATTAAGTCATCAAAGATATGGAAATCCACAAGTAAGCTCCAAACTCAGTACCTTACACATTGACTTTTCTTTTAGCATCTCCTGCTTTCTGCCTTAGGCTGCAATGCATAAACTAATACGAGTAGTGAGGGAAGAAGTTGTAATCTATCACACTGACTGATACCAGCCCCAGGAAAGGTAGTTTATTGCAGGTGGTATGTTATCTTCAAAAATAGAATCTGTGCAGCGATTATGACAAAAACTTCATCGCTTTCTACACTTTGTTTGCAGAACTATTAATTCTTCACTTTGGATTTATTTCCATGAGAGTCATGTAGCCAGAAAAATAGAATGGAGATATTAATTTTCTTTTAGGAGTGTTCTGGGAAACTGAGCAATTAGAGCGATCTTAAGCTGTCATGTATTATCAATTGCCACTCAATTATTTTACTTAAATAAAACACCGATTGCAGGGTCTGATCTGTAGCAATCAACTCAGTGATTCATCTAGGTGCACTGTTTATTCTTGAGAAATTAGCAAAGAGTAATTAATTTTAAATGAAAGGTAAAAGACAAAGAGACAAGGAAGAACGGAAAATTGGAAATATGTAGCATCTTTCTATGATTCTTTGCTATGCTGCCAATCCACAGATTAGAAATACCTGAAACTACTGCATTCTGTATAGAGTCTGGTGGTAAGTCAGTCCACATTACAAGTGGAGTCCATGGTGAAGAGAGAAAGTTTAATCTCTTTAAGAGGTCATTGCAGTTTTGAAGAACTTGTCCTCTGTCTTCAGGAGACTAACGGGTTGCAGCCAGAAGATGTGATATGGCTGTCTAGGTCTCCGACAGCCACAGATAGCACCAGCTCCTTGAGTAACTACACATTCTACGTCTACTCAATGTTCATGCACTCCTCAGTGGTACAAACCATACAAAATGATACATGTGTCTTCCAAGTGAAGACATAAGCTCCATGCAAGGAAAAAAAAAAATTGCTCTGTCCTGCATTTCCTTGTGTGTTTCAAAAAACAAACAGTATGGTCTTTGTAGACTATTCCAGATTTTAGATCTGTGGATTGCAGACTATGCTGTTGACACTTACCTTATGTATTTTCAGTCATTAAAGCACAGTGCCTGAAAGGCACAAATGCGAGGTATCAGTGGGACAGTTAATTAAAACAACAGCTAAAAGGCTTATAGAAGTGTGATGGCTACCATCTCCAGTAAAAAAACCAGACTTGCTGGTACTGTCTATAACAATCCTCACACAGGTTTTGTCTCCATTCTTTGCATGAGAGACCATGTTTTGTAGAAGTATCCATTACATACAAAATGATTAATCTCATTGTTCAAGGATTTTTCCATAATGTTTAATTTATACCTTTCTGTCCTTTGTTACTATTTCATAATTTGTTACTACCTTCATCCTTAATATTTTAAATTATTCTACCCTTTTTTTTAATGCTGTTACACATCAAGTATTTCTACGTAGTCATCATGGCTCAGCTAATCACTGCTGCACTTTCCAAGTCTGCAGTTGGTAAATTCCTGTAATCTCTCTTCATAAATTATACTTAATACTTCTTCCTCATTTCTTTCCTTCTGGATCACCTCCAAATTTCTAACAGAAAAAGGAGGTCAAAAATCTCTCATTTCTTACACACCTTCCTATCAGATGAAAGGTTCCAACGTCTAAGGCAGACAATAAAGACTGTATAACAATTCCTTTTACTTGTCAGATGCCTGCATTTACTTTCTTGTTGAAAATTTTCAGTTTCTGGTTAAAACTGCAGCAGTGTTCACACTGAGTCTTGGTCTTTCTATGTCTCAGAGATAACAGCAATTCTTTAGTGGGTATGAATGGTCTACAGAAGTTTTTCTGCATTGACTTTTGCAATAGACTTTGAAATTCACACAGCAAGACTTTGATGCATGTTTCTGTAGGGAGATTAGAAAGCTGTAACCGCTTAGATCCCACAGTCTCTGAGTCACCTAGAAGAAAATTCTCTAGGTTTTCTCAATAAGCACAAGAAAGAGGCAGGCATATTCAGGAAGAAGTTCACATCTTTGTTATTTAAACAAAAGTGGGATGAGTCAGAGACATTGTAGGTGGCACTTCAGAGGGAGAAGGAGTACTCTGAGGCCTTTCTCTCAGAGTGCAAAATGTGGTTATGAAAATGCAGTTTGTTCACACAGCCCTATAGATAACAGCTGCATTTCCACACATGAGCATAACTATATTGGGCTGGATATAATGAGCTGGATTACGATCCTGTGTAAATCTAAAATGACATGAAACTATCAACAGTTGCAGATAAAAGCAAGTATCTCACCTACAAAGAAATTAAAGGCAAGGAGAGCCTCCAAGTGTCAGAGAGATGCTGATGGTCCATGCAGTGAGAGTGCTGGCCTTGGAGAAACAAAACATTTGATCTCAATTATGTGTAAATTCTGCATCATCAGTCTTAACTGGGGCACAGTTAGGAGCTGTGTGAAGTTCCACAGACCAGACTGTGGACCTTTACAGTATGGCCACTCCCAAGTAAATTAATAACTCCAAAACATTCCTAGGAAAAGAAACATAATACAGCTACTTTTTGCTTTTTAGGCACTAAGATAGCTCCCCAAGCAATACCACAAATTTAAGAAAAATAAATAAGCGTTGTATTTTCTAGAAAAGCAAAGGGAATAATGTTTATAGACTTCTGAGTGCTTCTCATGATGTAGACAGAAAAAAGTATCTATAATACACACATTGCTTTAGACAATAAGAATTCTCATGTGCTGTACCTGAAGTCTTTGGTAATGACAGAGGTAAGTCAAGCAATGATAAGTTGACCATGTTGTTTCATCTATAAGTTCCCAGATGAGGACTTGCCTCCGGTCCTGTGAAGTCTCAGAGACCTTTTCTATCAGATCATTCAATGCCACACATGACAATGTTTCAATCTATGTTGTAACTATGGGAACTGTAAGTACATATCACTTTGCATTTTTTAATGCAGGAGATCATAGCATTTGACCAGCAGGTAGAGGGAGGTTATTCTTTCCCTCTAGTCTGCTCCTACAAGATCTCACCAGGAGTAATGTATTCAATTCTTCAGCACAGGAAGGACATGGATCTGTTACAGTGAGTCCAGAGGAGGGTGACAAAGATGATCAGAGGGCTGGAGAACCTCCCATACAAGGACAGGATGAGGAAGCTAGGGTTGTTCAGCCTGGAGAAGAGAAGGCTCTAAGGGAGACATCAGAACAGCCTTCCAATACTTAATGAGGGCTACAGGAAAGATGGGGCAGTGCTTTTTATCAAGGAGTGCAGTGACAGGACGAGACATGACAATTTTAAGCTGAAGATGGTAGATTTAGGTTAGATACTAGGAACAATTCTTTTTTCCTGTGAGGGTGCTTTAGCAGTGGAAGAGGGTGCCCAGAGAAGTCATGGATGCCCCATTCTATGATTCTGACTTCAAATATATAAGGCATGTTTGAAAGTCAATGGCTTTAGCCACTTTTAAGTTCTTATAAAGATAATGCTCATTAGCCTGCTGAAGATCTGGGGAAAAAATACAAGAAAAAATAAGGATATAGACCAACATGATCATTTGTTCCTGTATCAGTATTACAGTCATGCTAGACACATCTCTTCATGCAAGATAAATCCTATGGCTAATGCTGTTTCTTCTAGCCCATGTTGGCCATGGAAAAACCCTCTAGAGAAAAGAGCAAGTCCATGCAGTTTATTTATAGTGGGAGGCAAAAAGCCCAATTTTTTCTTATTTTTCTTCAATAACTCCACTTCATTCAGCTCTTCATAGTCACCTTTCTTTCAGTCTCCATAGCAGTTTTTCCCCACCAGTTCCTCTTCATATTGCATTTGTTAGGCTGATAAGAGACAACTGTATCCAATGTTTTGGCATTCACTCTCCAAAGACAGCTCCGTCTCTCCATTGCCTTTGTTCTATACCACTATAAGTTAAAGATGTCAGAGGAAGTTTTAGTAAGAGCTGAGGAAAAACAAGACAAAGAAGCGAAGCCACATCTATGGAAAACAAGGGGACAATCATTTTGAGCCCAAGTTTTGCTTTGTTTGGAGCACAATCCAAGAATCACTGTGAAGCAGCATTTTTTTTCCAAATGACCATGTGGAAAACAATTTTTCTGGAGAAAGAGCCCAAAATCTGGGACAACTGTAACACAAACATTTTTCATCCATAGATACATGATTCTAAAAAGCAAAACTAGATTGTACACAAACTGATACATAGATAAATTCCCATAACAGCTCTTATGCATATTACCACTGCAATATTAGATGGTGTCTGACATCCAAAATCCAGAAAACTTATATTCATCTCAGATCCGTGCAATGAATTACAATACTATCCAGCAATTAAAATGACAGTTATGAACAACAAGCAGCTTGCTCTCTGACCGAAGCAGCTTTCATTCAAACAATTAATCGTTCATTTTACTTTGTAAGTTTTGCTTATGTGTCATTGGCAGATGGGGGAGATGCTCTCACAGAAAAAAAAAAAAAAAGTGTAGCTCATTTAAATCTCTGAAGGAAAGAGCTACTATTTATGGAGCAGGGTTGGTGGATTAGATGTTTATGTCTGATACACCTATATTTACTGCTTAGAAAATTGCCCTGGACTCCCTTCAGAGCCAATGGAGAAACAATAGTGGGCTTGAGGAGTTTAGATTAAGGGTTAGATATTGTCAAACTGGAACTCAAAAATACTGAACCGATTTTTTTAGAGAAACAGGTGAAACAACCTCAGAGTTATTACCTCTGATAATTTGTTTGGAATAAGCTGAATATTTGAAAGACCAGAAAAGAGTATACAGTCTTAACAGAGCAAAATCCTGGGAATTAGAGGTCAATCAGTTTAATGTCAGGCCTACACAACCCCCAGTAGCAGAGAAGATGGGACAAATAACCAAATGATTTACAATTACATAAAATTCATGGAGAGAATGAGGATCAACAATTATGCAATTTTCAAAAATATCTAGTATCTTTCTAGGGCAGGGCAACACACTTGAGTAAGGCAAGAAGCAGAAGATGACAAATAAGCAAGTACAGCAAACACAGCCTAAATGAAAGAACTGTAAAATTTGCTGGGATATCACATTTAAAACCCATTTCCCCCCTGGTGAATCTCAGGTACTAGACTGGAAGGATGTACTGAAAGGAGTTATCTCATGAAGTTCAGCAAGGCCAAGAACAAAGTCTTGCACCTGGACTGGGGCAATCCCCAGCATGTGTACAGACAGGAGGATGGATTGAGAGAAAGACTTGGGAAAACTGGTGGATGAAAAATTGGACATGAGCCAGCAAGGTGCACTTACAGCCCAGAAGCTAAGTGTATCCTGGCCTACATAGAAGCGCACTCTGAAGGTCAAGGAAGGCAACTCTCCCTCTCTACCCTGCTCTCACAAAACTCCACCTGGAGTTCTGCATCCAGCTCTATGGTCCCAGCGCAAGAAAGATGTGGACCTGTTGGAGAAGGACCAGAGTAGTGCAACAAAAATGACCAGAGGACCGAAACACCTCTCCTATGAGGAAAGGGTGAGAGCTGAGGTTGTTCAGCCTGGAGAAGACTCATAGGAGAACTTATTGAGGCTTGGGAGTTTCTAGGAAAGATGGAGGCAGACTTTACTGAGGTCTGTAGTGACAGGACAAAGGATGAGTTTTCAGGTAAAAGAGAACATATTTAAGTTGGACACAAGCAAGACAATTTTTTTTTTTTTTTTTACTGTGAGAGTGGTGAGACACTGGAACAGGGCACTCAGAGAAGTTGTGAATATCCCATCTTTAGAAGTGTTCAGGGTCAGTTTGGATGGGTCTTTGAGCAACCTGTCTCAGTGGAAGGTATCCCTGACCATAGCAGGAGGATGGGATGGGGGTGAAAAAGATGATCTTTGAAGGCCCACTTTGAATCCAAGCCATTCTGTGATTCCATGAGTACTTCATGGATTTGTCCTGTATCAAGTACTAACCAATATTTTTCAGTTATTGTTTGCATGATGGAAAAGAAAGGATGATTACAAAACATGAAGGTGCAGTGAATCACAGAAATATTTTGAGGCTGTCAGATGATAACAATCATATTTCAAAATGATATTGGGGAAACACTGCAAGAAAAAAGGCTCTAGTCAAATAATGAAAATGCAAAATTCTGCAGTTAGACATAAAGAACAGGAAATAACTTTCCAGAAGTCCTTAAAAAAACCAAATAAACAAACCAATCAAAAAACAGTAAGGTTTGCTAGGAGCAAAGCGGGCACTTGTGACATTAGGTATTGTCTCCAAATTTGAGCAATGGTCAGGAACACAACTCGGGGAAAGTTCATAGAAAAGCATGAGAATGATCAAAGATTTCAGAAACACATCCTGAAACACAGTAGTGTGTTTTCCAGTGTAGAAGAGGGTGGGTGTGGGGGTAACACAGATGATAATGGTGTTTAAATGAGAGAAACTTTCAAATAGGAAGGGAATAAGCTGTTCTCTCATCCATAGAACAGAAATCCCAGGGCTTAAACTGTAACAGAAGATATTCATACAAGAAGTTAATGATTTGGGTAGTTGATCCTGTCTTAGGACTAAAAGATGAGTTTGGTGATGCTTAAAGATTGGTCTTAACTCTGCTTGTCTAACATTCAATACAATCGATACAAACTCTGCAAATCAGAGAGATGTGAGCATTCCAGACAGCAGCCACAAATTTCCTATCAACTCACGCCACTAAACTGATTAAAGCATGCACCTCTCCCTCAGCTCTTATGCATTAAGACAAATTCAGTAAATCTCTGCTCTACTAAACATCCCTGTCCACAAAAATAAAAGGCAAAACTCAATAAGTTTTAATCAACTTATCAATAGCAATGAAAACATTTCATGTCAGTAATCACAGAAACACTAGGTTGGAAAACACCTCCAGGATCATTGAGTCCAAAAACTGCAACAGATAACAATCAGACAGCTGCATCTCACCTCTTCCTGCAATTGCATCTGCAGGAAGAAGGTCCTTACAGTAGTGTTCTATCTATCATCTGTGTGGAAAAACAAAACACAACGATCCCTTGTGTTTAGAAAACACCAAGTAGATTTGCAGTAACAGAGCCCTTACTCCTGTGCTTATAAAGCCACTAATTATTCAGCAGAGAAATTATGCTGCCTTTCTTCCCACCTATGTTGGCCCCAAAAGGAAATATTAATTTAGAAGATTTTGGATTAATCTCTCCTGTTTATAGTGAAGTTTGAAGCATTTACATTCAATCATGCTCAGCTTGTGCTTCCTGAATTTAGATCAGCTTTCAAAGACTGTTTTAAATTTATTTCCATTTGCAAATGAGGCAGGTGAAGTTCTACAGGTGATTAGGGGATGGTTCAGTTCATTCCCACAAACACACAGGTGCCTCTTGCTCAAAGAGTGAAGCGTTGGGAAAGCTGGATGGATCTAGGAGTATGGGATAGGAAGTAGAGGGATCAGGGATCTGCTGTCAGACTGAAGGCATCTTTAAAAGGCTACTGTTAAGACTGCAGCTAACCTTATTTTTCTTCACCACTCAAGGTAAATTGGAAAAATTAATTATTTTCCAGCACAGAGGACTTTAAGCTCTATATCTATCACAGCATTTATTAAGCTATATCACAGACTGTGCTATATATACATATACATTTGACTTTATATTAATACTAAGTAATACTGATGTCGTTCATCAGGCCTTGGTGGACAAAGCTAAAGAGCCATGGAAGTAGTTCAAACACTTCTGAAGAGGAGGTGAAACAAAGTAATTTGATGTAGACTAGACATTCGGAAGATTTTATTTGCCGTGAGAGTGGTGAGACATTGGAACAGGTTGCCAAGGGAAGTTGTGGATGCCCCATCTCTGGAGGTGTTTAAGGCCAGGTTGGATGTGGCCTTGGGTAACCTGATCCAGTGGGATGTCCCTGCCCATGGGATCTTTATGATCTAGATGATCTTTAGGGTCCCTTCCAACCCTAACTGTTCTATGATTCTATGATTCTATGATTCTATGATTGGGTGAGACCCACTAAGTTCTCTCTGTTTGATGATTGTTTGGGATAAATAGATGGATTGAGGTCTCTATCCAGTCCTTACCAATCAATGGTCATTTATCAGCAGGACCAGTGGGGTATACTAACAGTCCAACAAAATTGCAGCATTTCCTGACCTGACAGGAGAAAATTTAGAACAAAAGCAGAACAAAGCCTTAATTTCCTTAAGCAAGACCAATATCTATAAATTGCATTTGTTTGTTGTTGCCTGGATATTTATATATACTGACAGCAGACTCATTTATCTGATGAAATCTCTTACAGACACCTTTGTCCTGCAAGACCCAAACCATGATTTTCTCAAGGCATAGTGGCTTATTCATTGCTTTTCACCAGCAGGCTGGATAAGCCCTCAGCTGTTGCTGAACACTGATCAACACATCAGGGATACATCCCGCATATCAGGGATAAGTTTCTCTATCCTTCTGCAGCTGACCTGACCTCTGAAAACACCAGTGATGTACTCTGCTTCACTTCTTTTGCCCTTCAGCCCTGAAGAATTCCTCATCTGAATCTGGCTGGGTTTTGCTCACTTACACCTGTACCAGGTTTATCCTTTGACATGGGGATGAGAAGGTTTCAGAAACATCTTGCTCATTGCAGCTCATCCTCTCCAGTTTCCAGAGGCCATGAAAGCACTCAGAAACCATTATTAGTGGATGCATGTTGTCAGTGGCACATAGAGTCCTTCAGCTCCTCACCAGAGCCCAAAGAAAACTTTAAATTTGAGTTGCCTCCATGAGCAGCTACTCTTCAGTCAGCCTCAGCTCACAGAAAATCAAACTAACATCCCTTTGCATATTTTGCCTCTGAAGGACCCCAGCTTATGCCTGTAGAGTGGCTCCTGCCTTGGCAACGTGTATACCATAAAGAGGCAGCCCCCCTTTCTCAGCATCATTACACACTGCCACATTTTGATTTATTAGACTCTCAAAATATTTTATTACAAGAGAGTCTTTCTGTCCTGATTCTCACCCTTTTGTGTGCACTGAACCCTCACCTCTATCTGAAGCCTCCTTGGGTTTAGTTTTGTATATTTTAGCTTCATTATTTCTTTTAAACAGAAAATAGATTGCCATAAATTTTGCCCTTTCAAGTGTTTAGTGACAGAATGGAGTTGCCCTTAGCCACATCTGTTTATCCTGGTAAGCACATTTATAAACTGATTTCCCATCCTTATTATTCTGTCAATGGCATTTCACACTGTAGCTACTTTAATGTAACATTTTATCACTTGTCCTTAGGGCTACTGACAGCTGCCAATTCCAAGGTTTTCTTCTAATCGTAATTGTCTCCTTTTTATTTAATTTTTTTTTTGCCCATCTCCCCTTTTCCTTTATTTCTAAGGGCCATTGGGCTTTGGGAAGAAAGGGGAGCTAGACAAGTGCAACAAAAATATGACGATTTCCTTTTACTTTTAACACAGAGACATTATAATCCCATAAGGTGAAGCTAAGTTCCCAAGGAAAAGTTGAACTTCAGGAAAATGTAGCTGCCTTTCAATTGCCTATTAGACTTCTCACTGTCTCCTGATAAATTCTCCATTAATGCTACTGGGTTTTATTTCCCTGCTCCCTCACTGTGTAGGAATCAGATTGTTCATCTCCCAGGGAAGGTACTTTGTATTCTTGCTTGCTGTGATACTCCCACCATCCAGAATTACCTAAATCAAACCAGAATAGGCTACAATCTGGCTCAAGCCATAGGAGAACAGAAATTTTACCCAAGGAATTATACATGAGTACTAGCCCATCTTGAGCCTGTTCCCTTCTTGCTACAAAAAAATTATATTTCCATCCAAGAAAAACACTGCCAACACGGGGGAAGAAGAATTGAACAATTTGTTTTCACTAAAAGAAGAGGAACACAAACCTAGTCCTATTGAAGCTGATAGTCACATTTCAGTTACTTCCAGAAAGTTTTGACCCACATGACTTCTCTCCCCCCAAAACAGAAATGTCCAGACACAACTTGTTTTCCAGTGACCACAAACACTTCATTCACTGTTACAGCAGTAATGTTTTGCAGTCTTCAAAGCAGCAAAAAAAAGCTATAGCATGAAAGAAGTCACATGGTTAAAACCTTCATTGGGTCTAAATAGTTTTTGGTTTTGACAGAGGCTGAGCTTTACTCATTCCTCAATGATAATTTTTCATTGCTTAATGGCCTAGCAAAGAGACTTCTAAGTAGAAAGATATCATCACCACTGGGAGCATTTGTAAGTCTTAGAAGACTATAAAAACTTGATACCCTGGGAAGATTTGAGTAGAGCATGCATCCAAGCTTGGAGTACATGTGCAGCGCACTATAATTCTCAGAAGCTGCACTTCAAACCATATAGTGGGCATTATTAGAATCAGAATCATTATGGTTGAAAAAGATCTCTAAGACCATCTGAGACCATCAAGTCCAACCATTGACATAACACCACTGTGCTTACTAAACAATTTCCTGAAGCGCCACAACCACATATTTTTTTAATACTTCCTGGGATGGTGACTCAACCACTTCCCTGAGCAGCCTCTTCCTATGCTTGACCATTCTTTCAGTGAAGAAATTTTTCTTAATATCCAATCTAAACCTTCCCTGAAGCAACTTGAGGCCATTTTCCTCTCATCCTATCACTTGTTACTTGGAAGAAGAGACCAGCACCCACCTTGCTACAACCTCCTTTTAGGTAATTGTAGGGAGTAATAAGGTTGCCCCATCAGCCTCCTCATCTCCAGGCTAAAAAATCATAGTTCTCTCCCACCTCTCATAAGATTTGTGCTCCAGACCTTTTGCCTGCCTCATTGCCCTCCTCTCACAGCCTCCAGCAGCTCAATGTTTTTCTTGTACTGAGGGGTCCAAACCAGAACACAGTATTCAAGGTGCAGTCTCATCAACACTGAATACAGGGGCATCATCACTTCCCTGCTCCTGCTGGCCACACCATTCATACAGAGTGGCTTGCAGGCACTGGCCCACAACAGTTCTGCCAAAGCCAAGTGCCAAGGCAGGCCTGCAGTTGCTAGTTTTATATATGTGTTTCCCTCCGTGACACCCCACTTGGAAATTATATAGCTCTATCCTGTGTATCTCCCAAATTTTTGATATACGTAATTCTTGAGATGTGTAAGTGGACAGATCCATCTTTTATTTGCAGAACTGCAACGACTTTAGTTTGCAAGACTTTTCTAGATATCAAAGCCACAGCAGGAATATATATTTTGTTCACTCTAGAAATCTTCGCCTCATTCGAGATGCTGTCACTAGTTCACAAAGTCATATCAAAGGATGTGTTACATCATTCTCCAATAGAGAACAAGTTTTGAATTTCATCCTGAGATGGGCCAACCATTCTGTTACTCACATTTTCACTTCACTCTCCTAGTTTGTAAAAATAAATTTCTTCTTCTGATCTGCAATTAAGATTAAATTCAATTATTGGGGGGGGGGGTTGTTTGTTGTTTTGTTGTTTTTTTTCAGTATAATTGATTTTTTTCTCCCATTTTATTGCTGGAACATACTGTCATGCTGGTGAAAGGGCAACTTGCCAGAATATTACTTAGTACTTACCTCTGACATGCCTAAATGGAAAGCTTTTCACTTGTTCAATTAAAAGTAAGCATCGAAATCGGGACATCATTTTTCTTTAATTTCATTATCTCAGGCTGACAGCTTATAAAGGTATTTACTCACGCAGTAATCAGTCTGGGATTGTCAAGACAATACTATGCCTCTTCTCTCTAGTTGCAGAATATCTACGACAAGCAAACCAAGGGGGTAAATCAAACAATCTGTTGTTAAAACATTATTCCTCACTCAGAAGAGTAAGCAGAAAATTATAGAATAATAGAATGGTTTGGGTTGGAAGGGACCTTAAAGATCATCCAGTTCCAATCCCCCTGCCACAGGCAGGGAAACCTCCCACTGGACCAGGCTGCTCAAGGCCCCATCTGACCTGGCCTTGAACATCTTCAGGGATGGGGCATCCACAACATCCATGGGCAACCTATTCCAATATCTCACGACCCTCATCATAAAGAATTTCTTCCTAATGTCTAATCTAGATATTTACCCCTCCAATTTAAAGTCATTCCCCCTCATCCTATCACTGCAGTGAAAATAAAAAGGTTAAGATTGATCTCTGAAAAATAAATGCCTAAAGATGCAAGACCAGATTACAAAAGAATCAGGTGACAAAAGCTTCTTAACCTACACTCAAACAGAGAAGGTGGCCTAGGAGATCTGGATGACAGAAGCAGGGATGCAGCATTGCTATTCAAAAAGAAAAGAAAAAGTCCTCTAAGCTAGTGTTTTGGGGTTTTTTTTCAGTTTGGTCAGTATTTATCTAAAGAAAACCATAGATAATCAGTGATAGTGGATGTATGTCTGAGCTTGTGAATTAAGCAGCGCTCCTAGTAGATGAAGAGATGGTAGAACAGATGTCTATAATCATATTGGATGAACTGTATTCTAAAAGTGTCTTGTCATTGATTATTCTGTGATCATAAAGTCAGTTGGGAATGTCTATATCCTGGAAACCTGTGGCTAGGGAAGACATACCTTGCTCTGGATGACAAGATGTCCTAATGACCTGCAGTATCCAACAGTCAACTTGCTAACAGGAACATCTAATCTCTATTTAAGAACAACTGCTCTTATAGATTGCTGCTTACAAATAACTGAGCTTTACAAAAAGTCTTGGCTGTTTGAATGATGAATAGAGTAATAAAACCCTACACATCATGGCAAAATGGCTAGAACAGAACAAAACACCAAAACACATTCAGGGCCGTGATAGCCTTGCCCTGCAAGGAAAATCACAACTCACTTATTCCTTGTAATTCTTTAAATGAGTCAATAACTCAGTGGAAATGAAAAAGAAACTGTAAACCAGTTGTTCTAATTCTTTTTCAGATTGTAAAGGTCTGTGATGTTGTTACTCCTGAGGTGACTACAGATGGTAACTGCTACCGAGCGAAGTACAAAGCAATGTCAAGTGCAAAAGCAGTTAAGGAAAAAAAAAAAAAACAAAAAACCAAACAAACCAACTCAAACCTAAAAGTAGGTCAGTTTTCATCATGACAAAAGGTTAACAGTCAGGCATTTTTCTGGATGCTATGTTATTAACTATATTTATTATTGCTCTAGGAAAAGGAGTCAGAGGTGGAGGTGGGGAGAAAAAATCCTAAAAAAACAAGACCAAAAAAAAAATCTCTATCTGTCATCACAATAATCCTGCAAATTCTATGTTAATGTGAAAGGTCTGTTCAGGTGCAGAATCTTTGGTTGTCCTCTTGGGGCAGAAATCTGATATAGAACTATCAACAAACCCAGGATTCCTTAAACAGGCTCATCTGGAGGGTACATAGGTGGAGTAGGAAAAGTTATCCAAGCCAACATGGGTACGTGCATATAAGTCAAGCCACTGACCATCCTGAAGCCTCTGTCAAAATCTTCAGGCAAGCATTGTGACTGGAGGATGGAAAAATCTGTTGAGAAATGTAAACATGGATCCGAGTCATGGAGCTGTCTAGTGAGAAGCAAGATGTCTCCAGACCCTGGGGAAAAACCTGTTTAATCATAACCAGGTTTTGAAATACCCTAAGAATTTGCCAGGTCCAATAAGATTGAATTTGGCCAGCTCAGTATGAACCTTGTGGGACAGGCCAGATGGTAAAGCTAGATTGCACCCAGAATACAGGACAGTGAAGAGACAGTTGTCTTAAAAAGATGGAATAATGAATATCATAGACCTGGCATGCAAAATACATGAAGTCAACCACTGGGGACAATGTGCAGGGCAGAAACAGGCTGTACTTCTGTAGTCAGGCCTGCTAAGACTGGAAAAGGTTGTTACTAATATCAGAGACACATAAGCACTTTCAATAATATGACAGTGAATGATGTTCAACACTGATGAATGTAAATGTAAGAGGGAAAATTAAAATGGCTTATCCAGCTCACGTGACTTTACATTTGGCATGGGAGTTCAGCAGAAAGGTTCAACGATCCTGAGGAAAGCCACTGTTTAATGCACTGATGCCTTCCAAAATAGCAAACAAGATATTTAGGAAGCACAATGAACCACACAATAAATAACACAAGGTTGCCAGTCTGGCATCTCTTACAAGCTCCAGACCTACTTAGAAGGAAAGGACTAATTTATCTCTGTGCTAATGCAATATGGTCAGCGAGTGCCAGTACCTTTGTTGTAGACAGGAACAATGTGGCAGAGGCAGGTGGCACATCAGTGCCCCCAGATCTCAGAGGACAGGGTCCTGCCTCACCTTGCTTGAAGGTCACCAAGCATCAGAGAGCCTGCAGTACAAAGCCATCTGCTCAGCCACCCCCACAGCTCAGCCTGCCACAATGCGGTGCCGTCCTGACACCCACAGAGAAAACCCACCTGTGAAACAAAGTGCTGGCTGCTCACAGCTCTTCCAAGTTATTGTGGCAGTCCTTTTCATAGCACACAACAATAGATGCTCTACAGGCATCAGGAAAAAAAAAGATTAGCAAGGGGTATTAACATAATAGCATTTAACCCAAACCTCACTGTGCCAACCCAGAGTGCTGCAAAATTAATTATTATCACTGTTTTTTGAAAGGGTGGGATGGAGAAAAGAAAAGGAAGCTCAAACAAGGCTATATTTGAAGACTCTTTCCCATTCCCACTGTAGGGATATGCTGGTGCTCTGGGGTCATCATAACTGTTAAAAACCATGATATGGCACTGTCCCCAACTAGGAGGTGATGATGTTACTGTGACCTTTGAGATACACATCTTGCCCCTCAGCCTGGCTGAGACGTCCTCTGCCTTGCACAGCTTTCAACTCCCAAATCCTTCTGGATTGCTCTCTGCTTGCAGCAAGGACTGTGATCCCATGAGGTCTTCCCAGACCCAGCACTCAGCAGGAAGGAACCAGGAAGATGCTCCATCTGACTGCTACCCAGCAGAGGTCCAAGGGTAAAGCCACAGACACAGGACTAGGACGAGAACGAAAAACCTCTGCAGCCTGATATTGGGGAATAACATTGCACCTTGTGGGAGGGACAAGAAGAGAAAAATGTTGAAAGATGCTCTAGCATAGCAGGATCTGTTTGAGTGTGGCTGTAAAACACCTTATGCTTCAAAAACACCCAGGGGAGAGGAATACTGTGCATGAAAGAAACACCGTTCATGCTTCTCTTTGGTGGTGTTTGAAAGTCATTCAAAATGAGAGAGTAGTTCATTTACAGCTCATAGAAATCAGCATTGAAGTCAGTTGGTTGACGGCAATTTCCAATAGCTGGGTATCTATCTTATAAGCAAACTGGCTTACTCATCAAATTCCTGTAGGGTTTTTTTGGGGAAGATATATTTTAAAGCCACTGATTTATGACAGACCCTCCTCGGGTCTCTTACCTATGAGGTGACATCTCAGAGGAAGTGGTAACCTTTCTACTGTGATCCACATAAAAGGGAGGAAGTTCCTCTAAATCTTAACAGGTGAGTTGTAAAAAGTTGTGACATTCAGCAGTACCTGAAGTCAAATGAGAAATCTCAAGACTAAAAGACGCAGAGTCCTTTAATCCTTAGATAGGAAGACAGGTGACTTGTAGAGAAATGCACGGCTAGTTCCCTGTTTGCATTTGAAGCTCTTTATTCACTGGCTCAGCAATTCTGCTCCGGCATTTATTTTTAATGGTTTATTTTTGCAATTTGACTTTCTAATGGCAACACCTTAAGTCACCTTCCTTAACCCTTCAGAATGATATAAAGAAAGAACAATAGAGGAAACTGAAGAAACATAGTTTATCCCTGACAGACCTCAGAGGAGATGATTAAACAATCAGCACTCATGTGGAAAGGTGCAGCATTTCTTTCTATTTCCTCCAGGCATAGCCAGGGTGGGAGGAACTAATACCAAAAGTCCGTGCATCCCAATGCTGTGACTCATGTTTGTAAGCAGGAGCTGAAATCAGTAAGGCACATAGGTCATGGGATTTGCTCCTTATTTCTACTCACCCTTTATATTGTTCACCTGCAGGAATTAAGAGGAAGGAGAGAAACACTTCCTGTATCAACAAGAATGCTCCAAAGGATACATGTTTAGGACTATTTTAGAGATTAAAGCGAGAAAAAAAGGAATTATGTTAATGTAGTGACTTTTGTGTCCTGGCTTGTGGCAGCACGTGCTAATCAAATCAGGTTGAAGAGCTAAAATTTGCATGGCAGTATGTCCACAGAGACTGTCAGAATGAGACTAAATATGACATTCTGCTGAATCATTGCAGATCCAGACATTCTTCACTTTGCCTCCTTACTTATGGCTCACTCTCCATTCAATTTCACTCCCCACTGCCCCCATTCCAGGAAAAAAATACCAAGAATAAAGAGGTATTTCTGCTCTCATCTGAGTTTTGCCAAGAAAGACCTGGTTCCCTGAAAACGACTAGGGTGGAGATTCTCCAGGCGCAGTTCTTATGCATACTTTGGTCAATAGGGTGAGCACACGGGTTACTTCATACAACCTCCTTCTGCTGCAATGATTGGGTCCAGCCAATTTCTTGGAGATCAAGTCACCAAATTAATTTCATGCCTGAGAAGCTGAAGCTTTCCAAAGGCACTTAGGTTCACCAGAGACCTGGTCAGCACAGAGGACAGAGAGGCTGAAAACATAAGTAATTCCTCTAACCCTCTGAAGTTATGTCTGAGCCCTAAAATCAGTCAGGCAAACAGACAGTATCTGCTGGCAGGAAGATGTGCCAGGGGAGGTTTAGGTTGGATATAAGGAAAATGTTCTTCACTCAGAGGGTGGTGGAGCACTGGAACAGGCTCCCCAGGGAAGAAGTCATGGCACCAAACCTAACAATATTTAAGAAGCATTTGGTCAATGCCCTCAGGCACATGGTGTGAATGTTGGGGTTGTCCTATACAGAGACAGGAGTTGGATTCAATGTTCTTTGTGGGTCCTTTCCAGTTCAGGTCATTCAGTGATTCTGTGATTCTGATTTCCTCAGAAACTCATCTTGCACACTAAGATGATTTTTTCTCTAACATGAGAAAAAGCAGTTTTCTTTGTAAAGAGAGTGCAAGAGCTCTCAGTGCTGTGTGAGAATTAGAGTTATTCCTCATTGCCAGATATTTAGCATGGCCAGCAGGTTGAAGGAAGTTATTCTGACCCTCTAATCCTCTCTTGTGAGATCTCATCTGTAGTACTGTGTCCAGTTCTGGAATCCTCAACATAAGAAGGATATGGAGCTGTTGGAACGGGTCCAGAGGAGGGCTACAAGGATGATCTGAGGGCTGGAGCACTTCCCATATGAGGACAGGCTGAGAGAGTTGGGCTTGTTCAGCCTGGAGAAGAGAAGGCTACGAGGTGATCTTATAGCAACCTTCCAGTACCTGAAAGGAGCCTACAAGAAAGCTGAGAAGTGACTATTCATGAAGGCTTGTGGTGAACAGGTATAAACTGAAGAGGGGCAGATTTAGACATTAGGAAGAATTTCTTCACCATGACAGTAGTGAGACACTGGAACAGGTTACCAAGGGAAGTTGTGGATGTCCCATCCCTGGAGGTTTTTAAGGCCAGGTTGGATGAGGCCTTGGGTAACCTGATGTTCTGGGATGTCCCTGCCCATGGCAGGGGGTTGGAACTAGATGATCTTTAAGGTCCCTTCCAACCCTAACTATTCTATGATTCTATGATATCTAGGCCCTCCTCATTTCCTGGGGACATAAGTGGGTGCTGAGAAGCCTGACACAAGCCAATGCCCCTGTACATAGGAGTGCTTTCTACACAAACCCCTTTTGTGAATGCAACCAGCAGCAAACCATCATTCATAAAATGAGCATATGCTAATTGAAGTCTCCAGAACTCAGCTCTGAGCCCTGTGCTTGCATTCCCCGTGGAAATCTGTCTGTCAGTCCCACAGCACCCAGGAGATTACTCATCTTTTAAAAGCTTAACAGCACATTGTCTGACATAGCCGACAGTCCTAAGAGTTTTCCCCAAGTTTGTTTTATGTGTGTAAGTATTGAAGCAGCTCTTTTCATCCCTGCTCTCCTTTGTATAACCTCATCTTCATATCTCAAGATTTTTCAAAGGGCAAGAAGTTATCTCTCCCTTTGACAGCGCAATCTGCTATGCATCCTCGGAAAGAAGGGCTGCTTTTTAGCTTCTCTTGATAAAATCATGATATCATGGGTGAAACTTCAGAGCACAGCAAGCCCCCCCTGTAGGGGAGATCTGCCTTCAGTTACAAATGATGATTAGCATTTTTCTTGAGCTTCATCCAAGCTGGATAGATGACAGTGTATTTTGTGAACAGGAGCACATTCCATCTGCCTAGAAATTCAGATAAGGGGAGAAAAATTAAAAGCTAAATATGCCAGATCTTGTATCTGGAACTCTCATTGCAGCATGCTCTGAAGGGAATTCTGTGCTGAAGTACAGAACAAGTAGCATTTTAATCCTGGCACTAATACTGACTCTTTCCCAGATCTTAGGCAAGGCATTTACATTTCTATGGAGCTCCACTGGCAGAGAAACAATCCATAATGTCTCAGTTTCCCCAGCTGTGAAATGGGGAGAGGAGCACGGTTAAGAAATCCACAGCAGCTTTCATCCCTCGTGTGCTGCATGGGCAGGAATTGACAAGGAAAGATAGGTCTTAGGGCCTTTTGCTCCAAAAATCACCAGCAGGTGCTTATGTGGCTAATATATTTTCAGGAAGGGAAGTAATATTTAAAAGCTACTGCATTTTGGTGTCTGAGATTTAACAGTCCAGTCTAAGACATGTGCTTCTACAAGTTTTATGAAACTAGCAACACCCTACTGAGCACTAGAAGTGGTTTTGTGGGATGTTGACTTACTCAGGTTTCCCAGACAACTTTTATCCTATCCATTCTTTGCTTCTTTTCTCTGCTTGACTAATGAATTAATAAATACAGTAGGGAAGCAATGATCCCAACATATTCTGTTGGCATCTATTTCTCAAAAGGAACAGTGCTCAGAAAAAAAAAAAAAAGTTATCAAAGTGCTCAAAAAGGATGCATCTATTTGGGCTAATCCAGCAAGTTAGTGGTAGCACCATATTAGTGCATTGTTATGGTTAATGTTCTTTTTCAGTTAGTGAGGGTTCATGCTGCTAATAGTGACTTTTGGAGAGCTTGGTGTATAGAAGCATGATTTTGTGTCAGCTGAGAGTACAAACAGAGCAAGTTCATGCTGGTCTGTGAAGGACTCACTAGAGATGCTTACAGGACCCTGGGGAAGAAGGCTGCACAAGAGAGACAGAGTCCATTACTACTGAGAGTGGGTAAAAGAGGACAAAAATGTTAATACACTTAATACTTTAGGAATGAAGGGCTGTGGCAGAGTGCTTCAGTGTCCTTTGAAAGTACACAGAGATCCACAATCAACAAACATCACCTTAGAAACAAATGGTCTTGCTTTCAGGAGATTCACAGAGCCTAATCTAACCCTATTTCTATTCACATCCCTGTTTCCCTTCCATGATTATAAACAGACTCTAAGCAATACTTTATGCAGAAATGCCTGCTCTTAAGATATCTGCATCTGGTCAGGTGGATGCCACCATAGGGTGCCCACTGTTTTCTTTCCAGAGCCACTTTCAGATATTTCTTTAATTAACAATAGATCAGACAGCTCTGTTTCCATGACCAGAAAAAGGCAGCTGTGACAGCTACTCAGATGATCACTGTTGCTATCTACACTCATAGAAAACACACTAGTGCAAACTCAGGACCAGACAGAACATACGGACATGTGGTCCACGCGATGCCTACAGAGTAACCCCTGTCAGTGAGACACAGACCCATTGGGTGCAGGGCCATCTCAGGACTCGGACACCTCAAAGATGGAGATGCATGCATGGACGCTGTCTCTCAAGCCAGCCTTTGCTGACTTCTACCCATTCACATGATGGAGAAAAGCATGCTGACATCCTAATATTCTGACTGTTTTCCAAAATAAATTACAAATGTGGTGTGAAAGGGGAAGAAAAGCATGAACCCCTGCATGCAGTGGCAATAAATGGAAGAGGAAGGAGAATAAGAATGATTTAGGACCTCACACGGGCAGGGAAATAGAGATGTCTTGGCTTTACATTGAAGCAAGATTAACAAACGAACTTTTGGAAGCCCTCAGTGGGGCAGTCAGAGGAGATGGAGACATAATAGGATCACAGGATAACTCAGGTTTGAAGGGGCCACATGAGAGCCCTAGTCCAGACTCTCACTCATGGCAGGATCAGTTATAAGGCCAGACCAGGCTGCTCAGAGGTCTAGCTAAAAATTTGCATTTTAAAAAAAAATTATTTACATTGCAATTTACATTTCTCTATAACAACTAGGTGAGTCTTAACAGTCTTTGTGCCTCAAGGGTGCTGTCTGGTAGTCTCAATACGGAGAGGAATAGGAGAATTCAATGCAGAGAAAGCAATGACAACCAGAGGAGACAGACTGGACAGACAGATAGATGGTGCACAGAGTGGTGGGGAAATACAGTTCTATAACATCCTCTTTTATAATCTTTTATAAAGTAGTAATTAAAAGTATTAAAGAATACCCAAGGAAGATGAGCCTGCATAGTACAGAGGGCATAATATAATACTGTCTTTGGTATTAGACTGTAAAATTTGACATCCACTGTTAATACCGTTAACATTGTGATTTTCAGTCTAATTTCTGCGAGAATAGGTGAGAATATTACTGTCAAGGCAAATTTATAAAGAACCAGGCACTTTTTGGTGGATAGCAGTGAACATGAACTGGTCTTGCTGTGAAACATAGATTTCAATCACCTTCTCGGTGATCTCTTCACTTAATATCTCTTTTGGATCTCTTCTTTACAATTGGTTCATCCTCCTCTCTTGTGAGCTGTTCAGGGAGGGCTGACTACCTCTCCAGCCAGTGGGGGTCTCCATCGGATGCTCCAGGGCTTTGCCGCATCAGCTTTTATTTCTTTTCACTATATAAGGCTAGAAAAAATGATCAGAATTTTCCCCAATTCAGATGAAGGGAATAACAACAGGTTAGTAAACACATATCACTTCACACTTCTGTAACACTTGTTTTCTTTTTCTTCTGAGTTAAACAGTCTCACATATATTAGTGAAGCTCTTCAGATACCAGGAAGCAACCTCTGGTATCACTAGGGGCTGGGAGGTGAAGGATTTAAGAGCAGGTCTGCCAAGAAGGACATTGGGGTACTGATGAAAAGATGGATGTGAGCCATCAATATGTGCGAACAGCCCAGAAGGCCAGACATACCCTGTGCTGCACAAAAAGATGCGTGGCCGGCAGGTTAAAGGAGGTGATTCTCCCCCTGTGCTCTGCTCTGATGAGACCTTGCCTGGAGCCCTGCATCAAGCTTTGAAGTCCTCAGCACAGGAAAGACATGGACCTGTTGGAGCAGGTTCAGAGGAGGGCCACAGAGATATTCAAAGGGCTGCAGCACCTCTGCTACAAGGAAAGGCTGGTGGTGTTCTGCCTGTAAAGAAAGTAGGCTCTGGGGACACCTAATTGTGGGCTTTCAGTACTTAAACGGTGCTTATAAGAAAGATGGAGACAGAATTTTTGTTGCACTAGTTCAAAGGGTAATGCATTTAAACAACAACAAAAAAAAAAAAGGTAGATTTAGATTGGATGTAAGGAAGATGTTTTTTATAATAAGGCTGGTGAAACACTGGAACAGGTTCCCCAGAGAAGTAATAGAAGCCCTATCCCTGCAAACATTCAAGGTCAGGTTGCTCTGTGTAATCTGATCTTGCTGAAGATGGTCCTACTCATTGCAGGGGACTAGATGACCTTTAAAGGACCCTTCAAACTTAAACTATTCTACAATTCTAAGACACTTCCCTGAAATGAGGCTAAAGCCCTCTTACTATAGCATTAGGTGACCTGAAGCAATTTGCTGCTGCAAGAAGCAGATTTCCCTATTTAAAAAACAAAAAAAGCAAGTATAGCACTCCATCCAAGAAGGCAGGAAGTCAAACCTGCAGTAACAGCTCTTGAGAGCACTGCTAGGGATCTTGGCTAGTTGATGAACTATTGATCTACATTGTTATTAATTAGCACCAGAGAACTAGAGAGTGAACTGCTCTAACCTAAGTAATAGTGAGAGCAGTAATTCCCCTTTGGGGCAGAAAATCACATCCACGAAATAGCTGTATCGATGAGGCATATGATGTTTGTACTGTTTGTGCTAACAGAAATAGAAGCAAGATATTACCTTTATTGAGACAGCCATCACCTGGCAACAAAAAAGGAGGCAAAGTGCAGTAAATGGAGGAGTAAAGTAACACATCCTTTTAACATAGGAAATATCTACACTTAAGAGAGAGGATTTTCAGAAACTAAGCACTATTTCATTGCAAGCACAAGAGATCTCTTGCCAGCTCTCCACCTTATCAATGTACATTGACAGTCAATATACAAGTCTTTAACTCAGCTCCATTTCTGTGGATATATATGCAGATGCATCTGCCTAGAATTCAGATTATTAGCAAATAATGCATGTGTCAGCTCAATTTTCTCCTTCTGCACAGCAAATTCTTCAATTTTAGTAGGTGTTAAAGTCCATTCCTATTCAGCAAAGCCCTTAAGACACGAGCAAGTGATTTGCTGATTCAAGGTTTTCATTACTACCTTCTTCATACAAACTCACTGAAAGCAAGAGTGTATGAAGAAAAAGGTTTAGGGCAAGGCTCCCTGATACTCACAGTCTTTAGATAAGGCACTGGTAAAATTATCTCTAGCACACAGTGGAAACCTCTCCAATGTAGTTAAAACCACTTCACTACACACAGTACCGTCATAAGGTTACATGTAAGACATAAGAAATATCTAGGGCTAAAAATGAATGTTATATATTCTTGAATCCACTCTATCTTGCAAAGTAAGATCCTAGGTCAAACACATATCCCCACTGAAATACTGATTCCAAAAATATACAAGCTCTAATCATTTCTATGAAGAAAGGAAAAAAACAGAGTTTTAGTCAGCCAATAAGTTTGGACTTTTGCAAGTAATCCTAGCAAAATTAATTTGCAAGCAGAAAGGAGATGATGAGAGAATTTTCACAATGTGTTACCTGGTGGTATTTCATCTCTTGCTTCTGTGTCTGGATGTACTGGATTTATGGGCCTCGAGGATATATACCAATATACTTATAACAGAACATAATAAAAAGGGGAAATGGAAAGAAAAGGAAATACAACAAGATCTCTCTATGGGTACATGTGATTTTTGTGTTTTCTTTTTTCACATGCAACTGCCATCCTATACCATTCTCCAGGTTGTTAGTGAGTTGTCATAACTTATGAGTCTGCAGCAGGGAGAGGATCCTTACTCCTCAGCCACTTCGTATTGACTGTTTGAGTACCATACTATGAGAGACCAGAAATGTTAACTAGCGAGTGCAGAGCACTTCACTTGATTTTCCTCTGGGTCCATATGATGCCACTTTAGCACTGAAGCATAATCTTGTATTTGTTTTCTCTGTGAAAAGTAGTAGGTATCATTAGAGACAGAATCATTGAAAGGATTCATAGAATCACTTGGGTTGGAAAAGACATCTAAGAACAAGTCCAAATGCCAGCCAAACACCACCATGCCTACTAAACCATGTCCTGAAGTGGCATGTCTACATGTTTTTTGAACACCTCTGCGGATGGTGACTTCACCACTTCCCTGGGAAACCTGTTTCAACGCTTCACCACTCATTCAGTGAAGAATTTTTTCCTAACATACAATCTAAACCTCCCCTGGCACAACTTGAGGTCATTTCCCCTCATCCTATTGCTAGTCACAATGCTAGAAATGTGTCACATCTTGTTGGAGCATTTTTCTTCTAGCATGACAGTGAAACTCTTCTAGCATGATGACATTCTGGGCTCAAGGACATGATAAAATAATACATGGTACTTTCAAGAAGCACTGGGATTTTTTTGGATGGAGAAAGCATAACTCAAGGTAATATTTAATCACACTGGCTTGCTAGAGAAACTCAAGAAGCAGATTATCTCCCAGTAATTTGCTCTGTCCTTTCCTGAACTAAGGTTGTACCTGCACTGACAAATATGCAGAGCAGCAGGCCCAGATGTGCAGCTGATGCTGAAGACCCGATATCCAAAATATCCACAAAGTTTTATTTCAGGTTAGCTCCAGCCTGTTCCTATGGACTGAATGCATTCTCTTGCTATGAGCCCATAGGATGGATTTTTGTAAAACATCTTTTAATGGACTTTCTTCTCTCATTAATTTAGTTTATGAGTTCTGAGAGTTCCCTGAGAATTGAACTAAAACACAAGATGTAAGCACAACTGCATGCTTCGTACAAAAATATGAGCCAGCAGTGTGCCCAGGTGGCCAAGAAGACCACAAGCATCCTGGCTTGTATCAGAAATAGTGTGGCCAGCAGCACTAGGAAAGTGATTGTCCACCTGTACTTGGCATGGATAAGGTCGCACTTCAAATACTTTATTCAGTTTTGGGCCCCTCAGTACAAAAAAAGACAATAAGGTTCCAGAGCACGTGCAAAAAACAATGAAGCTGGTGAAGGGTCTGGAGCACAAGTCTTACAACAAGCATTTGAGGGAATTGAGTTTGTTTAGTTGGGAGAAAAGGAGGCTGAGAAGAGACCTTATTGCTCTCTACAACTCCCTGGAAGGAGGCTGTAGCCAGGTAGCTGTCTGTCCCTTCGCTTATTTAACAAGCAACAGGACAAGAAGAAATGGCCTCAAGTTGTACCAGCAAAGGCTAAGGTTGGATATTAGGAAATACTACTTCACCAAAAGAGTTGTTAAGCACTGGAACAGGCTGCCCAGGGAAGTGGTTGAGTTACCACTCCTGAAGGTATTTAAAAGACACTTAGAGACATGGCTTTGGCTTAGTGGTGGATTTCGTAGTGCTAGGTTAATGATTGGACTCAATAATGTTAAAGGTTTTTCCCAAATTAAATGATTCTGTGATTCATAGAATATCTATGATCCTAAAACTGCCTTTCGTACAGAAGCCAAAACAGTTAAATAGACACACCTTAAGCAGACTTGCTCCACAAAGAAGCTTGGAAGTTAATTAGCACAAGTTCATGCTTGAGAAAGCATCATCTGGAGTGAAACAGGGAGCGAGTCAAAATTACACTGAAATCAAAACAGCACTGGCTCTTTCAGGGCAGAACCTCTGAAAATTCATTTAATAAAACTTGTCACTGGCAGCATGGAGGCAACATGCTAAGGATGTGGAGATAGCCTACAAAGTATTTTGATGTAATGGCAAATAATTTTGGTTTGGAGCAATGCATAAGCTCACAAGGGGACAGAGAGGGGAGACATAGAGAAATCAGTATGCAATGAATATGGTCACTGCATGAGTCAGCTGGGATAAATTTCTTTTTTGTTCTCAATATATGCTAAGGCTTCTCCACATTTTCAAAGAGGCCCGCTGTTATTTTCACATATTCCTTATTTTGCCCTCAGGCTTGCACAGTTTTGCACAGAATTTACCCTTAATTCACCTTATTCCTCCTCTTTCCTAAGTGTCAATAAAGACTTAAGAAAATTGTTGTGATCAAATCATCACATCAATAAGGCTGCAGCTGTAGAAGGACACAGATGATGCCTGTTCTCGGGCACTGAAGCTGCAAGTATGCACTTTATTGCATCCACATCATTAAGTCCCCTTACCCTTTTAAAAGGGTGGCTGCATCAAAACTGCTTACGGAGAATATGTGAACTCTCAAGCTGTGTCAACATTTGGTCAGGTACTGGTTAATCTTGTTCAAAAGTGTGTCAGGATATCCTCTAACAGTTTAGGAGTGCAATGAGTAAGTTTTAGTGTCCTTGGTACCGTGTAATTTACTAACATAGAAATTATCTAGATCTTTTTTCATTGGTGCTCATATCCTCTGAACAGCATCCATGGGTGTTTTTACACATTTCTTCTGTTCAGCTTTGTTACAACACCAAGATTCTATGTATGGTCTGCTGCTGTAGGAGAAAGGTAGTAACAAATGGGAAATAATTGAGAACAGAGCACTGAAGTGATTGAAAAGCAAGAGAGAATGACTTGTGAAGAGGAGGACAACTGTTAGCATTAGAGGAGTTTAAAAGCCAAAGGGGAACAAGAATTATTTGCAGGGTCCAGTACAGTTTCACTAAGTGTGAAGAGCTGTGAATAAGAAAGGTATCTTTAGCAAGAACAGACGGAAGCATTTTTCAACACTGAAGTCTGCTGGACCGTGAAATAGTCTCCCAAAATAAATGGTAGCAGTCCTACAGGTCGGGTCATTTTAAATTAGACTAGCCAAAATACTTAAGTGAATCCTTTAGGGAACAGCTCAATCTCGAGGCCCAGGGATGGCCACATCAACCTCACAGGCAGGTCTGCTGCTTCTGATAATTGGGCTTCACCATTCTTCCATAGAAAGACTGCATTTGAGTGCTGCTTGGCATTCATGTGTCGTCAGATCTTTCACTTATAGTGTTTGTCATGGTATCGTGTTATTTATACATTATTCTCAGTCTAAAAGTCTCTGTGAAGAGGCAAGCTGGGCCCTCATAAGTCAAAGCCCTGGACTGTTGAAGCTGATGAAAGATATAAAATAGCTTGTATTAAACCTTCTAAACTGCTAGCATCAGTGAGAGATTTTACTGAAAATACTCCTCAGCAAGCAATGATACGTAGTAATGAGTGAGCAAGGAACATGTTTGATCTAACAAACTCACTCTGATAGACTCTGCAGGACTTTTTTTTTAATTTTTATTGTATTTCATTTTCTTTCTGCTTACAAATGCTTGACTGACAGGTGTGGAGGCTGGCATCTATCACTTCTCTTCAAAATAGATAGGGAATGCACATCAACATTTTGCAAGATCAACCTAGAGGGAACAACCTTTCCTAAAAATAAAAGCATTTCCCTCACACTTCTTGCCACAGTCTATCCAACTCTCCTTCTCTTTAGCCAAGAGAAGCATCAAGTAAAATGAAGCTCGGTTGATGTGTTTTGCTTCCTCAACTGATAATTAGAAACTAGGTGGAGGTATTCTCACCATATACTTGCCAAAATTTAGCAAAGCATCACCAGACAGCATTGGCTTTGATGCACTTATGACCACGTATTACTGCACAAAACTGTCCACCTCCAAACCTCAGCCAAGTTACTACCTGAGTTCTGCATCAAATACAGAAAGAAACAAATAGAAACCCATGGAAATATCCAAAGGAGTGGAGGCAGGGGGGAATACTTTCTTCTACGTACTGTGTCTTCTGAGTGAAATGAGGAAAGATAATGCTAAACAACATAATGTCCCAATTCCCTCTGAGCTTATGGTTAGTATGATCACTGATCAAGGGACCTAAAGTGTCAATAGCAGAATTGACACTTGTAATAATTTCTCCAAAAGCTTTCTTACCACTTTTCCATTGGCGTACTCTCCATGGTTGCATAGACATCTGCAACTGATGGTTTCCAGTATGCAGTGTCTGTCCAGTCAGTAGTGGTTCATCATTAGACTGTTTTACATCTACACTTAACTTGCATTCTTTCGTTCTGAATGACTAACTTCCTTGACTGCTAAGAAATTTGGTAGCTGCAATTATCCATACAAACTGACTGGCAGCTGATGGTTTTCAGGGCTGAGAGGTGATGTGGTTAGTCCTGGTAATGTCAGATTTGGTAGCTAACAAAATGTACAGCTGCCTACCTCCATGGACTGAGTTCTTATTGCTGCTGCACCTCCTGTGAGGACTGAGAGGAAAAAAAAAAAAAAAACCGCGTAGAGACACCAGGACAAATGAATTTAAGGGACAACTATTCCCAATACCAGAAGTCAGCTCTGCTCTCCAAATCTGCCATTTCTCTGGTATACTTCTGTCTCAGCTCTTTTCCACTCTTCATGGGGGAAGAATGCCCACTGCTGTGTTAGCATCCTGGGAAGCACAGGAGTGATAAAAAAGGAAAAAAGGAAAGAGGAATGTGAAGGAGGTGGGATGACCTAGTGGTGACACCAAAGAAATAGTGGTAGGGTCTGTGAGAGGTTCAATTCCTCTTCCTTCCTCATCACCTCTCGGGAAGCTGTCTGCATAGGGGGGACCACTGGACATTTTCTGAATCAATATGATATTCAGCATCTTTTTTATAGTCACCAGCTGAAATTGTGAAGTTCCCTATTCAATGGTTACCCATTTCTTCTCCAAGTTTTATCTCCTCCCATTTTTCACATGACCAAAGGTGCCAATAAAAGGCAAGGGATGCTAAATTATATATATTTGCCATGACAGAGCTTATGCTAGCACTGACAATGCACATTACAGTTCAGCTCATGTATTTCTGATGGCACATTTTACAGTGCTATATATAAAGTTGTTATGGCATCTATTATTCACTGCCAATACAGTTCAAGTTAAAATAGTTTTTATATAACAGTTCAAAGTAATATTTTAAGAAATAACACTTGTGTCAAGACTGCTGTGTCCTACCAGATTTTGACATTTCCAAGCAATAAAGATCTTTATCCAAAATGTACGGTTTTGGTGAGACATCTCCCTTGCAGACTTCCCTATTTTTAATCTACAAGCAATGGCAAAGAAGGACATTTAAATAAAATGAACAGCCAGGTGAACTTTTGACACAGCTGTTATCTTTCTAGGTGGAAACTGTGAACACTGTAAAGTGCCTCAAGGGATGTTCATGATAGAGAACACTGTCCCATTAACCCGAACCTCTGAAGAGATTCGGGAGATGTAGAAAACGCACAAGTGGGAAAGAGTCATTGAAACATTAAGATGATGTCTATTATGGGCACAATTTTATATCTGTTTTTCAAGACAAAAAATAGGTAGAGAATTATTTTCCTCATTTCTTTAGCGGTGAAAAAGGTTTTATAATTCTTCTTGAAAAAAGGGCAAATTCAATGTCTCTTAAAAAAAAAAAAAAAAAAAAAAAGGCCCAGTACTGGTACCAGCCCCATTAACTTCTCTGAAGTTTTGTGCTAATGGGTGTGACCTAGAAGACATGATATTCTAGCAATCAGATTCACATAATCATTTAAGTTGGAAAAGACCTTTAAGATCATAAAGTCCAAATGTAAAGAGTGCTCTTCGACCTCTTTTGTGTTGTTTAAAATCATGGGGTTTCTGACATTAGATATGCAGAAACATAAAAATCCTAGCAAAACCAATCTACTTGCATAAGATATGTTTTACACAGCTCTGCTCTTTGTTCCAGTCTCCAAAGAGCAAAGGAAAACAAATGCTATACATCAATTTGGCAAGGAACTTAGTTTATTAGCTGTGTTTGACAGTTAGGAATAATATTCTCTTTTAACCTTCTTGGTTACTTACTGTAAGGGAGCTTTCTGCCTAGCACCGAGATCCAGGGACGATGTACAGTACAGCTCTCAGCCAGCAGTGCCAGCCAGAGCACAGTGCCAGCAGCAGAGTTGTGGTGCTGTACAAGCAGGCACGTAAATCAGTATTTTGTTCATCACATTGAGCAATGTGTGACACACAGAATCTGCACTTCCAGCTCACAAGCCCGTGATGGGAGAAGGTTACTGACCTCAATCTGCTGAATGGCCTCTTCCCGCTGACGGATGGCCTCCAGATCCTCTTCTGTGATTTCCGAGAGCAACGCTTGATCCTGGCTCTGGTTCTGCCACGCACCATCTCCTCCGCTGAAGATCTTCTCATCATCAGGTAGGTCAGAGAAGGGGGTCTTAGGGCTTTGCTGATATTAGAGAATGGAAAGAAAGTAAAGGAAGTGCAAATGTTGTTTAGCTTTACATAGTCTTCTTATGTGAAAAGGAAACAGTAATACAATAGATTGTTTAAAACATGATGGAAAGGTAAAAAGGATAAAAGTAAGTTACATAAGAAAACATCAAGTCTTGAAGGAAGCCTTATGGCATTAAGGCACATCTCTTGAGCTATATTTGAGCCCCAGCAACCAGCTTCTCTTTTCCAACAGTTCTAATATAACAAAACATTCAAGTGCATCTGAAAAATCACATTTATCTCACCGTTTTTCCCGCAAGTTCTTCTGGAATTAGGTATTTTCTCAGACAGACATACGACTGGACTAAGAGAATGAACTGAAATGCGGTCAGTTTGAGGAATCAGGAGGCTGAGCTCAAGATCTAAGCTAATAGGCACTGCTGAAGACTTCAGTCCTACAATTGCATGAGTATTTCACATGAAAAAAAATGCATCTAGTCCTCTAAACCAGCCTTGAGCTGAGTTTTAACACCTAATCAAATTACCATAATGACATAATCCAAGAGCTTCTGATACTCTCAAGTATGTAGAACAAATGTCAGTTAGCAACTTCTTGAACTGAACATCCCTAAAGTCCAAAAACTACAGGAGAAAACAAGCACAAGAATTCAGAGGGATGTTCACTTCTCTGAATCTGGTCTTATTCGAAGCACAGAGACTGGGGCTTTTCAACAAGTTGTGCCTGAAAAGCAGAGGCCTTTGCTTCCTTGCTGCAGCAAAGTTTGCAAGATATTAAATGCCCTGAATTTCTGCAGTGTATAGGAAACAAGCCCATTGGATGGATTGCTGGAAGGGCACAGAAGGACTGGAGAACTGGAAGAAGTGGGAGGACTGGACTAGATGTTGCACTAGAAACAACGCCAAATCACCACAGCAAGAATGACAAGCCTAACGAAACATTCATGAAGAAGGCAAGGAAATGAGAAATATGTGACTCATATCGTGTTCTTGCTTAGAGCTCTGCCTTGAAGGAACTATGAAGGATACATGGAACTGGGAATATTTAACTCACAGTCACATTTAGGCATATTGCCTGGCTAGATTTTGAATAACATGAGGCATCTGGAAGCTCATATTTAATTCTTTAATTTGAATTCTTTAAAAGTGTATAATTTCTGCAGTTAGAAACTAAAGAACTTTTGAAGTTGCTTAAATCTAGACTTCGTCTAATGAAAGTAATTAATTTATTACTATTGTCGTCATTCAGTTGCAGACAAAGAAAATTATACAATATGATGAAGGAAGTAGGGTGGTGGAAGAAGTAAACAGTCCAGTACCTTTCAAAAACATAAACAGAAGATAAAAATCTTTGACATTAATGACTTTGTTTCACTTTATGCTTCCCTGGGATCTGTTATCTACAGAGAACGGGTGTGTTACAGGAAGGAAATCATCATTTAAAATTAAGTTAGAATGTCATTTACACTTTAAAAGACACATTTTAATAGGATTAAGATACTCTAGGGGTGTTTTATTCACTAATTAACATGTGCCTTGGACACTAACTTACCTTACAGAATGTTTTACTGCCAATAGAATATATTAATGGACTCAGGAAAAGAAAATAAAAAACCAAACCCATGGGGTATTCCAATAGTTCATTTACTGTGACAGAGGTGTCTTTTCATCTTCACCAGTGGGCTAACTAGCACATGCAGAGGCAGATACACTGCACAACACCAGGTAGGCTGGAAGAGACCAAGAATTTGCCCTCTGAAGACACAGGAAGCAGTAATATAATGGAATTCTTGTACTATGGTCACAGCAAGGATGCTGGACCATGGACATAAATACACATGGATGGACACTTAAAGCCATATGTTCCCACACAGATACATATTTCAGTGGAAGATAATAAATTCACAAGTCATTAAATGGTTCCTGATCTGTACTGATGTGGGAGCACAGGATTAACAGGAGAGCCAGCAATACAGCAACCAGCTCTTCATACTACATTAGTCCATGTAATAGCACAGTTGTATAACGAACATGCTTGATCTTGGCCTGTGTCAACTCTATTAGTCATCCCTACTTGTTGGTCCTGGAATCTGTAAATAATACGCCCCTTTCAAATAATCCAGATAATGCAATGCAAGTGATGCTTCTCAGTCATCTCTTACAAAAGCTGGCTATTCATGTGTTCAAATAGATAATGGTCTAGACACAGATGTTTTTCCTCTAAACAAAGTAGTGGCTTAAGTTAATTTCAGAGCTGCTGAAGGCAATTATGTGAGTTTGTATCTTTAATATCTTTCGAGAAAACTCAACTGCAGCTGCTGAATGAGTGAGTAAATCAGGAAATAACAGGATGTAAAGGGGGGCTGAAATTTCTTTCTAGACATAGAAATGACTCCATAGTCACTTTAAAGATTAGGGTATGTATGATGGCTGGCTATGCTAAAAAATTAAAAGTGAGTTTGTGTCTGTTGATTGTACAGTGCCCGTCATCTCTGTGACAAAGTGAAGAAATGCTGAATTCTGAAGTGTGAAGAAATCTAATGACTTTTAAAAATACTAATGGAAAACTGCATATAGCTTGGCTTATCAGTGGTTTTCGTTCCCTTTTGAGTCATACTCATTGCCGTATCTAACACAATTTTCCATTTATAGCAAGGAAAGATATAATGGGAGCACTCGTGGAGTCTCCACAGATAAAGTTTCTCTTGACAATGTATTGGAAGGGGCCATAACTCACTATACAGGCATTTCTGCACGAAACTTGATTTAGTGCCAAATTTTATGCCCCGTGAATTTCTGTGTAATTTTCTGTTGGATTTCCTTTCATAAATTGTTAATTGAATGTGTTTGAAGTTGTTCTTTTGTTGAAATTTGCCTGTGGCAGATTTTTGTCAAGATGTATTTATAAACCAACCTCTGCCTGTGGGAAAAAATGATAGGAGATAAAAAGTTTAGTATATGTGATATGCTCAGTAGTTCTTTTAAAACTAAATTCTTTGGACTGAGGGTCATACAGTGCTGTTCTCCGTCATATCTGAAAAATTATCCCAGGCATAACATTTTTTCTGTTGGATAAAATCTTTTCACTAGGATAAAATTGTTCCTGCTTACAACTACATTTTTTTATCAGATTTATTCTACTGATGAGGAGATGCTATATGCAGCTGCTGATAAAGAAAAGGGAAAAATGAAACATGATAAAACCGTTTTATCTGAATAGTGACAACTTCCACCAGTATCTGTACTTTACCAACAGTAAAATCTTTGCATCAGAATTTGAATGTCTGAGACCCCTCAAAGGACAACCCTGTGTCTGCCTCATTCTCTATTTGTATATCAGAAGGGATAGAAGAGGACTGTTAACACACTCAATCTCTTCTTCTTGTAAACAGCAATATCACAAGTTTTATAACCCATGTCACATAAAATCACCAAGTGAGGGACTGAAATGACCTCTCTTCCACTTCCCATATGGTCTTTACTCCATCCAGAAGCAGAAATCTAACAGAAACCCCACCTAATATAACATCAACCAGCATTTGCAATTCATCTTTAGAGAGTTAGGGAATCTTCTGTAGGAGTAAGATGTGTGCTGGTATTACCCCAGTCCTGTAGCTCCCTTTTATATTTCTGACAGTTCATTACAAATTGTTCCCTTATCAGAAATAGGATGCAAAATGTTGGCTGGACATGAATGAGAAATGGGTCTTACTGCCAGTGAAATGTTTAGTGATTTCAAAGGAAAATTTCTTTGCCCTTCCCTCATCAAAACTGGCAGATACAGAAAAAAATTATAAGACAGAAGGACAGACAGACACACATACACTCCCTCCAGCTCAGGTTAACTTCAAATCAGATAATTACAGTGCCCAATGTCAGCTGCAAAGAGATGGTTCTCTCATAGTTACTCCTAAAAGAAGCTGATATATATAATTAAGAATTATTTGAGATGGATTTACACACTCTGTCCTTCAGATGAGTGACACACTAGAGGGACAGGAGGATGAAGGGCTGAAGAAGACATTAATACTTCGGCATGAAGATTGTTAACTGAGCTCAGTGCCTGAAATTAGATAAAGTGAATCCATTTCTACATCACCTCCATCCACTCTGACTTCAACTAGTAGTTTCCTGGAGACTAGGGTTTTATTTCTGAGTGTGTGCAAACACAGAATGGGGATAGTAATGGAGTATCTTAGGACAGAGGTGACAGTTCTATTGGTACCATTAAAGTGGGGAAGGTGGGTCTCCTAACTAGATGGAAAACACAGAGAATGAGAAGGAACACAAGTAAATTATTCCAATCTGGTTGCAAGACACCTGAGACTGAAAGCCGCCTCCTTTATTTTAGATCAGCCTGCAAGATCTGCTAACTGGCTGTATTACATAGCTTAATTTTTCTTTGCTCAAAATCAGCCCAAACCAGAAAATAACCTGCCTTTGATACACACAGCACAGATTACAAATCCACTCATTACCTCCAAGTTTATATGAGCACAGGTGAAAGTCTCACTCACATAAGCTAATTTTGTACCACACACTGCAGGTTGTTCTAAGGAAATCTTTTGCAACCATGAAAGTAGAGTATTTTAGGGGTCTTACTTAGATAGTAACCAAGGAAAGGTGTTCTGTCTTCTCCAATTTCAAGAAGCCTCCTGCACCTCTAGCGGGGATATGGCCAGCTCAAGGAGTAATCAATGCACCTCCCATACCTCTTGCAAACTATCACATCTCCTTGGGTAACATTTGAGCTCTGGCTTTCACACAAAATGCAAATGCAGAGATGTTTATCCCTTGCTTTATAGTATGTGTAGAGATATAAACAGCCAGGCTACACTTTACGAGGATCCTATTCTTACTAGCATCCAGGCTTAGAGATTCACGTTTTATTGCATGTAGAATAATGAGGCCAGAGTGCCTGCATTAAAGATCAATAAAATACTTTACATGGAGGACCACTGCGCATACTACTGCCATAGTTTCGCTGCCTGCCAGTGCCCAACACAATCTTAATAACACATGGGCACTGCAAGCCATCTGAGACAAAACCAGCATGGAGCACTCCTTTTGGCCCGCCTATTTACAATGTACAGCTACGTTAAGAAGACAGATAAATCGGATTAGATGGTCTTTCTCAAACCATCCTTCCAAAACAACTAACCTTGCAGACTCAATGAGATTTAGAGCTGTATCTTGCCAAGCAAAAGCCCAAAGCAATTACAGGTAGAAAGGCCTCAGGCAGGCACAGAACAAGCAGCCTGGGACTTCTAAATCTTTTAGAGGAGTGAAATAGTGATATTACAACTTTGCATTACCCTTCACACAGAAGATCACAGTAGTGATTGGTAATCTGAGCTCTGTTACCTTACAAGAGGAGCTTCCCACATAGACAGGGGAAGAAATGCAATCACAAATTAACCAATGCTCACACTTTCCTTTTCACAGAAACATGGGCATATTTAAAACTTCTGTAACCAGTACAACTTTGAAGTGGGATATTTTCAATCCTTCCTGCATGCATCACTAACATAGGCAAATACAGAAATACATTCAGCATTTTCTTCAAGTTATGTAAATTTGATTACTCTGCACCAATGTAGCATGAGAGAAAACAGCATGGAGATATTAGCATAAAGGGAAGAACTGAAGTGCATTTTTATTTAAATTAACTGGAACCTCTCCTGTGTTTCTGTCTTCACTCTTGACCAAGTTGTTTACTTTTGAACGATGGCAAGCTGAAATTGAGCAAGAAAATCACCATTTCTACTGGCCTCCTGCTATGGAATCTGCAAGAAATTACTAGTTTTAGGGAAAATGTAATAGCAGAAAGTATTTTGCTAGTTCACTCTTAAGCACTTATAAATTTAATTGTTCAAGTCTCTGCAATCATGGAGACTAAGAAAATCCATTTAGTTTCCTGGAACTAGAGGAGACTTAGTAACAGTGTACCTGGTTCATACCTCCTACTGTTTTCTTCTTCTTTATTTTTCCTTCAAGACTTTATTACTTGACCAAATTCATTCCGAGCAATCCTGACCTCATCACCTAGGGCTGCTCTACTTCAGAGTCGATCTTACTGTACTCAGGGTGAGAGAATTAAATGACGTCTCTGTGGTAGATGAAGAAACAGAAAATAACCCAGGGGTTTCAGATACAGTTCTCTGACAACCAATGCACTTTTAAGAAGCACATTATAATTTCACCCCAAGGTGAAGACCAAATCTAGGAGGAATGCCCTTCCCACCAGGCTTAGCTTGTGGAACTGACACTAGGATTTCTCTCATGGAGATCATTAGGTTCTAGGGCAAACTTCACTTGAACATGAGGGCTGCATTTTTTCATGTATTTTCACCCTGCATAATTCTTACAGACTATCCACGAGGGAAGGAAGAGGCAGTTTTTCCTGCTTTTATTTCCAGTCCTTCTTCTTTTCTTTTGATTTGGCAACTTTATTTACCATGCAAATAGATGGTCCCATGGTGATTCCAGTGAAACAAATCAACAGTGTAAAGAGGTGTGAATTTCCCCTCTGTAATCTAACATCCTTTTCTTTTCAAACTCATTTCATTGAATGACTTATGTCTGATCACAGATGTCTAAACCCATCCTTCTCAAAACCAACTGACTGTGCTATCACTAGTTTCAGGTGCCATCTCTATGCTTGCAAAGCAAGTGGATAAACGCTCCTTAAGATTGTCACAAAGGAGAGCATTTGCCAGTATTTTTACAGCGTCAGATCACATTCTAAAAGCTGCTCCTGCCCTTTCCTGGCTGTCTGAATTATATTCTCATAATTCCCTGTCTCTCCACAACTCTGCTGCTGGCACTGTGCTCTGGCTGGCACTGCTGGCTGAGAGCTGTACTGTACATCGTCCCTGGATCTCGATGCTAGGCAGAAAGTTCCCTTGCTTGCAGCTCCCTCACTGAACATCTGAAACTCTCAGCATCTGTGTAAATGGACCACACTTGCAAGAGCTCACAGACACATCAAGACTGTTTAGAAAGAACCGCATTTCGTCTGCTTCCTGATGTATGTGCTGCACAGCTGGTGAGCAGGTCCTTGCTAGAAAGTCAAATAAGGAGAATGAGTCACTGGCTCACTTGTTAACACCCATCTACTGTGAAAAAAAAGTGAGAAGTCTTCTTCCTGGGTTCACATGGAAGCAAGAGACAAATTCAGCCTGATTTCCTACAGCAGGGGCAATCCCTAGCATGGGCACAGTCCCCCTCTGTAGAGAGGAGCAATAGAAAAGCAGGAAGATGCTGGAAATAAAAAGGATGTGTTTTTTTCTTTCAAGAAATTGACTTTCATATAACCTGGAAAGTATGAAAATAGACAGATGTACTGAATCCTAGTAGCTGCTTTGCATTTGAATTTGCATGTTAGTGGCAAAACCAGAGCATATATCTATGCCGCGCACTTTGGAGGTAACTCATTCCTGTTAAACCTCATGTACTCCTCAGGGTTTTTTGAGTGCTCAGACACTTAGTTGCTTTCAGAAACAAGGTTGACTACCACAAAAAATCTTTGGCAGCAATCTTTTAATCTCATGTTGTTATCAGCCATTGTCAGGTTTTAATGAACTGCTCAATGTCCAAACAAATGTTCACAGCCTGTTATTGATGAACACTCTCATTTAGTGACTCTTAGACAAAGCATCTGCCTGTTTCAGATCCCCTGCACTGTCTGTTCACAATACTTCAGCTTATGCTCAAAAACTTGATCCCAAACGTGGACAAAAATCAGGGAGATTTTCGCGATGCATCTGGAAGAGCATCATTGAGCATTTGTCAGGGTACAGGGTCAGCTAATGGGGATGAGCCTGCCTCTTTGTGATAGCGGGGTTGACTTTTGTTGGAGAGGATGAGGAAAGTGAGAGATAACCTCAGAGTGGCAAGACAGGAACGTGCCTGTTCATCCCACCATGGCTTCTAGCACCACCCACGGAAAAGCCCCAGCTCAAATAATGCCAGCAGTGTACTGAGAAAGCAGCAAGATGCTGCAGCACAGAAATGACTGTTGTTGCACTGGGACAACAGCAATGCTTCTGCAGGCAAACATAACCTTTTTTCACTTGCAGGCTTTTCTCAGCAGCTTTTTACCATCCACTGGATTTCACCATAGGGGATGAAGACAGAAATGATCTGTCTTCTATTGCAAAGGATGCTCCTTTGGTCCAGGTCACAGTAAATGTTTTTCAGCACTAACACATCAGAAAATAGTGAGCTATCACAAGCTCGTAACCTTGAAACTTAAAATCAAAGCAATTTCCTCAAAATGGTCAAGCAAAAGAGTCAGAGCCAGGCAGAGTCCATCTGAGTAATAAATTATTCCGATGTGACAAGTTCACCTGAGTTAAAAAAAAAACCAAACTCTGGATAGACAGAAAATCAAGTCATGGAGTCTAGAGTAAGATTTGTCCCATCTGAAACAGCCACTTCAAGCAAATGTGAAGTCAGCAGCACACACTGCAAGCCATGGTATCAGCAGAAAAAAAAATAGATCAAACCCAGAATTTGGAAAGTTCAGAAAGAAACTGTCTTTAACAGATCCTTCTTACATGCACAGCAGTGATGGGAGAAGAGGGAACAAAAGTTCACACTTCCTCAATGCCATGTAAACCCCCCCTCCCTTTTTTTTTTAATTTACCTGTAAATTTGCTACAATAAAGTCTATTGATCCAAGTCTGATTGCAGGCAGCTGCTTGTTAGGTATTACGCTAATACTACACAAAAAGCCTTAATTGTTTTTCTTCAGGACATTTTTGGTTTTAATTAAAATACAAACAAAGGTAATAAAAATGTTAAGAAGATACAAAATGACAGACACCTGCAGTGAAACAAGAGACTCCAACTGAATCAAAATGAAAATATTCCAAATCTAATTTGGGAGTATCCAGCAGCACTGATATACAACAGCCTGTCAAGAATCAATGACATTATCTGTGGTCACCCTCTGGTGACCCCATTCACAACACACAGATAGCATGGAAAGGGTTTGCCCTGTTTTCACTTTCCAACAGGTTTGATGAAAACTTTCTGTCTCTAGGGAGATCTAATTAGATTGAGCTTTTTGACCAAAACAGACCAGAACTGAAGCTGTCACAAGCATCTCAAATGAAATGAGGTTTCAGAAACCAAAACCACCATGAAGATGATGGAGGAAATAATTGTTAACAAAGACTTGATAATTATGTGGGGTTACTTCCCAACACAGGTAGTGCTGAAGATTTGCCTGCCTTTTTAATAAGGTCCTTTTTTTTTTTTTTTCAGTATATACAACAAAGGATAAACCCAGGCAAGTGATCTTGGCACACAGTTTGCCCCTTATCCCTCATCAGGTACACATAGATGACCTTAAAAGTAGGTCGATATTTCTCCACTGGTTAGGTGGATATTTCTCCATTGGTTTTACTAGAGAAGGACTTGGGAGAAAACACAAACCCCATCCTGTTATGAAATCCATAAAGATAATCCCAACATAGCTTGAATGGGCTATTTTCAGCCAGCTCAGCAGGATTTGGAAAAGCACATCTATCTATGCTTATTATATACTTTCTACTGTTCCTCTCCAGTCAAGGAAATAACAGAGACCAGGAAAGCATGGTCTTTATGAGCTTTTCCTTAAACTTAGAAAACAAAATAGGGTTTAGCAAGAGTAACCAGGTTTTTTTTCCCCACAATGTTACTTGCTGTTTCTGCGTGTTGCAATCAAGAATTCCTTAGGGAGCAAGTTGTTTGGTGTCTTTTAAGTGACGTATCTGCTCAGGCTAACAAGGGGTTGTGCTGAAAGTGTGTAACTTAACAAACAGAAATTCTTTTTATTGTCTCTTCATGTGACAGTTTGCTAATAGCAAACTTTGCTTTTGCTTTCCCTCCAAACACGATACGTTCCACATTATAGGACACAATCATCCAGTTGGTAATGCTAGGAGGTAAGGTAGATACTTGGAAATTAATATTTGATTCTAGTAGTTATATTCTTAAGTGTATAACTCTGGCACAGCTCTGCATATCAGAGCATATGTAGATAGGGACTTCTGCATTTAAAACACCTGTGGAATTTGTTCCTAAAGAAACACGAGTGAAATAGAGATTACGTTTTCAACTAAATTGGTGAAATAGTTGCCATCTTTCTGTGAATGCTCCCTTTACCTACTCAGAAACATCAATGTGGACATTCCCAGTGGCCATTTCTCCTACCTGTCCTAGACACATCATGCAGGAAGTGACAGTCCGCGTCTAACATGGTCTAACCTGTAAATAACCTTAAAAAAAACTTAAGTTCAACTGAAGGGAATTAAATGTTTTCCCTGATTTTTATGTGATGTGACAACAAGAAGCAATGGGGACCTGAGGACACAGTTTTATTGCAAATATTCAAAAACTGGTTGAATTTATTTGAAGAATGTGAGCTTCAATATCAAGAAAAAATGAAGAGCAACAACTTCAATTTCAAGTCAAATGAAGTCAAGTTATTTACTAGTTTAAAGAAAAATACAAGAACAGCAGCAAGAAAATGATATTCTTTGTCAAGAATAGTGATACAGTTATTACGGATCTAGACAATGTCTCAAGAAGGAGGAAGTAAAGATATCCGGTAAATTTAGTCACAGATGAATATTTGTCATCCAAATGCCTGCAAAGTGAAATAATGAAAGTGGGAAGCATAAACATTGTTAAAGGGAACAAGGTCTTATTTCTGAAATAATTGGTCCAGAGACAATGAAATAGGAAGAATTCAGCAGTTTACTAATTTATCCTGTATGAGTTCTTTAAGGGCAAGAAGAAGTGAATTTAACCTTCCAAAAAGTGACAAGACATAGGAAGCGCCAGCAAAGGAAAGCAACGCAGACCAGCTTTATTATCCTCATGTGCTCCACGCTGTCTCTGTGATATACGTTTACAGAGATGCTAACCTTTCTTTAGCTCAAGTGTTTGGTCCCATGCCTCATGATTAGCATACCAGCTTGATGAAGGCTTTTATGAGGATTGAAAGGCTACCTAAAATGTTTGCAAAATGGAACATTCAGGGAAAGGATTAAGATAAAAAATGCTGAAAGCTTTTCAGCTCAGCACCTCCGAAACATCACATGTAATATAATTGTCCAAAATCAGTGCATTTTTCCAGTGAACATCAGGACAGTGTCTCAATTGTGACAGAGGCAGGAGAGGCTGCAGATAAATATCCAGATAATTTCTGCCACACATTTTTATTGGACCATTATTATTATTTATTTCACTTATGTTTTAACTGTGCCATTGACTTTCCAAACTGATGGGACATTAACCATGCACACAACTGTTCTTTATTAGCTTTAGCACTTAACCTACATGCTTCTTTCTAAACATCAGGCCATTCTGACTTCTATCATTTAACTTGGTGAATAATTCACTTGATCTTCATTTATATTTTCACCTTGAAAGTATTTATAGACTGTAATCATGTCTCTATTGATACATTTTTCTAGACTTCTTAATTTAGCTCCCTCATTTTCTCATCTGATGTTTATAGACTGTACCTCGTTATTTCACTTGCCCTGTTTGTAGCCTTTTTTTATTCTTTCTGTATATACTAATACCTTTCCCAAGCCATTAACTCCAAGACTTCATTGCTTATGCCATAGAAATACATTTCTGTTGGAAACTTTCACCCAAACACAGGAGAAAATTTGGCACGTGTTAAAGTCTCTTCTGAAAACTGCTGTAATGTGGCTCTGGTAGGTTGATTGATTGGTTACCACTTGGTAATTTTCCTAACTCTTCAACCTAGTCTCAAAGGGCTTGAATTTAGATACTTTCCCTTCCAACAGTAATAAAGGAGAATTGAACAGATTCTGTGAGGCTAGGATATACTCACTGAATTAAAATCATATTTCACTCCCCCAAATAGACCTCTGGCTCCAAATCAACACTGGAATAGGATCCTCTCAGTGAAACATAACAGCTTTCTGCTACTTCTTTGAATGCTAGATTTCACGTCAAGCTTCATAATGCCTTATGAGAAAATTACTTATTCCTCAAAATACCTTTTTTTTTTTTTAACTTACTCCTTTTATAAATCAGGAACTATGGCCTCAGGAATAAGGTGCTCCAGGTCATACAGCACATGTGCATGCAGTGGTGCACAGTATTTCCTAGCATATAACATATTGTTCTCTAGTGCTCTTTGAGTTTTCAAAGATGAGCTTTTATTGCCTAACCTAAAACTCTGCACTGCACAAGACGCTCTTCAGTTACACATGTGAGTGTGTGCATGGGTGCAGGAACACACCAATTAGCACTCTCCCCTCTCTCTTTCCAAGGAACCATGAGTGTTTAGGGGAGAAAATGATCACAGTGAATAACAGGAAGGGTGTTTGGACTGTTCAGCCTGAAGAAGAGAAGACTGAGGGAAGAACTTGTGGCAGTCTACTGCTTCCTTACAAGGAGGGGAGGAGGAAGAGCAGGCACTGATTTCTCTGGTGACCTATTATAGGACCTGAGAGAATGGTAGGAAGATGTGCCAGAGGAGATTTATGTTGAATACAAGGAAAATATTCTTCACTCAGAGGGCAGCGGAGCACTGGAACAGGCTCCCCAGGGAAGTAGTCATGGTGCTAAGCCTGAAAATATTCAAATATTCAAGAATTATTTAGACAATGCTTTCAGACACATGGTTTTAATGCTGTGGTTGTCCTGTGCATGGATCCCTTCCAAGTCAGGATAGTCTATGATTCTATTCTGATTCTATGATTCTAAGGAACTTATTTCCTTATGTTCTCTATCTATTCAAAATAAATAAGAGAAGAGTTTCTCCAGTGAGTCATCCAACCCAACAAAGTTCCTTCATGTTTTTTTGCCTTTCCTCCACTGACTTTCAAAGGAGCTATACATTGCTAATAGAGCTGGGAACAGAGTTACCTAAATTTAGATGCCAGTTTGTCCTATCAGATATCAGATATGAAATATCCCATTCAGTGCACTGTGAGAAAGAGGAATGGATTTGGCAGATGTTGGTTCAGGACTGGAGGTATAGACATGTATGTGGGATACCTCTCAGATCCTTTGAGATGTTTGCACAGTAGATATCTTCATTTGAATTCATCAGACAAATTAAACTGCCAGAAATCCACCTTGCCAAGCTTTACATAGCCATACTGAAAGTATTGACCTCCAAGCCACTTATTAAGACTGCCATTATATTCAGTGGAGACACAGTCAATAATGTCAATGGAGATAAGAGCCATATTTTCCAGATTATAAAGATTGACAGCTATTTAACATAAGATAGTGTCATGAACTAAAAAGGGAGCCTTGAATGTCAGGTTCTGAAGTAGAGAACTACAATTCAGATGCCAAGGTGTGGCCAAGGGAGACTATTGAAAAAAAAAGAAGCAGCAAAACAATGCAAAACACCCCTCCACTCCAGCCCCACCTAGACTATGTATATATGAGTATATACATGTTTCTTTTTTCACAGAAAAAAGAAATCATCCTACTTAGCTCAGATGAGTACACTAAGATGTATCTCTCTCAGATGACTGCAGAAAAGTCTTGTTGCCTTCAGAGGTTGAAATCTACACTGTGTAATAGAAATTCCTTTAGCATGCATGGTTTGAGATCCCACTAGATTTATCCAGTACCAGATGCAGACAGTGGAGCAAGACAGATATGGGGTGGTACCCTAGAACTTGTCTAGATTCCCTCTTCATGGAGAAATATTGTCTTCCCATATGGTGCATTAAGAGTAGAAAACGTGTTTGCAATTATCCAGTAAGCATAACCAAGAACTGAAAAAAAACCCAAAAAAACAAAACCAAAAACACTGCTTTACTGATATGTGGTTTGTTTATTCCTGATTCACATAGAATGACCTTCTACCTTACCACACAGAGGATGAACAATATGAAATGCTGAATTTCTTTTGACAAGTTTCCTCCAGCTGGAGGATGTGGAGGCAACAAGCATCTATCCCACAGACCAGATCCTTAATAAATTTAATAATACTGTGAAGACATGAAGTGATCTAAGCTTTATATTCATACTGCATGAGATCACACTGCATCAAAACTTTGATAGATGCCTCTGCTATTTGCTCATCCTTAAGGGGCAATGACCCGAACATTAGCATGTCTAGTAAATTGTTCTAATGTGTGGTGAAAGGGGACTAATGGATACAGTAATTGATTGTTTGATGGATAGCTGGGAAGCCCTTTGATTATGAGTTTTTGCTACGGTCCAAGACATTTTCATTCTCTAGTTAACCCAGATCTGATTGCTCACATGAATTATCTACTTCTCTGCTTGCAAATATCATTTGCTTAATAAATATTTCATTAGAAACAAACCAGTGCTGGGAGAGAGGAGAAAGCACATGCTCTACACTATGACTTTGGAAGACATTATGGAGTCCACAGAACAGACTCAGAAATTACCCATGAGATAAGCTCAGGTCAGATATCAGATCTTTTCTTCTCCAGGATTTAGTACTCAGAACTATGTTAGAGGAAGGAGGAAACCTGAAGGTGACTTTAAATCTATCAAGGGAGGCCTGACATGGACCAGGAAGGATGTATTGCAGTAGGAAAGCAGCAGTCATAGAATTATAGAATAGTAAAGTTTGGAAGGAACCTTAAAGATCATGTAGTTCCAACTCCCCTGCCATGGGCAGGGACTTCCCACTAGATCAGGCTGACCAAGGCCCCATCCAATCTGGCCTTGAACACCTCCGGGGATGGGGCAGCCACAACTTACCTTGTCAACCTATTCCAGTGTCTCACCACTCTCATGATGAAGAAATTCTTCCTAATGTCTAGTCTAAATCTGCCCTTCTCCAGTTTATATCCGTTTCCCCTTGTCCTATCACCACAAGCCTTTATGAATAATCCCTCTCCAGCTTTCTTGTAGGCCCCTTTCAGGTACTGGAAGGTCACTATAAGATCTTCTCAGAGCCTTCTCTTCTCCAGGCAATACTAAGGTTGTCTTCCTCTCGCAGTCCACCTTTGTCCCTCCCAAGCTCCAGGCTGAGCTTTCACAAGGAGAAGTCCCTGATCAAGATAAATAATATCAGCAACAAAATAGAGTTATAATTCTTGGGTTTCAGTTGCTGAGGGGTGGATTTTTTTCCTACTGAAAGTTATAGTAAAATTGTCATGGATATTAATGGTGCCTTCTTCGATTCTGTATCTTCCCATGATGACTCCTCAGAAGCTATTTACCACCTCTATTTAGCTTTATGATATTTAACTGTTTATTCAAAACACCTAGATTGAACCTGTATGTTTCAGTTCAGCTGCTGCTTTTCAGCACGACATAATTTTGAGTTACAAAGGTGGCACTCTTCTCTCCACAATTTTTACCCCGTTCTTCTAAAGGACAGTGTAGAGACCAGGCAGAAGAAGAATCAATGGAGAACAGCCTGTCTGGTCATTCAGAGTTCCAGTCCTTGATCAACCCTGTTCACATCCTGTAAAAATTTCAAATATGAGGAGAGCAATATTTGCAGAAAGCATTTTGGACCTCCACAGGTGCCACTGAGGACAGGAACTTTATAAACTAAGTTTGAATCAGAAGTAGTTTACTACAACACAGAAAGGGGCACTACACAAGCTAAATCCAATTCATTTCAACACCACACACTTAATATGCTGAGAACTGCTGCTGTTTTTACATCTTCTTTTATTGAAAAATTGTTGATGAGCAAAATACATAACATTCCCTATTACTCTCCACCCTATATATGTCCCTTGGGCATTAAGACACTCTTATCTTGTTTTCCTAGCTGTTCCTCAAGCATATTTATATTGTTAGCCTCACAATAGCTATCATTATGTCAATAAGTACAATTTAAACATTAATAATGTGGCTATAGGCAGAAATGCAACTGATAATATCACAAGCTATAAAAGGGGTATACATGTCAAGGAAAGGGCTTCAGTGCTCTTTGCTCTCAATTCTTTGTCAAAATTTCTGTAGTGGGAAAAGGCATGAGCAAAAGATAAAGGAGAAGGAGAGATACAGACAGGGGACAGGAGACTACTAATCAAAAAGAGAGCATGAAGTATTAAGAGTGAATGAAGGACAAGGAAGATGCTTGGAAAGGGGGACAGTGGGACAAAGTGGAAAAAAAGCATGAAAGCAAATTGAAAGGAAGCCAATGGCAGATCCACAATGCTTCCAAAACACACAGATTTTCCAGTCAGGCAAGATAAGGTCTGAGATATGATCATTTGCAGATTTTCTTCACAGGGACTGAAGCCCTCGGTAATTCTAACATATTTCAGAAGTAAGAATGGGACAAGGAAGGCAGCAAATCTTTCCAAAACCAGTATAGATGATGGGGAAGCCTATGCATTACTGGGTTTGTTCCTTTGTTACCATGTGCAAGCCAGCTATTTGGGAGTAATGTCCACAGTGGTTAAGCTGCAAATCCCATTTATGGACAGAATTCTCTGCCATCTCCTGGAGAAGTATTTGCTGCTAATTTTGGAAGATAAACCAACATCCTGCCCACCTCCTGGAAAGGAAACCTGCATGCCACAGGGGACTTATAGTAATAGGGATAAAATATGACTCCCTTTCCAGAGAAATACTAAACTCTCTACTGATCTGAGATTAGACTGAGTGAAGAAACTTTTGGCACAGTTATTGTTGGACATATATTTTCCATATGAAATTGTGGAAGCTGACTGAGTCCATAATAACAAGGCATATTTTATCATAATCATCAGGCTGCACACTGACTTTCTCCATGGAAAGCATTCCACGTACCACTGACACTGTCTGCCAAGGGAGGTGACACTTTCCATCAGTAAAGGAGAATCGATCTGGCTCAGCATTTTAAAGTCCCTGATGGGTTTATGTTACCTATCTGCTGAAGTCTTTCTATTTGCTTCCGCCATCCATGATTTTACCCCTGCTGCTGCTTAGCTCAAACACAGCTAGTATAATATGTCAGTCATGTATCTAATCCATACCTTTTTCATCTATTTTAGGATCTCATTTGGCAAACAGATGGCAATGAGACCACTCTGACCATAACTAAGAGATAAGCCCATGAGATATGTCCTGGGCCAGTCTCTCAAGGTTATAGACAAGCACTTAAATTTTTTAGGAAACTACATTTGGCTGAGATTTACAAAAGGCTTTGAGCATTGTGTGCCACCTGACAACCCAAGAATGTTAGTGCAGTTGTCCAGCATGCATGTCGTCATAGGTAACTCCATCCAGCTAACCCAAACATGTCTATTGGGTTGTAGAGACAATGGTGGCATTCATCTCCTCCAGTCTCACCCTGTCATGCAGTGGCAGGGCCCCGTCCAATCTCCTCAGAAATCACTTTCTGAGAAACAAAACTGAGTCCTTCCACGCTGACATTCTAAGTATGCCTAGTAGTTCTCATGAGTAACGTACCTACACAAAGAGATCTCAGAAGATGTACAGATTTGTGCAGGAACATAAATTTTGACTGAACAAGTGATGAGTAAAATGCAGAGCAACATCCTCAGATATTGGGCAAAGAATATATAATCATTCAGTGGTGTTTGCGCAACATGTCAGGCTCTGTCAGGAAGAAGGGTTATAAATAAATGTGAGGTAGATACCTTAATAATGCTATTTCATATACATGCAATAATGAACTTTAATTATTTCTTTGGGTTTCTTTTTTCTTTTGCTGTACCAGATGAGTCAAGCCCAGATGTGTAATGAAACCGATACAGGCATCACAGTATTTTCTTTAGAGGTAGCTGAAAAAGCTCTACAGATCAGCTGCTAATAATTTCTTCTCCTGTGGGGTTTCTTTCCTGCTTCTCACCCAGAATTTACTTCCCCTACATATGGCATGAGTGAATCACAGCACAAGGAACTTTCCTGATAGAAAATGTTTTGCAGACAAGTGGCCTTCTCACGTTGCTTGTCCTGACAAAGAAGTTGAAGTCATCTTCATCAAACTCAGTAGTGCCTAGAGGAACCAGTTTCCATGGTATGTAGAAAGTTCAAGTATAACTTTGCATTCGGAAACTATGAAACTTAATTTAGAGCTTATCGGTAACCTTATCACCAAATATTTGCTTCAGGGAACAAGGAGATTGATTTGTTTCCTGCTGTGATGTTGGGAATTAACAGAGGATATCAAAAGGAAAGCTCAGAGATGCTAAAAGTAATGATGTTGGATAAATATGAAATACCTCACTCACTCCTTGGCTCTTTACTAGAAACTCAGGGAAATAAACAAGAGCAACGTTGCAACATCACGCTTTCTGAAGAATACCTTCTCGTCAATGTCTACAACGACTACATGACTTTCATGAAGAACAAATCACATGGTATGAATTTCACCAAAATACTTCTGTTCTCCCTTCCATCTCTCTTCCTTCTGTAAACAAGGCCAATGGCAACACAATCCTATTGAAACCAAGGGTATATGTTCCTCAGATCACCACATCATGAAGACACCATGGCCCAGTTCCTTTTCTCTCATAGACAGGAGCTTTCACTCACTGAGGGGCTATCCAAAAGTACCTGACTTAACTTCTCGGGTCTACTCCCAGTCCCATACTTAATACTCCAATGTTAAACAGCAGATAAACAAACCCAAAAGTAAATGCTGCATTCTCTTTGCATGTCAGAGGTCTTTGCATTTGAACCTACTTAACTTATTCTCTTCGTACGCATCTCTAGACCTACCAATCTCCGCTTCCTCCTACATATCACAAAAACCAAACCAAACCAAACAAACAATCCCCCCCAATATTTAAAAGCAGATAATTAATTGCATGGGTTACTCTGGGAAAAAAACACTTTATATTTACAACAATGACAAATGCAAATATGCTGAGCTCAGCACAACTCAGCACAACCTACAATCTCCATCCTACCTCTGTCTTTTCTATAAATTCAGGATGGGTTCCTCACCCTACAGGTTCTTCTCCCTGCCGAGTTGAAATATCCTAATTTGCAAAGTGTTTAAGATCTGCAGGGACATCTACTAACGTTCAGCATTGAAGAGGTTCCCAATGAATCTCTCTATTTCATATCAGGTCTTATATGCAACCATCTGTTCATAAACAAAGAAGTCTAATAAAGCGTTTCAAAAAAAACCAAAAACCAAACAACAAACTTCCATACTAACTTGTCCTTTTCTTTAGATGGCCAATTTACATTCTGTAATGTTTTCCAGGCCCTAACAGGTGAGAAGAAGCACCACTGATCAGACATAAGATTAAAAGGGCAGAGGGGAGAGTAAAGAAGGCAAAATGGTGATTAAAGGGATTTTGTGTGAACTCAGATCTCTACAGAGGGACAATGCCCGTAGGCTTGGAAGAAACAAACAGCACTAGGAGGAGAAAAAGGTTTTATTATGTTGGATATACTCAAGCTTTCATCTCAAAATAAGCGGGATTGGTGTCAGACAAGAACATTATTAAGATCCCATACACACAGGATGCACCTTTGTAAATTGAGAGGTATGAGGGGCAAAATATACAAAATCAAAAGACAAAAAATGGAGATGCCAAACTCAGCATTTTTATACAAAAAAATAAAGCTGTCTATAATGAAAAAGTCCTTTTCTTCTACTCTTCCTCCCTCATGTCCTACTTTTTCCCAACCTGAGGATGCCTGGTGGCTCAGATCAGGCAGGCAGGTTTCCAACATGTGAACATGACTTGGTATTACCATTACCTATACTCACATAGGTGAGCTGAGGTTTCTTACTAATATCAATAATTTTGAACCCATTAAACTCACAGATAGCAGATTAGCACAACTTCACGCTCTGCCTAGTGATATGTCACCATGCCTCCCTTTCCTACATACTAGACACATACTCATGGCGACACCAGACCCTATTTGGACCTAAGCAAGGTAAACTTTTGGGCAAGATCTTCTCCCACATTTGGGGTACCCGAATGATGTGAACTGGGTAGAAGAAGGACTGGCACAGCCCTCTGGACTCCATTACAGATGAGCAACAAACTAAAACCTGGCAAATTCCCTGATGCTTCCCAGCAGATGTGACCTAAAGCTTAAATTTCTCCTCCTTATGAGTCTGAAAAAATACAAATGTATACATACAAAAGCATTGATATTCTATTTATTTCAACTCTGTTCAGTATATACATTCTACTTGGTACAGAGGACATGAAGCAAGTGTATTCTTGTAGCCTTCTTTCTCCGTTTAGTAAGCAGAGAAGCATAAAACCTCTTATTCCACCCGAACACTGTACAGATCTTATCCATGTTTCACTGATTCAATTTACAACAAGCATCGACAGCTCATCAAACCTTCTCTGTCGCTGTTCTCATCTGATCACTATAAAACAAGACTCCAGTGTCTGATTAAGTGAGTCCTATGCCAGCAGATGGCACTCCAAAATGTGCAGCATCCACAGCTTCCCTCATCCCGTTGCCAGCAACTGCTGGAAAACGTGGGGGGTTTTTTTGTCTGCCTGGCTCTTTAGTGGTGCTTTTAATCATGTTTCAAAACAGGGGTCAATGAAGTAGCTCCACAAGAGGGCCAATAAACTTCCCACTCCACAGCTTCCAGAAGAGGTCAGTGTGTCCTGCTGCACACAAAAGCCATACTCAACCTCTCTTTCTTTAAATCACCTAGCCAGTTAAAAACTGCTGGGCACAAAAAGGGAGAAAACACCTTTCCCACTCACCAGAAATCAGTTGAGCTTGCAAACAGATGTTTCAATTGCCTATTTTTGTTTGCTGAGTGTTTTGGGTTTTGTTTTTTGAAGCAATCATCTGTGTTCATCAGCATGCCACCAGTAAGCTCTTCAGGCAAAGAGAATCCCGCATGGAAAAAGAAATGGACAGAAAAGGGGAAATGGAAGGAAAATGAAAGGAGAGAAAAATGAAAGGAGAGGAGAGGAAAATGAAAGGAGAAGGAAAATGAAGGGAGAGGGAGAGGGAGAGGGAGAGGGAGAGGGAGAGGGAGAGGGAGAGGGAGAGGGAGAGGGAGAGGGAGAGGGAGAGGGAGAGGGAGAGGGAGAGGGAGAGGGAGAGGGAGAGGGAGAGGGAGAGGGAGAGGGAGAGGGAGAGGGAGAGGGAGAGGGAGAGGGAGAGGGAGAGGGAGAGGAGAGGAGAGGAGAGGAGAGGAGAGGAGAGGAGAGGAGAGGAGAGGAGAGGAGAGGAGAGGAGAGGAGAGGAGAGGAGAGGAGAGGAGAGGAGAGGAGAGGAGAGGAGAGGAGAGGAGAGGAGAGGAGAGGAGAGGAGAGGAGAGGAGAGGAGAGGAGAGGAGAGGAGAGGAGAGGAGAGGAGAGGAGAGGAGAGGAGAGGAGAGGAGAGGAGAGGAGAGGAGAGGAGAGGAGAGGAGAGGAGAGGAGAGGAGAGGAGAGGAGAGGAGAGGAGAGGAGAGGAGAGGAGAGGAGAGGAGAGGAGAGGAGAGGAGAGGAGCAGTGGAAAGTGCTGCATGAGATTCACTGGGAAGGGAATTATAGAATTACTAGGTTGGAAAAGACCCACTGGATCATCGAGTCCAATCATTTCTATCAAACATTAAACCATGTCCCTCAACACCTCATCCACTCATCTTTTACATGCCTCCAGGGATGGTGACTTAATCACCTCCCTGGCCAGCCTGTTCCAGTGCCCAATGACCCTTTCCATGAAAATATTTTTTCTGATGTCCAGCCTGAACCTCCCCCGGCAAAGCTTGAGGCCATTCCCTCTCATCCTGTCCCCTGTCACTTGGGAGAAGAGGCCAACACCCTCCTCTCTACAACCTCCTTTCAGGTGGTTGTAGAGAGCAATGAGGATTCCTCTCAACCTCCCCTTCTCCAGGCTAAACAACCCCAGCTCTCTCAGACGCTCCTCATAAGGCCTGTTCTCCAGCCCCTTCACCAGCTTTGTTGCTCTTCTCTGGACTCGCTCCAGAGCCACAACATCCCTCTTGTGGTGAGGGGCCCAGAACTGAACACAGGATTCGAGGTGCAGTCTCAACAGTGCTGAGTACAGAGGGAGAAGAACCTCCCTGGACCTGCTGGTCACACCGTTCCTGATACAAGCCAAGATGCCATTGGCCTTCTTGGCCACCTGGGCACACTGCTGGCTCATGTTCAGTCACTGTCAACCAACACCCCCAGGTCCTTCTCCTCCAGGCAGCTGTCTAGACAGTGTCGTCTGCAAACTTGCTAAGGGAGCACTCGATGACTTCACCCAGGTCATTGATAAAGACACTGAACAGGGCTGGACCCAGGACTGAGCCCTGGGGAACCCCAGTTGTGACCACCCTCTAGCTGGAGTTAGCTCCACTTACCACCACTCTCTGGGCCCGGCCAGCCAGCCAGTTTTCCACCCAAGAGATTGTGTGCCTGTCTAGGCCAGAGGCTGATGGTTTCCTAAGCAGAATGCTGTGAGAAAGGGGATGGGGAAGGTCCTTCTCAAAGCAAGAAAATCTGTAGATCGGCATATTCTGCCATATCAAGTGTAATATTGAGTTAGGAACTGTCTTGCCAAATTTATTTAATGGAGGAGCTTCCAGAATGAGTGAAGGCAGAAAAAACTACCGAAGCTTTTAATTTTAACCAAGATCCAGGGCTTGCACAAATTGGAAGCAGGATCTCCAGCTTTGCCCCACGGAAATCCGGCTTCATGGAAATAAGCCTTTTCTGTCCTATATATCCCTCCAGTTTCTCCATGTCTTGGTCTCCATGCCAAGGAGGACTGTTGTGGTGGCAGTTTTGCTCTACGAATTTTTACACAAACAGGGGCACAAGATCAGCTTTCCTTGGCTCAGTGGCCCTTGGCAATGCTGACTGACTGCAGTACAACTGTCTGTTTTCACAAGGCTCTACCTACCACATGAAAATAAATAAATAAGTACATCAATCAATCAGTCAATCAATCAATCAATGTTATAAAAACGTATTTGTCTTTTATCATGGAAAACACTGCATGTAGGAAAATTACCCATGAGGGTAAAACCTTCCTTGCTCTGCCATTCCCAGCTCCTTTCCAGCATCTGGAGAAGTCAAGTACTCAGTCTGGGCATAGGGAGACAAGAGATGAGATTGAGACCTTTCCTGATGCAGGGAGCAGTGTGAAAGTCCTTTTGCACAAATCCCATTTGATGCAAGGCTCAATGGAATGACTAACTGCCTAATGCTCACTCCAGTGTACTGCTTGGTAAAGCAACTTTAATTAAGCTGGGATTTATGAAGAGGATTCTGCAAAGTGTTACTCTGTTTTACTGCAGGGGAAGGCGCATTCTACTGAATGAGAAACTGATCGTTTGGGCACCTGTTAAAGGGAAATACCCACGATAGCCCGGCTGCATCACTGCCTCCCTTCCCCACAGGATTCATCCAGAGTTTACAGGCATGAGGTGCATGAGAGATGCATGAGAGGTGCATGAGAGATGCAAAGCATGTACCAGCCATGCAACATTGATTTGCTCCTGACGTTTGCAGTGATGAGCAATACTCATGGCTCAGCCTTTTCAGTCACAGAAATCATAAAATGGAAGGGACCCATAAGCATCATTGAGTCCAACTCCCATGATTTCCCACCTGGGAACATGTCCTGGTAATTTCTGACAGGGTTTGTCCATGGCACTTGTTGTGAATTGCCACTTCCTTTCAGTTGGAAGTAACTGAATAAATCTCAAACTTAAGGGAATTACTTGCTACAAAGGTGCCTTCTCAAACTGGTAAGTTTGTGAGAGTTATGAAAGACACCTTCTCTGCTTCACTGAACAAACATTAATTTTATTTATCACACAGACTATTGCTATCATCTTAAAATTTACTACTTGAAACATCATCTACAGCATATAGCTTATTTTACAGATATTGGTGTAGTTTATAAAAACCATATATACATTACCTGTCTGATACGTGTCCAGCTTTACGATTTAACTCCAAAGCTATTTGAGCATCCTGGGTTAACATTAAAAGTGAAGATTAAACTCTATAACAAGCCAAAATATCAATGGAAGATTAATTCTGCAAAATAAATTGGATTACAGTTTTCAGCTGGGCACCAGAACTAAGTAACAGAACAAAGAATCCAAATTATAAGCCTGGTCCTGTGTCTCCTTTCATTTGTAGTAAATGAGAAACAATCATGAAAAACTGAAAGAGTCTGAGACATCAAGTTTGTTTCACTATGCCAGACTGATGTGGGGGATGGCATGTGCAACTGCTGGAGGATCACACCGCATTTCACAGATGAAATAGAGCATAGGGCTGATGACAGCATTGCCCTCTACATGGACATGAAAGGGGTCAAATATCTTTGAATTATGATGGATATAACATTGATTATTGAGACTCTGAAAATAAATCAGATGGAGGCCTAGAAATGTCACTAAATATTACTTTTGTCTTCACCCTGGTGAAGCAAGGGTTAACCTATTTCCAGATACATTTTTTTTTCTTGTGGGAAAATACCCTTGCAGTTCAAATTTAATCACGTGATAAATACAGCCATCAAAGTAGGTTTTGGAGAATACAGTTTCCTTCCTTTCAATAATCCACCTCCGCAGGGGGGTTTAAATGTATTAAATAACACTGCATTCACTTTGGAGCAAGGTGAGACACTCAATAAGGTTTCACATTTGTTTCTCCAATTACTGTGTGATCTTTGCCAGGGCAAAAGTCAACTAAGACTCTTGCAATGCACCTTCTGAAGGGTGGGGTTGAAGGACGGGAGGTGGATGAGGTCGTACAAGCATGCACATCATACTAGCAGGAACTGAATATATAGAGAAGAGAAGTCACTGACCTAGAGTGAACAAAATCCAAGTTTGCAGACTGATGAAGAGGTTTATTTTTTATAATTATACCACTGTCATCATGGCCACATGTCCTACAGGCGCAGCCTATGTTTCATCAGCTCTGGGGTTGTGGCCTGCATTGTCTCTCCTCTTACACAGCTGTCAGCATAGATCTGATGGTGCTGCCAAACCTAACCCTCATTGTCCAGAAAAGCCGCGTGCAAGGACAAAGCTCTCCGACCAAGGTGAGTAACCATCTAACTGGCCACACCTATCACTATATTTATTTACATTTAGATTAAGACCTAGAATTAGACTTAGATTTATGACTAGATTTAAATTTATATCTAGATTTAGATTTATATATATTTAAATATAGACATGCAAATCTACATCTCTGTCTACAGATATACATATCCATGTCAGAAGTGCTGAACAGGACCATGCACCAATGTGCTTTCCACACTCACTGTGCAAAAACCAGTATTAATGAGAAAGCAGGAGCCAGCACTCATTGAAACTGTGGCCACATCTGATGCATCAGAGATTTTTTCCATCTTTACAGGCACAGAGATTCCCTCCATGAATGATCCTAGTTTGGCATGAAAACATGGGTATTTGCAATGTTCTTTAAATTTAGCAGCAGGGAGGAGAAAGGAGCCCTCCAACTATCCAGGCAGGCACTATAAACACTTGTAAAAAATATCTTCAGAGCTGTCGGCTGGCTATGGAAGAATAATAATGCGGGTACCAGTTGAGTTATATTATCTGTCCAAGCCTCTGGGCACAAATATAGACTTGGTCTCTCCAAAAGAGCTCTCTCCTATTAACAAGGCACATTCATGCCAGCGTTTCATCCCATGACCTCAAACGCCTCCACACAACCCCAGTGTCACCATTTCCCACGCTCTCCTGATGGGGTCCTCACCAGTGTAGGGTGAGGGAAAGTGGCCCCAGGATTTGTGAATATAAAAGCAAGTGCTTGCAGAGCTAGGCAGTGAGGCTGGCTCATTGCAGACAAAACAGCGCTTTGGTTTGCAAGACGGCTCCGGCAGTGACTCAGAGCTGGGGTAGAGGAGAGTAGCATCAGCACGGCGTGCGAAGCCGGTGAGCTACTATGGAGGAGGCTTCATACAAAAGAAATCCTTCTCCTACCGTCTTCCTCTGCCCACATAAACACCTCTGTCCTCTCTCACTCAAACAAAAGGAAAAATATTATATTAAAAAAAAAAAAAACAAACCAAACCAAAAACAAACAGGAAAAAACCCCAAAAAAACAAACAAAAAAAAAATCCCACCAACCAGAAAAGCCAGCTAATGAATACAAAATCCTTTACTCAGGTGCTGATACACACAGCTGCAGTTTTGAGCTACATCAGCAAACATGGGCAAGCAAAGCAGGCTTATCCCATGACAAATGCTTGATAGGGGATTGCTAAGAAAAACCCGCCATGCTGAAGTTGTTTGGACAACTTAGGAAATAACAAGTTCCCTCTAAACCTGGTTATACAGATTTGGTCTTTCCTCATTTTTCTCCTTTTGTAGAATAAAAGGCTATATGTTATTGAAGCTCACTTCTCTAGTCCTTGCAAATTACTTATATATGTCTAAAAAGCCCACTGGGATTTTTTTGCAAGATCATGGGCATGAGCAGAAAAGACTTTCCCCTCCTAACCCCACTGGAAGCACCATAACAACAGTACTTTGGGCCATTCAGAATAAATTTCATCTCCTTCAGGGATAGAGGGAGCAAATAAAGAAAATCAAGGTTGAATTTATTTCCATCCACTTATGAAATCCCTGTATCACAGTTTATTTTCTTACCCCCAAACAGGCAGGAAAAAAAAAAAAAAAAAGTCTTAGAAAGATTGCTTTAATGACTGACTTAAAAAAAAAACACACAAAACAAACAAAAGCCCACACTGAAATAAAATCAAGAAAAAATAGCCGCATGATTTAAATGCTCCATATTGACAGCCCTAACAACAGAAGAGTGGGTTGATTATAATATGGCTTTTAATGGATGCACAGTCATTTAAAACAAAGTTGACATTATTGAAATAACACCTTTTATACAAGTAGCTGCATACCAAATGACCTTGAAAAGACATAGTAATTACTATCACACATGCAGGATACATTATCGCCAAAGCTAAGGCTTGATTTCCTAAGATATACCATCCAGACTGGAACATTAGGAACCGGAATGGCTTCTAAGATAAAATGTTAGAGTCAATAAGATACGTGTATAAATAAAAAAGCTCCATTTGGTGGGGCAAAAGCTATATTTTCATTGTGAGAAAATTAATTATTCATTGCAGAAAAATAAACTCCACAACCTTTTGCAAATGTTGATGCTGGTTTCAAACTGAGCTTTGAAATTCCAGCATGAAGAGTACCTACCGCATTAAAAACTCAACGTTAATTATAGTTCAAAATAGCCTGTTGGCATTTGCTTAGCCTGTGAGATCCTCAGGGTGGCACAATCTAATAGCTGTGCTTATACAGCATCTACCATGATAAGGACCCTGTAAAAATAGAATCCCAAGTAACTACAGTCATTACACACACATATATATGCAGTTTATGCAGATATTATTGCCAAAAAATTATTCTCCCATAAAGACAAGGATTGGATCTTGCTGCCCCAAAATGAGAATTTTACTCTAATCATATAAAAAGAACAACTTCATAAACACAGGAAGAAAGAGAGAAATGATGCTTCCTGTGAGAAGGAAGTCCATTTAAAGCACAAGTAAACTGATGTAGTCAGGAGAAAAAAGGTTGTATATGCAAATAGAGGTTTATTACCCATTTTTTTGCTCCTTAGAAACATAATTTACTGACCTTTGAAAGAAGGGTCAAGTAGGCTTACAGAATAAGTAACAAAGGCATCTCTTTTGGCAACTGCCATGTTCCAGAGCAGTAATTATGCTTCTCTCTCCCCGTGAGCAGCAGGAAATGAAGAGGAGTGGCATTACTCTATGACAATTACTGTAATTTTAATTTCTAAAAATTGCCAGAAAAGTTTCCTCTTGTTTAAAAAAAAAAACCACTCTTGAGATTTTTGGTGTACTTTTAGTTTAAACTCCTTCCTCAGCTAAAACAAAGCTGTGCTTCCCCTTCCCACACTCCTTCTGGGGAACCGCCCACGAAGTCTACATGGTGAGAAAGCCCACTTTCCTTCTCATTAGTTTAGTAGGTAAATGGCTAAGTGTTGTCAGTGAGGAGCCAGGAAAGACAGAGGTAGCCCAAAGGCATCTCACAAATGTAATAAGGATGCACAAGCTGTGCTGTCCCTGCTAGTCACTGCCAGGGACAGATCCTTAGAAGCTGTCAGCTTATCAGCCCAGTCTGTTGTTGGGTTTATCACTCAAACTTGTTCAGTCCTGGGACCAATTCTTCTTTCCACAGGAATCAGGTGATGTGCTTCTCCCAGGTAAAAAGCAATTTTGAGGTTCTCAACCACTCTCTACTACTGCCTGAAAGGAGGTTGTAATAAGATGAGTGTCAGCCTCTTCTCCCAATTAGCAAGTGATAGGACAAGAGGAAATGGCCTCTAACTGAGCTAGGAGAGGTTTAGATTGGATATTAGGAAAGACTCCCTTACTGAAAGGGTGGTCAAGCATTGGAACAGGCTGCCCAGGGCAGTAGTGGAGTCACTATCCCTGGAGGTGTTAAAAAAATGTATAGATGTGGTGCTTTGGGACATGGTTTAATAGGCATGTTGGTCTTGTGTTGATGGTCGGACTTGATGATCTTAGAGGGCTTTTCCAACTTTAACAATTCTGTGACTCTATGATTAGACGAACAATAATTTAAAAGAATTTAAAAGAAGGATTCTTTTCATATCCTCTGCTCAGAGGGATTATTGGCTATTTTGTGGATATTCTGCAGTCTATAATTTATTATTTTAAAATTATGGTAAATCTATTCCATGCTATTAGAACATTACCATTTTATTATACCCAACTGTTGCACTGTGGGATAGACTTAGCCCAAGAGGACAGGTCTACTCAGCCATCCAGTCCCCCCTATCACCAACCCCACTGTCCCAGGCTCTAGGTCACTGCTATGGTGCACACCTGAGATGCTCTCTCTTCTACAGTGGACACTATCTGGAAGTAGGAACATCTGTTTTGCACCCAGATGTGTCTGTGCTGGGGTAGAAGGTGGAATCTAGAGCATTTTTGCCCCATACATAAGCAGGAAACTGAGGAAACCATGTCAACAACTACATTACTATCTCTGCTGTATGCTGCAACAGCATTTCTCATAAATGGAAATCTGCTTTCCAGGATTCCCCTGCGAACTCCATTAATGATACTTCTGAGGTCTCATTTTGGCCACTGGCTGAATACTTCAAATTGCTTTCACAAATCCAAGGGAAAGGGCTTTTTCAAATAGTTGCCACAACTCATGTTCAGCAATGATAATTTAACATAGTAAAAATTTGTGTCTTTCAATATATGCAGTAATACACCTATAGAACTACATCGATTTGTCTATACACAAATACATTCCTACAAACACATATTTGATTAAGAATTTATATAACTTCAGGCTCCAAGGAATTTTGGATCAATGCCTTCATTTTGCTTTTATAAATAAATAAACTCAATTAAACAGTACTTAAAGCAAACCACGATGGGCAGAATAATTGTCCTGAAGCTTTACTTTGCAATTTTTATCTGTTATGTGGGTCTACGGAATCAATTACTCCCTAAAGGAACTTAGAGTTTGTGTTACCAAACATCTTACCTTTCCTAACTATCAATGGAGGACACAAACTATAGGGACAAGTACATAGGAAAACTAGCATTCTTCAAAGCTCTTGCAATTTGCTGTAATAAATTAAAGCATAAATAAAATAAAATAAAACAAAACCCTGTAGGCAAGCAGCATTTGAATTGGGACTGGAACTGCACCAAGTGAAGAAGTTCACTATGCAGTCTCACAGGGCCCATAAATCAGCTCCTCCGAACGTATCTTGTATTTTGCATTACTGTGTTAACTTTAATACCTTAGTATATGCACATAGTGGTCAGGTTACGGTTACTGTGGGAACTATAATATTGCGTGTCCTGATGAATCCGTAGCTGGAAAAATAATAATGAGTAAAAACCAATCACATCTCTGCATTGCCTTCAGTAGATTTTATACATTTCATTTCTCCTTTCGTATTTGAATGAGGGAGAAGAAATGTGAAGCTGCAAACATATAGGAAAGCTGAGAGAGAAATGAATTAACTTTTAACCTTTTAAAACAGTTTGAATGAACCCTCATGTGTCTCAAGCTCAAGTAAGTGTCACGGCACAAAAAGTAGCTGGTCTTGGGTGTGATCAAGCCTATTTCTGAGTCAGATGCACCTCATCAAGGATGTAATATAAACCCCTTCTTTTCATAATGCACCAAAGCCAGCCACCAGCTTTCACTTGCAAGTGACAGCTACAAGGAGAAACAATCTGCAGCTGATTCAGCTTAACACAATTTCTGCTGATGCTGGCTGACCCACACCGAATTGTTGCTGCTACAGCCTCATAATGGTTGGATTCTTACTTGTTTTAAAGCAGAGAGGTTTATTTCTGTCCTTCTCTTCCTCCAGCCTGCCTTTACCTTCAATGCCATTATCACTTGCCTCCAAGATCCGAGTACTTTTATCTGACAGCTTGGGGTTCTCCCCTATTAAAACTCTGCTCCCTTCCAGAGAAGATTGTTTTTGGAGTCATCAACCATTTTCAATATACCAAAAAAGTTGATTGCATCCAGGTTCACTCCAGGTACAGGGATGCACAGCAGCTATGCAATAATTAGCCCTCTGTTAACACTGGTTAATGTCCAGCAATGTCCCTCATCATCCGGAACAGCCATGGCCCTGCAGCCATGTAGTAGTTCATCAAAACCAGAGTTGTTCCCACCTCTGCAATGAACTCCACTGACAGTAATCTAACAAAGTTGGTTAAAAGCATGAGTGATATAATGTAGGTGGCATGAAAACAAACCACAGATAATTTGAACAAAATAAATTCCCTGTCTATGAGCTCAATCATCAAAACCAATAAATGTCAGACATTCAGTGTATTCGATCACCATTCAGGAACATGCTATTTGTGACCATGCACAATAACCATGTTCAAAACAGATCATCAGTTGGTGGAAAAAAATAAGCCATATCTTTTCTCGAAATGCATAACTGAAAAGCAACATCTGTGGCAAATCACTCCAAAAGTGGCAGTGGAATTTTGAATAAGGGTAAAGGACTACATTAGTCCTTTGGCACACAAAGATTTAGTTTCACTGGCACTACCACTTAAACCCAACTAAAGGACAAGAAGGTCTAATACAGAATCTAATTTTTTGAAAACTATCTAATGTTAGAGCTCTGGTCTGCTGACTTGCTGTAATGGTAGGATATTTGGTGTCACCATTCCACCCTTCTTTATCAAGAAGAATTAATGTTACAAAGAACAAGTATTTCTTACATATACACTATGAAGGATCTAGAAAACAGAATGTCACAACAAGACAGAGAATGAAGATTCATTAGGAAAGTGGAAAATATGCTAATTTTCTCTTAAAAGAAAAGATAGAAGTATCAAGAATATCAGAAATAATCCTTGAATTGAGGCCTAGAGTTCTGCTTCTTGGCAGCATGATATCAGTTGCAGATTCCTAAAAACAATACTTGAAAGGCCAGCCTAATATCTGTTGGACTCATACTGCAGTTAAGTGGTCTCCTGGCATCAAAACTGACATTGAGATCTGTGGAGGCTTCCTACATACACACATATATCACATATATAGCATTTTGCATTACCATTTACATATACATTTTTTTGCATTACTGTCGCTGAAAGACTACACATATATATACACACATTTCTACATGTATACCTACCTTTACACTCTTAATCAATTTACTTATGTGCACAGGCACACATATATTTAATAATATCTTATAGGTAAAACCACATGTATCTTCATATGAAATTAAATATACGCATGAAACTCTTAATGTATATATTTGAATTTCATATAGTATTTAGTCACTGCGAAAGTTCCTAATATGGGCAAAAAAGAGAAAAAAAACCTCTATTTGCATATGTATATAATAGTTAACTACAGTGCAATGCAGTTGAAGAACACAGAATACATAATTCCTCTTAAAACCGAGGACAGAGGTTTGATTAAAACTCCTCTCAGTCCTTTTACAAAATAGCACTTGGGAGTGCGATTTCCTTTAGCCTGCCCAGCTCCCATGGAAAGGAGTACAGGGCTGCTCTTTGATATAACAAAAACTCTAATAAAAAATGGAAAAAACCAGCCCTGTGAGAACAGAAAAGCAGAGAATAATTAAACAAGTTTCACATATGTCTTTTTTTCCTGGGTCCTGTATCTTCCACCTCCCAAGATGTCGTGCATCTCTAATTAGAATCCACCTCACTGGCTTCAGTGTAGGCAGTAGGGGAGCACCAGGCTTTTCAGCATCATTAGTGAGGTTAGAAAACAGCCCTTTTTTAGGAATGTACTTACTGTCAAACACAGATACACACATTAACTTACCTGTTTGATACTTCTCTGCCCAGTAGGAAGTAAAGCTTTGGATTTCTCTGCTATTTTCTGTAAAAAATGGAGAAAAAAGAAGGAAAATGGTTGAGAAAACAAAATCCAAATATTTTGTGAAGGAATTGTATGAAGACATTTCTTCTGCTTTTTAAAGAAAAGGACATAGGTAGTATTCTTATTACTTAAAAAAAGAAAGGGAGTATAACAGCATTGAAAAGTTTGGTCTTGCAGGAATTAAAAGTCTTCAAAGCTTCCAGAATGACAAGGTTATCAAAACTGAAACATACATTTAAGGCATGACAGCTAGGACGTGGATAAGTAGCAATTTACCACTCAGATTGGTTTCCTGACGCAACCGGGCATTCACAAACTGCAGTGGCTAATTTTGGCACTTCTGAAATGATGACAGGTTGCTTTTTTTTATTTTTTTTAAACAAAACCCACCATGTATAGTTCAGAAGGACTGCACTGTTGAACATTTAAAAAAAAAAAGGCAGAAAAAGATGTATATATATGGGGGTGGACCCCTCTACCTGAAGCCTTCCAACTTCTCTTTTAATGGGATAAAGTCATTTCATAAAACCCCCACACTTAGGGTTTTGAATAGGACAGAGCAATAATTAAAAATACGAGATGGTGCTAGCGATAATGTGAAGCTGTTACATAAAATACATGCTGCTGAAGTGCAATTTTATGTCCTTTTATTTATTCCTTTCTTTTTAAACCACAGGCAGCAAGTGTTATGAAATCAATCAGTGCACAGTGTTTCTAATAGAGATACATTATTAAGTGCATGCTGCCTGCCAAATTGCATTACACCTGTATAATTACAATATATTCTTCCCATGCGTTGCAGACATGGGTCAAACTCACTGAAGTAGTATAAGAAAGCAACCTCAGTTTGTCCAGGTTGTATTTGTGTAGGATTCAATTAATCCAGGTATATATTCAGATTTGTTACTGCAGGGAAGAGAACAGTTCCAGGATGGTAAATTCAAAACATTACCACAGTGTTTAAAAGCAAAGCAAATTGTCTCATCAGTGGAGTCTCCCCAGGGTAAAGTGGGAGAGCAAGAAGCAAATGAAAGAGCTGCAGTTTAGGTTTTGTTTGTTTTATTAAACAGCTTGATCTTGATGACAGGTCCAAACCACAACACATATTTGAAAACCTTCAGTCAAAGCCATGTAACACAGCAGAGCCATAAGGTGGGTTAACATATAAATTAGCAATGTTACCCACACATTTTCCATAAGCAGAAAAGGTGAAAGGGACACCGTGTAATCACTTCTCTTTGTCCCCTGAAAGTGGAGGCACACCAAAAATAATGTCATGGGTAAGCCAGGAAAATCACTGAATCCCATCGGATACACAACTGGCAAGGTGCACTTTTTGTTCTTTTCCACTGCTGCTGAATTGTTTTGCAGTAGCAAGCATGGGTATATTCCAGTGTAATAACACTGCTTGACTGATAAAAGTAAGAAAGAGGGAGGAAACACCACGTGAGTAGCTCTGTGGCAATGTTCCACGCTCCTGGGAGTGACACTTGTGGCCACATAACATGTTCCCAAATTCACACAGGGAAGAATTAGAGCAGGAGAGATCCTCACCTTCTGCACAGCTCCGTATCGCTGGATGGCATCAGATAGCTGATTCTTCAGCCTGTCCAGCTGAAGTCGTTCTTGCTGGTTTGGAAATACAGAGGCATGGTTAGTATATCTGTAAAAGGAAGCCAAATGCTAGACTCTGTCTGTGACTACAGAAACAGTCCTGGCCGTGGGAGACACCAAGTTAACAACGTAGGCACGGATAGTATTCTAAAAATTCAATTCCACTGGGGCTGCCAGGATGCTACCAGGTTTTATTTTAGGAAGGGAGCATAAGATGCTTTGATCTTTCAGGCCAAAGCAATTAGAAAAATGTCACCTTGCATATTGAAGATAGTACTCAGGTCACAATTAATGCATGGTCTGCTATCTGAGTCAGATACATTCTGTGGCTGGGATGTATTGTGAGGTATCTTACTGTCCTGCTGACTGCATGAAGAGAGTCTCACTCCAATACCAGTTCTTAAAGGTTGTGAAACATAATCAAATCCATACCTTATTGCCATCAAAAGAACAGAATGGTTGTAGCATGATATCCGGCTTCTACTTACTAAAATCCAGCTTCAGATTATCTACTGGAAATGATAATTTCCAAGGGAATCTCCTATAAAAAGTTCTTTATTTGGGTGATACTCCGTGATGGATTTTATCAACTCACTTCATGGCAATGGGTGATTTACTGGATTTGAGAGGTCCATCAGCCACAATAGCATTCCTTTTGCCTGGCCTAGGGCCTCATTGGCAGAAACCAGTTTATCTCCATGTTTTCCAAACCATGTACTCAAACATCACTGTCTGTCTTTCTGGAGCTTGAACTAGCAAGATACTTATCTGTATTTTAAACAAAAGTGTTCTCAGACGGAAGACCCTACTCCAGACTAATCTGACTATCCAACATTCCGCAGAATGGCTGCACTCAGACTGACCAAACCCAAACAGCAAAGTGTGTCAGGCTAATCCCTAACTCTTCTGGAACTTTCCACACCCTGGATCTCAGACTTCAAGTATGCAAGAGCTCACATGTCTAGGCTTTACAGAGTGAAGTGAGCTGCAAGGATGTGGGACATCACCTTAAAAAACATATAGCAAACAACACTCAATCTACACTTAAGCTTCTAAGCAGAAATGCTCACTTTACAGCAATTTCAGCTTTTTCAGACAAGTGGTTAAAAACACAGAAGTAAGTTTTATCAAGGACACAAATAAGAATATCCTAGTCTTACTGTTCTTCATCCAAAGATTTAACACCAATTTTAGAACAGAACAAGTATCATTATTCCCACTGCACAGTTAAAGGTCTATAAACCTTATGTTTGTTACATATGCAAAGTAAGATAACATTGCCACCCCGGAGAGTTGATCTAATGGTCCAGCACTCATCCTACAAAAACTTGGAATTCGAGGTAGGCATATCTCTTTAAATCCTTTGAGGTTAGTTTGAAAGGAAGCCCTAAAATAACCATATGCTATTTTACATCAGGCTCCTGCCCTGTATCACGCTGATCCACCTACATCAATATCTTTGCTTCTGCAATAATATGTTTGCTCAGTTGGGCATCCTAATTCCAATAGCTCCAGCAGCATCTGGAGATTCAAGGGAAGTCAGAAAAACTCCCCGAGAGCACCTTCTTGGCAGTGCATTACTGCTGGAAAATAAGGAAGAAAGAAAAAAACCCCAACAACTGTGTCCACATGTGCATGTAAAGCAATACACGGAATAATGGATCGGAAAGGAATGACTATAAAGGTCCAAATTAATGGAAGGCTTTTCATGCTGTAGGAAATTTTATGGGAGGAAGGTTTGCAATGCTACCCCAGTTTCCCAAAAGGGACTTACCAACCAGCAAACAATACCCACCAGAACTATTATTCTATATAAAGGAGGAGGGCTACAGGCTTTATATAAAAATTTGTAGCTTTAATTACTTAAACTGCACACTGTTAGAAAAGAAGAGTTAAAAAAAATAAAATCTGTTAAATTAATTGACCAGGGAACATAAAAAGCTATTATGTGATGCCAATAGAGAGTGGCAAGTTTCTTCCTCATATTACCATAATTGTTTGTGTGTCTATTTTATACAGCCCTTAAATATTCTCCCTTTAACTCAGCAATTCTTCTCCCCATGATAGTAAAAGCTATTCTGCTGAGAGTTCCGAGTTGACATTACATGGGCTTCAAGAGCAAATAATGACATTCTTATGTGGCACTATAATTGGGTTTAATGTGACTTTGCCTGATTTCCCTTTGGACCCAATGTATGTCACAAAAGGGAACAAGGAGATCAGCACAAAATAAACCAGATCCCCATATCTCCATTTAAGTAACTTTGGTTTCATCAAACATTGATGTAAATATTTTCAGAGCATAGAACAAAAAGGAAGAATGAAAATAGTCATTGTAGTTCACCACTGATCAAAGCAACGTTATCGCAGATCAAATTATTAAGGTTTACGCCTGCATAAAGTTGATGCCTACATATGGAGAACAGTCATTCCAGGCTTCCCTTCACAACCTCAGCAGTGGATCACCACCCATTCATATTTTCAGGCAATTTGAATTGCACACAGTTCTCCACCAATTACAAAGGTAGCCTTGGTGATTCAGCTCTTATACCCTTATCTCATATGCCTGTTCACAAGTGACATAAATCCAGGATGTAAAAAACACTTGGATAGAGATGGTTTGTGTGTTTGGAGCATTTTCTAGGTGGAAAAAAAAAACCCAAACAAACAAAAAAAAACAAAACAACTTTCTAGGTGGAAGGACAGTGAGAATAGAGTTGAAGTAATAAAGGACTTTGGAAAATTACAGGAAGTGAGTGAGGGTAAAACATCAGTCCAGGTAAGTTCCTGACCCAGAAACTATATGGATGCTGGAAGTAAGAACATAACAGAAAACTGCTAGGCAGAATCAAGTAGAAAAGAAATGTACTTATTTCCATTGCTGATTCATCTGTTACATGTGTGAAAATTCTTCTGGACTCTCACACCAGCTGGAGTTTGCCCCTCACAATAAGTTTCTGATCTTCCCCAAGATGTATACCAAAAGCCAAAGTCAGCATGAATATGTGGGATATAAAGCTTTTTAGGGGAAAAGTCATCACCTTTCTTTCTGTCTAATTGTGACATTGGGAACCAATGGGGAAGGGTATTCATACCCCTGTGACAATGCTGTTCATGTGAGTCAGACCTATTGATGACAGAAGACCAGTCTGTCCATACACAGATGGGGCTGCTGTGGGACAAATTATAATTCAAAGTCCTGCTCTGATCTAGCCATAGTCTGGAGTTATCGATCCTCATTGCTGCCTTCGTACTAGCATTCAGCACTGAATGAATGTCATATCCAGGCATATTCCACTGCTTTGCCCTTTTTAGACATTTCAACACACTTCCAAACTTACCCGCACCAAGTGCTCCAGCTGCACAATCAAGCCTTTAAAGAATGACAGACTCATGTGGAGCCAGGTGATTCTTGTAGTACTGTCACACAAACTGAGTGAGAACCTGAGACAAGTGTGAGCCAGTGCAGTCTTTGTTGCAGAGTTCTAGATTTCTAACTCCACGTGATCCAGTTTTATGGGAAGAAGTGGCTTCTGCAGCTCTCTTCCCATTGGAAATTCATAAGTACAAACTATGCTTGTAACAGGAAAGGAAGTTATACCAAGATGTGGAACTCAACAGCTTTGACGCACCCACTACCACTTTTTTTCCATTATTCCTCCCTCCATAAACCCCAGTACTTTTCCCCAACAGCATCCTCAATGACACGTACCCTGGATGAGCCTCTGACAACCTCAGACAGCTGCTTGATGGCTTTGGTGCTAGTCGTGATGGTTTTATTAGTCTCCTGCTGGGTTGCATGCCTGCAGAATAGAAGAGATGATGGGAATTGCTATTGAAATTAACTGCATAATGAGATGCTTACAGAACTTTTTCAAGCTGCAGAGCAATTGAGACAACACAACACACAGCACATGGAGCCACAGTAGGACTGCGCAAGTCCAGGGCCTTCACCAGCAACAACAGCTAGAAGGCTGTAAGAAATAGTGATAAAGAGCTGCCTCAAATGCTCCTCCTGTCATCAGCACTAAGATAACAGCTGTGGACCTGCAAAGTTAATGGGGGAAGATAAGGTGAAAATAAGGGGTAGGCAAGTAATGAGGTCAACACAGATGGTTGGTACTGCAACTAAAATTGTTTAAAGGGCTGCACAAAAAAAAGAGATGTGACTCGTAAGCTACCTGATGGTTGGCCAGGATAAGTTTGTACTCAGAAGATGAATTCGAAGACACAGAAATTATGCAGGACAAATTTACTTACCATGATTATCTACTTGCTAATGACATAGTATCTCCAGAAAAGCACTGTGAATGTGAATGTGCTTCATGAGCACTTCAAAAAGAAGTCAGGGAGCCAAAACAGTCCACTCTGCCACCATGGTTGTCCTTCTCCTTTACATCCTAAATTCCAGTGCCATTACGTCTTGTGAGCTCTGATTGCTGGCTTTACTGTTCAGGGCCACACAAAGTAGGGGGAAGAGACATAAATGCTACCCAAAGACATTTATTAGCTCAATCCAGTAATTCTCAAGCTTTACAATGTTAAGAGGGCATTTTCAGCCTCTAAACTTCCCCAGGGAGCACTTTATTTCTTTTTAGTCAGAAAGGGGTGGTTTTTCATAATGCTTCAGTTAAAAACTCTGGAAAGACTCAAGGAGAAAACTGTCTTTTCTTCTCCCTTAGAGGATGCATTTGAGCTATGATTGTATTGAAAAGACTCACTTTTTCAGGGTGAGGTGTTGTGGAGTGAATGGAAATTTTTTTACTAAAATATGTTGAGATGATTATGATTCCTCCGTCCTGAAGACCCATGGCCTGTCCTGGCTCTTCAGCTCTTTCATACTTTTCTGTCAGTACTGATGGAGTTCAACTCTTTCAAGACATAGTTCAACACTTGCCAACCCTCCTTTGAGGAACAAGGCAAGCCCCACCCCAATCTTTATGAAACAGAACCTTAACAGAAAATAGAGACCTCTCAGCAATCACTCCCCTGACTGTCATTTCCATCTAGTCAAGGAAGATGGACAGAGGAACCACAAACTGCAATATTCACCCCCATAGAAAAATTTGGCAATTTTTTCCCACTTCAGTAAGATCTCTGTGCGGACAACTCGGGTGAGAAAGCTGTCTAGGATAAAAGTATACTTAATTTTATGCATCATACCTCCCAGGTATAAAAGTAAAAGCTTAGTGTACCACGAAGATAACATCTCTTAGCTGCAAAGCAGTAATTCAGATGTACTTGAAAGACTGAACAAGCTCACAGAAGGCACAGACTCCTTTGGCACTACACATGAAAGAGAAATTATCTCACACAAAGACAAGACTAGATCCAATAACTAGTTATTTTCAGCTACTCTTAGTTAAATTAAGATACCATTTCCATATTAATCCATCAAAATGCATTTCATTTATTTATGATCCCAGAACCCACTGCATCAGCTGACTTATTTTGTCAATTTTAATTTGAGACAAAAGAGGTCATCTCTACCACAGACAGGTATTCCACGCTGTTATCACAAGAGAGGGAGCAGGGAATTGAATCATGTCACATTGCCTACCTTGAGGAGTATGCAGTAAGCCTGAGACCCAGTCTTCAATCAAGAAAATCTTTCCACCAAATGCATGAAATCCATAAGCAGCAATTTCAAAACCCGGACTTCCACAACTAATTCCTCTTAATGCCCTATAAGGCACTGGAGTTCACATCCAGTCATTTTGCAAGTCTCATTAAATAATCTGTCCACAGAACGAGCCAGGGATTTACATACCAGCAATTCGCCATCCCCAGTGTAAAACAGTGTTCTGGCATGAGTTAAAGCAGGATTAATTTTCTACCTTTTTACCTAAGCTTCATCTAAGTTATTTCATTTTCTGAAAGTTAACAACATGTTTTTCAGACAGTTTTTGTGTATAGAAGTGATAATGCTTAGAATTCATTATTATCACGGAAGAAACAGGGCATCGGCATGCAGAAAGGCCATTGATTATACTCATTCCTATAGAGACCAAGGTTACCCTCAAGTTACTGGAATGCTGTAAGTCAAAGAGGTGAAAAAGGGTCACACCTACAGGCAGAAACAGACAGGACAGTTGACCCTAAACTGACCAACAGAGCATTCTATCCCATACGCATTATACTCAGTATAAATTGAGGAATCATGAGCGTCAGGCCCTCTTCTTCTGTGGCTGGTGTCTAATAAGGACCTTGTCTGTCCTTTTGCCCTCTGATCCCAACTCCATATGTCAATGAATCCAGTTCCCATCTGCCACCAAGTTCAGTCTTCCCCATGCCTGTTCTGCAGCCTCAGTGGTGAAGCACAGACATCAGCGAGGGGACTGATTTTTGTGTATATGTATATATTTCATTATTTTCTCATTATTTTCTTTTTTATTATTATTATTTCATTAAAACTGTTTTAGTTTTAACTCACAAGCCTCTCTTGCACTTCCCTCTTCCCTTTCCCTGTTTATTTACAGGGGGAGATTTGGATCACAATAGCTCATGTTTAGGTTCTGATCAAACTGGAAGGAGGGCTAAGCCATGACAAATGGCTTATTAGGCTCACGAATCTGATCCTTCCCAATATCTAAAGTTAAACAAAGTCTCCTTCATTTGCATTCTAATGCAAATTTTATGTTAGATATCTTATGTAATAAATGTACATTTTGCACAAACTTTGCACTGAACTGCTGCAAAATAACTGGGAGCAAGAGCACAAAACCCAAAAGTTCTGCTTTCTGCCTCTTAATTCAAAAAGCACTTTAACCAAGGTGCTGGTGCTTGTTGTTGGTACCTCCCACTATGTTGTCAGCACAACTAACTTCATATTCTTCAGCCTCAGAGATATGCTTTAATTTACATTAAATCCTATTAAGATCTTCATTAAAAAAGAGGCCTTGAAACTCCACTCCCCACAGCATTTTCTTTTAATATATAATGATAAAAAGATATGTCATTATTATTATTATTATTTATTATTATTATTATTTTTATTATTATTATTATTATTATCATCATCATAATCTTTCTTTATATTTCTCTCCCCATGGAAGTGTGTAATTTAATTAAATGGGTGTCTCTGATGAATAAAATTTGTTTCTGAAAAAGTCTTCCACACAATAGTAAGTGAGATACTCTCTCTGTGGAGATACTGAGTACCTAAAATAGACTTACCTGTCTGTCTACAGTGCTACTCTGAAAATAAGCTCTCTAAAAGAAAAAACAGAAAGGGCATCTCTTAGGGAGAATAACAACTCTTGCTGTGCATTTTTGTATGCACAAAGATTGCAAAGACAATGCACTAAATTATACACGAGATGCTACACTGCTGCCCGAGAGTTTTCTATGGCTGCTGTTTTCTTTACCAGAGAAGTACGGTCCGCTGAATCCACAATCCCCAGTGCACAGCTCCTCACGGTTTGTTCTTTGAACGATCATATCTCTAATTTATTTATTCAGTTTTAAAATTAGCACAGAAACGTCGTGGATACAATGATGTCCCTTCTCTGCAGGGACAGAAGAAAGGACCTTAAGTACTGTTTGTGCTGGTTTTTTGAGACATCAGATGAATGATCAAGTAGACAAAACGTAATCAGACTCGAAATGCAGCAGCAAAGACTGACAAAGGAAAGACCTGTCTGTCTCGCCATGCCTAATGCCACTCAATAATCCCAAAGAGCTTTTTTTTCTAGTTCCAGGAGGAGAAAGACATTGATATTTATAATAAAAGATATGACTTATTTTACTTTCATATGATCCCTGATATAAGAGCAATAATAACTTTCTCAGGTACATATCAAGGATACCTGATACTGGCTTAAACTTCATCAGATGCAACTGCATAGCAAAGAAGTAGCTTTATGCATTTAGAAGCTTAGATGGTCAAGTAAGTTTGGCTACAGATAAGCCAGGTAGAGCAGCATAACTCAAACTATGTACTTTGCACAGCAGCTGTAGTGCTTCTCACTCATTGCAGTTTTCTTGTACACAAACAAGTGAAAGTTATAGTACACAGAGCAGAGTACTGAGCTGTATGATCAGTACCTTAAGCAGAAATAGCTTGAGTTTCTGCATTTACACATATTCCATGGTTGTTGGAGACATAAATATGTAAGGATGCATCAAGCATGCATAAAAAAATCATTCACATCATAAGGCTTTAACCAATCTCTTCCCTGTCTGAGAGCTGGATTTTGTGTAGGGGTGATATCCATGGAAGTTGCTGATAGTCCTCAGCAAACTACAAACACATGTATATAAAACTTTACACACAGGCATAGCCATGGAGTAGCAAGGGTTACTTAATCCCCGAGGTTCCTGTTCCCCTTTCTCCACCTAATCAAGGTTCTTAACTTCAGAGAAAAGCAAATGGAGATCCTTCATGCTCTGTGGAGAGGGGCACCCCCACAGGGGCTGTAGAGAAGTCCACTTTTGAGTGGTGACCCATCACTTTTGGTTGTCTCCTACACAGCCAGAATGATCCTACAACAGGGTTAAGGATATTTCCAGAAATGGATGACCCAGGGAGATTCATTTAGCAGTTATGTTAGTATGTTAGTTAAGTGTTAGTAAACACTTATCTACAGGACGGAAACTTGTGCTGCAATAGATTGCTATCATTTACTGCCCCCAAATCACCCCTATGCCTACTCCTATAGGGCTGCTTCTACATTCAGGGAGCAATGAATGCAGCGGGCACCTCTCACCTAGAAGTATTTTCTTGTAGATGTAAACAAAGCAGCAAGATGAGCTAGGAGTAAGGGTTGTTCCACCAAGCCTTAAAGTATCTTTACTGCATTGTTACAGTCACGGAAGGAATAAAAGCAAAATCTACTAATTCTGGCTCCAAATTAACATTCACAACTCTTTTTTTCCCCCTTCTCCTTTAGGACCTGATTGTGCATGTTGAAAAAATCATTTACCACACAGCTAAATAAGAGCTCTAATTCAAAGCTTTCTGCAAACCCCATTGCATAGGTGTAAATCACCAGAGTAGGAGTCAGAAAACCGAACTGCTACTTCCAAGTATCAAGCCACACAATATTCTATAATAAAAGCATCATAGATTTCCAATTTGCCTGTCACTTGAAAGTATTAGGAGATGTGGCACTATTTTTCTTTTAGGGAGCTTAGGGGATGGTCAGCGGTTGTGTGGGAAGAGAAGGGGAGGTATTTCAAATCCACCTGGCACAGATGCTGCATCATCTCTAGAGATGAATATGACTGTAGGCTAGCAGCTACAATATTCAGCAGTTCTGGATTAAAATGTATGAATTATAGTCAGATAGCAGTCCCCACATATTTCCTCACAAAAATGCAACCAGGGCAATATACAACAATGCAACCCTAGGAAAAATTTCCACCTTTTTTTTTTTGCATTGCTTCTTGAAAATAAGCAATAGAAAAATAAAGAAGCAGTTATTACTAAATTAAAGAGACTATTTCCTCCCCTGCAGAATTTGACCAGTCTTTGCAAGCAGCTAGTTGCTCACTGACCTACCACCCGAAATTCAGGTTTGTGTTTTTCAACTGAATTATCTCCAGGACAGTATATAAGACCCCTTCTTAACCTCACATCATCTATAGATTAGTTCAGCACTGCCTCAGACTCCATCCATCATTACTGACAGCTCGGAGAGCACTCAAAACAGAACCCCATGGGAAGCAGCTTAACAATGTCACTGTCATTAGTCACCACTGAAGTTATTTTTCCTTCTCCCACCCATACTATTCCCAAATTTTAATTTTACAACTTTCACTTTACTTCCTAATAAAAAGAACCCCTTGGATCCTTCACAAACTAGCTAGAACTGAGCTACATTACACCTCACTCTCTCTCATTACCCAGTAAGCTTCTTAGCTTATCAGAGACAGAAATTAATTTAATTCAGTATAATTTCATTTTTATGAACCCTGGTGCCTATTGATGATGATAGTAATTTTTTTTCCCTCCAGGTGCTGATAAATTACTTACTATTTTTTGAACTGTTCTTGCAACTTAAGTTGCGCTGAAGTAGACCAACTTCCTGCAACACACTCCTCAAAAAAGCAAGCAGTCCCCTCTCTTTCCAGCCTGAGGACCTCAGTTGCCCTCCATGAGCTGTTCACGTTCACCAGCATTGCCCTGATAATCCTTTTAACGCTCTAAGATAAATGGCATCAAACCGTGACTATTCTAATTGCTTTGCCTGTGCTTCCTAATTCTGTTGTGCCTTTTGCATTTCTGCATTAATGAGTGGACCACAGCTTAACATCTGTCACGGAAAGGTTACTGGGATGTATCCCTGCAGCAGTCTCAGCGGCATAGCCAGAGCTGCCAGTAACAACACCAGAAAGCAACTAAGCAAAATATAACCTACGTATCTTTCTTCCAATAATTTACTGCCATTTTTTGCTGAAGCATGGATCAGAGCCATCTTTCCAGAGGTTTCAAAAGCATTATGCCTGTCTAAGGCTCAGGCATTTAGGACCCTGCAGTTGGAGTTAATGGAGCCAGTAAACTTGCAAGGAGTGACAGGGAATACAATGTGCTTTCTGTGTCTTGCGTGTAGTCCACACAAAACATTTTATATATCATGAATAGAGTGTTAGAAACTGGTCTCTGCCCTGAAATTTGCAGAGACGTGGACATTGTATTATGCTTCTAAATTCTAAATACTTTTTTTGAAAATATGTATGTGAACTCCAGTATAGATTGAGAGTGAATGGCCTCAGACTGTGCCAGGGGAGGTTCAGATTGGCAATCAGGAAAAATTTCTTAACCAAAAGGGTTACTGGGCACTGAAAAAGGCTTCCCAGGGAGGTGGTTGAGTCTCCATCCCTAGAGGTATTTAAAAGACAGGCAGATCAAGTGCTTAGGGATATGACTTAGTAGTGGAAAGGTATAGTTGGGCTTGATCTCAAAGGTCTTTTCTAACCCAGTGATTCTATGAAAAATTCCTCTTGCAATTTGCCTGTTGCAGAATACAGGATGGAAGGCACAGACAGAAAATGTAATAAACAATATACCGAATCCCAAGAACTTCACGCAGGTGAAAAAGCCAACTCATGTATCTGCTTAAATATTTTTTTCATGATATATATTCCTGTACACATTAGCTCCTGTATTTAAGAGTACCATCAGAAACAAAAGAAGCCCGTTATCTCCTTATTTAGGAATTTCCCGGCCATAAAACCCTCTATGTCAAAGGCATACTGAACATGGGGGTGAGAAAGGGGCACGCACAGGCTCTGCATGTAACTGTAAAAGATTGCAGTCCTATCTATTTTATTTTAACATTAATCACAGTGGCTGCATTCCCACATCTAGCTACCAGACCTGTACAGTTTTAGGGTCGTAAGTGTGTTAAAAGCGCACCTTAACAGGTTTCCTGTCATTGTTGGATGGTTTTTTTTTTATAATATTACATGCTGCCACATTATCAATTATAGGACAATACATCACCCTCCTTTTGTTCTCCATTACTAATCAATTGAGCAATCTGGACAGACTTGATGAGTGAGGGTGGGTGCATAAGTGTGCATGAAAGTGTCCTATACACACACACACATATATAGGAAAGACAGGGACAAATGAACAGGAGACAAATTGCACCGCAGATTAATTTAGCCTATTAACCTTCCCACACTTGGTCTCTTGGTTTTAGCATTTAACGTGGGTTAATACTCGATATGACACTGTGAAAAGTAAAGATGAAGGGCACTTTACTGATGTGAATGAGTGATTGATTGCTTTAGCTCTCGTTGAGAAACTACACTGAAAGCATCATTAATAAAAGAGCTAGTACTTTGTACCTTGGAGTATGAAAAGTTTTGGTGAACAGAGATTTAGATCTTCTGAGCCTTTATTCTGATTATAAAAGTTGCTATTGCTGTTTCATGTATTTTTCTGCCACCAGATTTTTCAGTGGTGAGAATAACCAAAGCAAACATGCAAAAATTTCTCACACGTAGGCATTTTCACCCTGGAAGATGCATGTTTCATTAAAAAAACAAAAAGCCAACTTTGCTTAAAACCAGGCAATTTTAATTGAAAAATGAATCCATTTCACTCAAATGACTGCAAGGTGTTTTGTTATTTTGTGAAGTGAGTAAGAAATCAAAGGCAAACAGAAGCTTGAGACACCTTTCAGCTTGCTGTTATTATTTATGTATTTTTAGTTAGGGGTATTAAAGCAAAAAGGCTCCTATGTGTATACTTAAATTAAGCGACGTGCCTAAACCCAGTTCCTCAATCAGGATTTAAGTGAGAAAGAAAAGGCATTAGCAGTGATTGCACCACTGAAATTGTCAATGTGTGCAAACAGGCTGTCTTTTAAACCTATGAAAAATGTCCACCCTTTGACTAGCAAGCAATCTAAAAAGAAAGGCAATGACCAAGCAATTCTTCCGTAGTCTAAGGTACAAAAAAATGGAGTTTATAATGCACAAGAAGCTCAGCTTTAAGAACTAACAGACAAACATCTGGGAAGCATTTCATGTTCAACCATGGCAGGAATCAAGTGCTATGGGTTTCAGGAGGAAGCAGGTCAATAAAGGCAACACATCTGATAAAGTCACAGTGAACTCTTGACTCTTCCCCAGACAGCAAATAAAGGCAACATAATCATAACACTCATAGACTAGCTTGGAGGAAGGTTTGATATACACTGATTTTCTTAAAGAATAATGTGAAGACACTGTTTCAAAAGAAATGCTTCAAAAGCTGGTGAGACAACAGTTTTGTTAGAAATCCGCCTTTAGGGCTCTGAAGAAAGCCTAGATAAACCTTCATACTGCAGTTAATAAATGTTGTGCTGTAAATACCAATTAGTTAAGCTGTCTGGACAATGCAAATGGACTGGCATTTACAACAGACGTTGAAGACAGATGAAAAAAACACTAACTGTAAAATACCACACAAGGACACTGAGCATTTAGCAAACTCCTGATCTATTTAATTTGTTTCAGAACCATCACTGGCAGAGGCAGAGGAAGGCAGTAGAGTCAGTGTCATAGATTTTGACTGCCAAGACAGACATGTATGGATCCCAACAACCTGTGTTCCTCTTAGTATCTCTGTCTTTTCCACCCAGAAACTCCGTTCAGATGGGACATAACAATACTGGGTTTACTCGCCCAGGATTTAAGCACCTCTTCCCAGATACGTCTACTCCTAACACAGCTGATCTGTGGAGTCCATGTGTAGTGAGATTATATCCTTCTCAACAGAAAAACCTCTTCTGGACCTCACATATGTCACACAGTACACACACCCATACCTTTCTGTCCACAAATCCCATGACCTTATTATAGTTCTTTTGTGTGCTCAGACATGTCCTTTTTCCCAAAAGAGACTCTATAGCACCTATCCCACTGTCCCGCATCTCACCTCTGATCTCTACCATTACTTTTGCATGTCCTACGGAGAAGGAACTATATTTTCTCTCCCTACCATTTCCACACTTCCAATAATACAGACTTCACAAAAAACAAACACCATCCCCACATCCTCTAATTCCTAAAATGAAAAAAAAACTTCACACCAACTGTTTACTATTCTACTTCTACTCTAGATCCGTCTCACTAAACGTGACCCCAGTCACATCAGTCTGCTTCCCATACCATGCTTTGGGAATCTCTGCTCTAACCAGTGACATTTCTGTTGATACTGGACATGTTGTAACTTTGTGACCAGCTCCATTAACTCACCAGCAAGAACAAAAACAGAGGCAGTTACTGCTGCACAACTTGATCTGGTTTTCTCTCTCACCTTTCTCTCTTCCCCTACTAGAAGGGATTTTGGAGTGCAGTGGTATGCAGATAAGGAAGGCAGCTGGAGGAAAGAGGCACTTTAAAGTACAAAGTGAAGCATAGAAGCTGAAGTTGGTAACAGTGCTCGCAATTTCTGAACACACTCCCTAGAGGCACTCGTGCCAAGATCTATTTTTCTTGATTTTTTTTTTGAGTGAGAGACAAGAGAAAAGATAAAAACTGGAAATAATATGGAGTAGAAAACAGCTTTAAAATATGTTTGCTTGAGAGCAAGGCTCTTTGTTGCAGTTTTATTTGTTTTCATATTGCACTTTGTTCTGAAAAAGCATGGAGATGACTAAAAGGAAATGTGCTGGGAAGAGAAATGTATCTCAGCAGCGTACTTACCACCTATTGCTCCATCCCATATACTTCATGTGCCTCTTTAAATCTGACATCTCTGCAACTTTCTGAACATAAGGGCAAGCTGTGAAGTGCAAGGGAAATTAATATATTTACCCTGTACAGCGTGCAATACACTCAAAATACAGAGTTCTCGATCTCTAAATACTTCCTATCTCCTTGGTTGTCCTTTCCATTCAACTCTGCCTTGTAATACCTTTCCAGCAACACTTTAATTTAGCAGCAGAAAGACGTCTCTGTATTTTTTTAGGAATGATTAAGTTTCCAAAAAAGATACAAAAATCTTAAAAAAAATGCTACTGATGAGGCTTCTCTGCTCCTCAGATCCCCATTTCATCAATTTAAAGACCCTTCAAATTCTCAGGTGACAATAATGTCTAATTTCCAATGTACCACAAGTCGCTCTTCCCCACCACCCTCCAACTGACATCAGATCATAAAGCAGCCTAGCAGTTAGATTACAAAAACACAAGGCACTTTATTGTCTAATAAAACACCTGCAAGAGCGGCCATGTGAATGAAGACCCCATTTTGTGGGGCAATAAATTTTGCACTAGCACCCAAAAGGCACTGCTGTTACAGGAATTGTGCAAATCACCTTCCATGACAAAACATCTTAGGCTGTGGCCAGAAGGATGAGTACCTCCAGAGGGAGAGCAACAATTAAAATGCACTGCTGGTGGTCCAAAAAATTTAACTTCAAAGAGATATTTCCCTAATAAGAGTAGGGGACAAATATACAATGGAAGGATAAACAAACAAAATAAAAGAGCTGAGGAAGTTCATTATAAATCAACAGGCTCTGAGATTTGTTTCATGTAAGGAAAGACTATTTTTTTTCTGCTGGCAGAAGGCAATGGACCAAGCATATAATGAACTCAGATATAGCAACTTTCTGTTTACAGCGAGGGACAATGGAAATATCCAATTGTTCCAATCCATTTACATGTGAAACTGTTAGTCCTGTTATCAGAAACCTCTGCTGCTGATAGCAAATTTGTTCTCTAGGGGCAAAATAGATTCAGCTTAAGAACTGTTGTTGAGTCCAATGCAGGTACTTGAAAGAAGAAAATTACCTGATGAAAGATCAATAATATTTCTCCTCTCCCTGAACTGAGGCTTATGTGCAGAATAAAATATTCCAGGGACTGTTTCTCTGTTGCCTTGCTTCAATGCAAGCTATTGTAAATGTAACTAACGTAGGAAATTATATATTTACAAGCATGTTGTGAAACTCATATTGTGTTTGTGCAGGTAGGGACACAGGAAGAAATGAAAAAAGAGAAAGTCACACTCAGTGCACCTCAATAGCAGACAAATCAGCCCAAACATTTTCATACAAAATGGTTAAGTGAGCTAGATTTAAGCAACAGCTGCCAAAAGATTGTGCGCGTGCATCCAGCTGACAAGTTACTTAAATACAGTGGAATATCTATAAAGGCCCAAGGCACCACAGGAGAGGTGTTACTCAAGCACGCAACTGACTTTTCCTTTTAAAATAAATGGATCTTGCATCAAAACAGGGTCAGACTGAAATGTAAGAAGCCAAAGGGAATAGATAATGCATATATATTTTTTTTCCTTTCCTAAGCAGGCAGAAGAGTTTATTCAGCTGAAAAGTGACTTTTGGAGTACAATGAAAATCTGGAGAACTTCAGTGACACGTGATCTTGGATAAATTGTGATGGCTTGGCTTATAAGGAACAGAAAGAGATTTTTCCCTCCTTCTTGTTCGCCAGCTAACTCAAATCTGTCAGGTGGTATGCACTGTGGTAGTACCAGGAGGCACATTGCCAACTCCAGCTTCTGAACTGCTTCTGAATGATCTGAATTAATACTCCCATGGTTGTCTAAATAAGATCATTAAAATGTGAGGTTAACTCATTAGATTAAGAAGCAGACTCTCTCATGCTGCAAAGACATGTCTTCTGTCTTTGTACATTTAATCCTGGACTATCTATCAGATGGCACTACCACATTCAACTCTCTTGCCTTTTGGGGGACTGGCCACCTGTGACACACTGAATTTGAAGTCATTTTGATGTTATGCCAAATGGGACTCCTTACCATTAAGGGTTAATTCTTTTACTGACATCGGATCAGCTGGATATCCCAAAACAGCTCTTGAGTCTATTTTCGGGGCTCTCCCTAACTGACCAATATACAAATGCAAAATGAGATTCCACCTATCAATGGATGTGACATCCATGCCAGTTGTCTAATCACCTATCATCCAGAACTGCAGCACCTTTTCGGTACCAAAATATAATCTGTGGTTCTTTATTTACATAAGGGCCTGTAGGAACTTACCGTCTGTTACATTCACACATTTTGAAATACCTGTTCAATGGACACAGGCAGATCTCCTGCTTTTAAATCTCTCCTACAACCCAGGACTGTAGAATCATAGAATGGTTTGGGATAGAAGAGGCCTTAAGGGTCATCTTGTTCAAACCCCACTGCCATGGGCAAGGACACATTCCACCTGATCAGTTTATTCAAAGCTTCATCCAACCTGGTCTTGAACACCTCCAGGGATGGGGCATCCATGACTTCTCTGGGCAGCTTGTTCCACTGCCTTTCTACTTTAACAGTAAGAATTTCTTCTTAATATTTAATCTAAATCTCCCCTCTTTCAGCTTAAAACTGTTACCCCTCATCCTATCCCTACACTCCCTGATAAAGAGCCCCTCCTCAGTTTTTCTGTAGGCATTCTTTAAGAACTGGAAGGCTGCTCTAAGGTGTCCCTGGAGCCTTCTGTTCTCTAGCCTGAACAACCTCAACTTTCCTGTCCTCAAAGCAGAGGTGCTCCAGCCCTCTGATTGTCTTTGTAGCCTCCTCCAGACTCACTCTGACAGGTCCATGTCCTTCCTGTGCTGAGGACTCCAGAACTGCATAGGGCTTCAGCTGAAGTTTCATGAGAGTAGAGTAGAGAAGCAGAATCACCTTCCTTGCCCTGCTGGTCACACTTCTTATGATGCAGCCCAGGATATGGTTTGCTTTCAATAGGAACACACATTGCCAGCTACAAAGGATTACCAGACCCAAATCTTTATTCCCACCTCAGAGATCGTAACGGTAACCCATGGTGGTCTGAACCCAGCTGCAGCCTTCACAATCCAGCATATTACTGTGACTTCACTATCACGTGAAATCTCAATTTCAGCTCAGTAAAATTTTGGCACCTTGGTAAGATACAATTTCCTGTTGTAAAAGTGCCTTATAGTCCGTGCTTCTACTTGTTACCCAGATGGGTCCTTATCACCTGCTTCTCATCCAAGAAGATGACACAGTGCAGCATGATGCTGCACCTCCTCTTCCTCCTTTCTCCAGCAATGAGGACACCTTTTCTGTTGAAGATGACACTTAGACAACAGCTCAAAAGAGCCTCATGCAACCAGTGTGATCTCACTCACAGTACGATGGCTGGATGCACTTCTCTGACACATCTCTGTCACGCTGTCAGGATCGCATTTTTGGTTCTAAAACAAATTCCCTACCAAGCAGACAAAGGAAGACATACATTTACTGTCTCTTAAAGCAGATTAAAAAAACCTGTCAGCGAAGGATCTTATCTACCCTAAAAACTTACATAAAAGAAACTTGCTGAATCAGATGTATTTGTTTCATTACTCCGTATCAATCTCTTACATGAGTGCATTAAATTAATGTCACTTTGGAAGTTTGCTTTACTATTTTGGAGGCAGAAAGATGTCAGAGATATATATATACACACAAAGAAAGGTCTTCGGGACTGTACCCCAGGGAAAAAAAACAGAAAATATGGCCAGCATTCACAGCAGCATCTTATGAGCAACGATACACAATCAACTTCTTAAATTTCTGGATGCATAGCAGGGAACCTGATGGGGAAGGATATTCCATCTCAACATCTCAAACAGTCATTATGTCATTTTAGGGATTTTTTTCTTAATGAAGAGAAAAATATTGCAGAAATATTCCTCTTCCCTTCTGCCTCCCCTCCCTGGAAAGCTGCCTATTTAACACACTCAGGGCTGGTGTTGTAGCTCTCCAAATGCAAAGTGGTTGAAAAATAGCAAGTGAAATTACTTGAAAAGAAAAAAAAGATCAATTAATCTACCAGTCAAATTGCCTACTCTCTCTCTATTAAAACAAATAAAATCAATTTTGAAACCAGACCATCCAGTGTTCTATCAATTCCCCTATTAGTATCAAAGGCAGCATGTCCTCAGCTACCTTTGGCCCACAACTCCCACAGCTCTATTACCTGGCAAAGCAAGCTGAGACCTGCCCATATTTTTATCTTTTCAGCTACTCCTACTGTTCTTCACGATAAGGCTTTAGTCCAAGCTGTAAGAGTTGCTACCTCTATGCAGCTGGAATTAGCAATCAAGACACAGTCACACGGTACTAAGGGAAGTCCATAGTTTTATTATTAAATAAGACTGAAAAGTCACATTATGTTTCCTGTGTCCCATTTTAAGTCCTAACAGCCTTTTAAGTCAAACCAACTCCTTTACTACTCCCCAACCATCCTGGTACTGTTCAGGACAGTAAATTAGAGATTATAATAAGCTGACTGGAGTTTAGGCAACAGTTAGTCTCTTTTAAGGAGAGCCCAACAGCTCAGTAGCAGCTGTCATGGACTCTTGAGAAAATTTGTTTGCAGATGGGATGGTTGAG